>JAQIUQ010007270.1:0-597884 GCA_030378365.1 Hybognathus amarus
AATTCTCAGCAGAAGTTAAGTTAATGCTCTATTAGTGCAGTTCATTATTAGTTCATGCTAACTAATGTAGTTAACTAATGAACCTTATTGTAAAGTGTTACCAAATATTTGTTTATATTTTAAGCTGGTTTCTATTTGAATAGATATTAAATTGTATTTATTCGCAGTAATGTCGAAGCTCACATAGTATCCTTCAGAAATCATTCATGCACATTCACATTTCTTATCTATGTTGGGGCAAAAAAGTTTTTTGTAACAATGCAAAACTTATACTGTCACTTATTGCGTCATTTCCTTGCTTAATAGAAGTATGAACTTTTTCATTATTGTTTTTTTTCATTTTTTTTATTATTACTACAGCAGGGGCTCCAGACTAACTTTTTTGACTTGGAGCGCTGTTGCACAAGCAGAAAATTTAGGGGCACACCTTTAATCAGCTCGCAATGTAATCATTAAAATTTCCCCCAAAAGTAACTGTAATACTGACAAATTCTTTAATAATAAAGACATAACGTACAGATATTACAATATGCGGTTTTATTTTAAGTTCACAGGCTCCAGACTCAAATTTAAGGGAACACCACCTCAAATAAGAACTACACACTGAGATCTACAAAAATAAAAAATAAAAAAAAAATAATAAAAAATTGGTAGCACTCTGGGCTAACAATAAATCGCTAAGCTAAATTTAGGGTGTAAGATGAAATTAACTTTAGTTATTAACATTCATAATGTCTTCATATTAATTAAAAAACAAAAGGAGTGAAAACATGTCATTAGCTAAAATAGCCAAAAACATCCTCCTGATAACATAAGCTCTGCGCAAATCTGAATGTTTCTCACTGGATCTCGATAACGATGATGTTCATTCATTCAGAGGCGAATTCAATGGATTTTTTTCACTGGATCTCTTAACAGTGTCGCGTGAGCGGAGTCGGCCCGCGACTGGCAAATTCGGGGCTTTATTTTACGGTCAGTGGCTCAGGCGCTGCTCCCATAGATGACGTTATAAGAAAGGCTATGTGCTGCTCTGTCCAAACTAATAAACGCGACGTGAAGCATATATGAGTAACATTAGTCTTTTTCATTCCACTTTATTTTGTTTGCACTCGCTGCTTGGTAAGAGTCGATGAGATCGCTCATTGCTCAGACACATAGCAGGTTGTGATTAAGAGTATCGACCGATTCATTGGATTGTGCGATGAATCGGCACCGATAGTTGATTGGTGGAACTGTCGCTTCTGGCAAAACCCGCACCCTATAGTTATTTCCTGGTTTCGTCCGTTGCTGGGGCGGCTGAGAAGTGCGCTGTCATTCATTACACAGTACCAGGCTGAGAGAGGTCTGCTGGCATTATGCAGTACAAGAGCGGCCTCTAGAGGTGTCATAAAAACTATCAACTGATGCCTCGTGTTGTTTATTTTGATACGTGACACTGCGCGCTGCACTCAGAGCGCGCGCTGTGTGTGAGGTGGGAGATCGCTGACATCTGATGCTCGGTGCTAAAGCACGACAGCAAAAAGGTACAACATGGAAATTGTGTCATATCATTATAAACTGATGAATTTGTTGACTAGATGCTGCATTGGTGAGGAAGAACCGCACAACAGTATGTTTGTTTGCCTTCGAGAAGTGGCTGAGAGGACGCACATTAGTAGTACCTCAAGCGGTTAAAACACTGACACAAGATACACCTAAGTCTGACCCGAATGTTTAATGTCACAAATTGTTACCAATCTATTTGCATTCAGTTTATATCCAGCTGGTTACTTTGATGCGATTCATTATGCAGCGACGTTGCATATTAACTAGAGAAGCAAACTGATATGTTCATAGCACTCAACAAGAACAAAGCGAATCAGAGAAGCATTCGAATTTCCGATTCTTTTTTCACAATCACTTTAGTACATATTTATTTTTTATTAATATTCATTAGTTCTATAAATAGAAGCAAATGTAAGAGACTATACATGTAATATTTATGTAATTTCAATGCTCTGGCTTTGTAGATATTTAAAGTTGGCTATATTTAAAAAATAACTCACAATAAAATTCCATATGTAACATTAGTCAAGTTAAGTATATTTATATGGCGCTTTTCACAACACAGATTGTATCAAAGCAGCTTGACAGTATCAATCAAAACAACATAACAATGCTTTGTTTATTAGTGAAAAAATATCTGCACGTTTGGAAATGGCTGATCAATGGTATTAACTAAGGTTAAAAGAACAGTTAAACAGTTACATTTGGAATGTTTAATTTGTTATTTAGAGTATTATTTTTTTGTTCTGTTTGAAAGAATGCCTTTATTGACATGTTTTCATGGATCATACAGTTTTTTTAAATACAGTATTTTTATAATAAAGTTCAGAACTGTTTTCACTTGGAGTGTTATGTTTGTTTTATCCAGTATCAATTTTGTTAAAAACTATCTGAGAATTCCGATTAATGAGTTCTGGAGCAAGTATACAGCCCAACCTCAGCTGCGACTTCTCGGTAAAATCCAATCTGAGGTCGAACCTCTGCAGTTGTGATATTTTGTCTCCGATACTCCCTCCCACAGATGTTTACGCGCACTATTCTTGCAACAGGATTCATTGACGCAGCCCCTTCCATGCTTTAACCATGCGTTTAACGTGTGGGAGAATTTTACTTGGTGGCACATGTGCGACTGGATGTGAGGTGAGTCCGCAGCACTGTGAGATTTTGGTAGCGGAATGTCGACCCATTTGCTCGCAAGTCATGAGAGACCCTGTTGCAGATATCTTATGTTACTTCTCTACTTTTTCTAACCAACATGATACTTGGACAGCTCTTTGGTCTGCAGGTTTTACTACGGCAAGAAACATGTTTATTTCTTCTGTGCCACATGCATTAGTAGAGAGTTGGTTCAGTTTTAAATGAAATGAGTGTGGATGTTTCAAAGGGAAATAATGTTTCCAAGGGATTTTTGTGTTATAATTGGGAGGGATTCAGGCATCAGAAGTGCCAGAGAGGGTTCAGTTGAGAAGGGTTCAGTGTTCAGGCCACGCAGTCGGTGCAGGCCTCCGTAGTGGCTAAAACTTGCCAACCTGGCATTCTTGTAATATGCTGGCTGATCATTAGACGCCTGTGTTTGCCAGATGAGTGTGTTATCTGGCACTAAGTCACTTGACTTTATTGTCTTGGATTGGCTCAAGGATGGAAAATTTTCCAAGATCGCTGTCAAGGTTCTAACAAAATTTGGGACTCATTGCTAACGCAACACACTTTAGTCCAACGTGATTATGTCACCATAGCTTTCAGGGTAACTGGACATGCACTAAAGACAGTTTTTGGCTCTAATGGCAGTGATGGTGGGATGTTGAAGAGGTTATCGCTGCTTTAAGATTCTAAATTGAGATGTTTGGAAAAGCCCATTTGGAAACACTGACCTTCCATCCATTGGCCTTTGAAGAATATGTGGCCCCTCTGAGGTGTGTTTAAGATTTCTGTGTGTAATTGTCTGCTTCATTATTGGCAGAAGCTGACAGTGTGTGACCAGAGGAACTATCGTGGATAGAGTTTATAGCAAAGCAGTTGTTTTTACACCTCAAAATCTTCACTCTCTTACAAGCACAACTCTCTTCCCTGATAATATGGCCAGCACTGTGTCATGAATATGAGAATATCATCAGAGGGATTTGTGTTCTGTGGGAGCTTCTCAAATGAGCATCCTCAGAATGGATAAACCACTATTCAGGAACCACACACACTCGCCTACCAACACAAATGTCTTTCTGAAGATGATTTCTTTGCGTGGCAAGAACAACCTGCAAAGTTAGCTGGAATCCATGCACCTAACCACAAACTGTGTGTTTATATGTGGAGTTATATTATTTATGCATGTCTGTGTGTTTTTGTTCCACCAGTAGTTTGTTATATTTCAGTAGTAAGCTGCAATCATATGTAAATTGTAATGTAATTGTTGGTAAATAACTCATATAATGCAATTATGGCTTCATCATCTTTCATAGTTGGCATACCTATTCACACAGCTTAGTGATTCAGATATTTTGATTGCTGGAATTCATGATAAATGGCTTCAACATTTGTATTATTTAAACAATAAAGCTGATAATATTCACTGTTGAAGTTAAAATGACTATGACCACTACAGACTAACTTTTAGCTGGTTCCACTTGGTGTTCCAACTTCTCAGTTGGTAACCATTAGTTGATCATCGCATTTTTCTTTTTCTTTTTTTTACTACATGCCATGGGATTCATCAATAATGCTGATGAATAGTGGTTTTAATGGACAAGGCTAGCAAAGGCATTATTGCCTGTAATATATTAATTATCATTGCCAAATTTAGGTTTTCATGGATTTGGAACAGTAATTTAATATATAATTTTAAGTTTACATTCAATTATATAAATATATATCATTTTGAACATGTATCTATTATCTATATCTATCTATCTATCTATCTATCTATCTGTCTGTCTGTCTGTATATGTATCTGTCTGTATATCTGTGTGTGTGTGTGTATATATATCTGTGTCTGTATCTTTCTGTCTGTCTATTCTATACTCTCTCTGTCTGTGTGTGTGTGTGTGTCTGTGTCTGTATATCTGTATCTATCTGTCTATCTCTATCTATATATATATCTGTCTGTCTGTATCATGCATGTTTCTATTTTTAAAAATCATTAAACATCAAATGAGAGATACAATGTGCATTTTAAAGATTAGAGTATTATAATAGCTTGATACAGTTTTGGAGCATCAATTTTATAGTTATTAACACAAATCAAAACTCACACTCATTACCTTCTGCATTTTATAATCATTTATTTTTCCTCAGTTGGAGTGATTACTCTAATCTAACCGCTGAAAACGTCAAAAGGGGCACGCTGTTTGTGAGAACATTTTCATTTTTATATGCCTCATTCTTTGATTTCACCCTCACATGTGCTGATGACGGTGACGTCTACGTCGTCGGTGGCGTGGACTAATATCTTGCGGAAGAACACTGTAGCCAGGGCTCTTTCTGCTCCGTTAATGTCTATGGATAAGTCCGATATAAACACTTATTATAGGCGTCCGTAGTGGTCAGTAAGATTGGGAAACCGGTTTGGAAAAATCGATTCATGATGTCAGCCTCTCGTTACCATTTTGGACATAAGTTATGGACTGCAGCAGCTGATATCACGGCGTTCTGTTGCGCGAGCGTCCCAGCTCGCACATATGTCAACCCACATTACAATTTAACTCGCACATTCTTCAAAGGGATTCACATATGCGGTACAATTTAGTCGACCAGTCTGGACTCCTGTTGAGGCTTCAATTGTCACATAGGAGGAGGAGAAAGAGCGCAGGTACAATCTCACCTCTATTCTCTCGATAAATAATACAATAAATGCTATGATTCTAGATTTGTTAACCAGCAGTTTAGATGCATTATATGTTTGGTTTTAGTTGTACTGTGTTCGTGTCTTCAATTGTGTACAATGAAATATTAAAAGCCCCTATCATCAGCATTTGAAAATGTTCCTACTATGTTTTGGTCCCAAAAACAGTTAAGTAATATCATGATGCATCGAAAAACACTTTATTTGTATAATAATATGCATTTATTCATACCTAATTTGCTCAACGACTCCCAAATGATTCGTTCGACGATTCATTTTCCCAAACACCTCCTTTGAGTGACGCAATCTGCGGCGATTGGTCAAATGACCCAGTCAATTGTTATTGGTACACTCGCAGGCAGAGATTGTCGAAATGGAACACCATCACCATTAATGGATTATAGCTTGTCAAGTGTTGTATACACAGTGTATGAACAAACGGGTCAGAAAAATTGCACTTTCCACACAGTCCCTTACTCACGTGTCCGTCAAGAGCGAGCTTTCCCGGTGAAACTCACATTGCGCGGCTTTTGAGGGGCAGTGCTTATCATATAGACAGAAGTCATATTTGGCTCAGTCGTTTAGGAGGTAATTGCCATTTTTCAGTGAATGTCTGGTGAATATCAAAAACAAAACTAACTTTACCCCGCTTAGAAGCTGCGCGGAGTGTACACAACACACAACACAATATAACTACATTGTGCATGCTACAGAAAACATAACAGCAAACATTATTAATAATATTTACAGATTGTGATTCGAGGAGGACGAACCTGATCCATATACACTGGATACTGAGCCCTCCTTCAGGAACAACCGGCTTGCGAATCCACATTTGAATTAATTTATGTTTTTGAATGATTCGTCGTTAAATGATGAGAACACAAGGTTCGGGCTATACTGTTGTGGTATCGTTGCAAATATGAACTCTAACCACTGATTCTTCACATGCTCATCCCTGGACAATGAAAACAAGTGGCTGAACTGTCTTTGCAATGTAGAACACAGCGTCTTCTCGACATGATGCAATTCAGCTGAAGTATTTGAATGTGTTCTAGACTTCAAGTTTACACTTCCGTCTGCGCGCGCAGTTGTTGGGAGCGGCCAATGAGCTAATCTACGTCACAACGAAACCGCTAATGACTCGTTTCAAAAACAATTCATTTCATAGACTCCAGAGTCGACTCTCACTTTTGAAAGACGATAATTTTATATACGGTGCACTTTCAGATATAAATCTTTGCAGGATGTTTTTATTCCCTTAGAGCTATAGTCCACACTGATAGGTGATAGGTGCTCTTTAATGTTTGTATCACTACAAACACTGGAAGTTGCTCTCCCCATAAATATGTTTTCCTATTTTCATTTTTTCTCTCCGGCTGAGACCCCATACACCCCACTTCAGAAACTCGCGCACAAACTGTTTTAGCCAACAAATTGGTCTGTTATGCACAAATATGGAGTGCATTTATATATCTCCTCAATGTAGGAAATAAAAGAAGCAAACTCGGGTCTAAAAACACATGCACACACAGACAGACCTTACAGATTACCCACTAACAGATGTTCAAAATGAGGCACATATGGTTATATTTTGCCAGGAAAATCTGCATAAAGTCTGTTGGCATTTATATATATATATATATATATATATATATATATATATATATATATATATATATACACAGTATATACATACATGCATACATGCATATATACATATTATACGTATATATGGAGATGAATTCTCTAATGAAGTATGTGGGAACAGTTTAACATATAGAGGCTCAAATTCAGACAAAAAATATTTCCTTGTGTGTAATGCAGGTTCAGGTGTGTGTGTGTAATACAACTGTTGGTGTGAGTGAGATGGAGTTTTTGCGCTGTGTTTGAGTGTAAATGTTTGCAGTGCTGTGTTGCCTTTTCATTAGTCATTAGATTTCAATCCTCCTTCTCCACTAGTTTAAGGCATTCGGGCTTTATCCAGAGATGCTGCGATCCGAATCTCACAACAACAAATGCGGGAACACACAGCAGGGGAGATGGTGAAACAATGACTTCATTGTGTGTGTGTCCCAGTATCAGACATGTGGGAAAGAACGGAGAAGGGGGGAACACGGGAAGGAAGCGCCTGGAAAATCAACAGGAGAAATGGAAATGGGGGATGAGGTTGGCAGGGGATGGTACAGATGAAGAGTGATGTTCCAACAATCCATGTCTGCAATTACATAACGTCTGAACCTTAAATTATGATGTCTCTTCTCATCTCACTCCGTTCATGTTTTCTCTTCTTGTCTCCACTCAGTCTCATCTCGTCACGTACCCTCGTTCTGTCTCTTCTCTTCCTGTTTAATCCTCTCTTATTTTCCTTTATTTGCTTCGGTTCTTTCTCTCCTCTAGTTCACGTCTTGCTCTTGTCTTAATTCGTATCAACCTCTTGTTTTTCTTGTCCTCTTTTAGTCAGTTCTGTTGTATTCTCATCTCATCTTTTCTCTTCCAGTCTCATCTCTTCTATTCTCTTCTTAGTCTCTATTATTTTCTTGTCTTGTTGCTTTTCTTCCAGTTTTCCAGTCTCATCTCCTCTCATCCTCTTCTCCACATGTTCTCCCCTTGTCTCTTCTCCTCTGTTCCTCATTCACTTGTCTCCTATGCACTGTAAAAAAATATTTTCATGATTTGTAATCACAACATTTTTTCTTTTGTCAAATCAACTTAGATGTAGGGCTGTAGTCAACCAAAGAAATCCTTGGTTCGACCAAAGTATTGTCCTGCGCGACGATTAGTCGAACCAGAAAAAAAAGACGGGATGTTTAGATTGAACATTTTGAACAATTTTCATAGAGCATTTATAAAACAACGGAAAAAAAACAACATCAAAAATTCATAAAACTTTAATAATAATACAATTCTTTGCAAATAAAGTGATTTTTTTACTGCAGTGCAAAGTGAGGAGCTGTCCTAGGTCTGTTGTGACAGATCAGCAATCGTGCACCTGACCACACCACACGCAAAACAATACACTCACCGGCCACTTTGTTAGGTACCCCATGCAAGTAACGGGTTGGACCCCCTTTTGCCTTCAGAACTGCCTGAATTCTCCGTGGCATAGATTCAACAAGGTGCTGGAAGCATTCCTCAGGGAGTTTGGTCCATATTGACATGATGGCATCACACAGTTGCCGCAGATTTTGTCGGCTGCACACTCCATGATGCGAATCTCCCGTTCCCACCACATCCCAAAGATGCTCTATTGGATTGAGATCTGGTGACTGTGGAGGCCATTTGAGTACAGCGAACTCATTGTCTTGTTCAAGAAACCAGTCTGAGATGATTCCAGCTTTATGACATGGCGCATTATCCTGCTGAAAGTAGCCATCAGAAGTTGGGTACATTGTGGTCATAAAGGGATGGACATGGTCAGCAACAATACTCAGGTAGGCTGTGGCGTTGCAATCAATGCTCAATTGGTACCAAGGGGCCCAAAGAGTGCCAAGAAAATATTCCCCACACCATGACACCACCACCACCAGCCTGAACCGTTGATACAAGGCAGGATGGATCCATGCTTTCATGTTGTAGACGCCAAATTCTGACCCTACCATCCGGATGTCGCAGCAGAAATCGAGACTCATCAGACCAGGCAACGTTTTTCCAATCTTCTATTGTCCAATTTCGATGAGCTTGTGCAAATTGTAGCCTCAGTTTCCTGTTCTTAGCTGAAAGGAGTGGCACCCGGTGTGGTCTTCTGCTGCTGTAGCCCATCTGCCTCAAAGTTCGACGTACTGTGCATTCAGAGATGCTCTTCTGCCCACCTTGGTTGTAACGGGTGGTTATTTGAGTCACTGTTGCCCTTCTGATCAGCTCGAACCAGTCTGGCCATTCTCCTCTGACCTCTGGCATCAACAAGGCATTTCCGCCCACAGAACTGCCGCTCACTGGATGTTTTTTTCTTTTCGGACCAGTAAAACCAGCGATCAATGAGAGCCGTTGGGTGAAGACGGTCATAGCCGTGTTTTATCGTGAATAAAGCACAGCTCTTGACCAATCAGAATCAAGGATTCGAACTAACCGTTTTATAAAACTGCTTATAAAGGAATAAATATCAAGAAGTAAACCATTGAAAATTTATTGTTATCTGGTATAAAAAAAATGCAACTGGTCAACCAATAAGAATGTCAGTCGACAAAGACGGCATCAACCGATTAGTCAACTAAACGACTAAAGTTGACAGCCCTACTTTGATGATTTATGTAGTTCGGATAACATAATATTTTGAGTTTCTGGTGATTAAATCAATCTCCTTCATTGTATGAACTCAATTTTTCCATTTCATTGAACTTAATTTTAAGGCAACCAAGTTACTTTTTTATGTTAAACCAACAATATCTTTTTTTACAGTGTGTCTCTTCTTGTACTTTTTGTTCGCTCTTTAGTTTTCTCTTCCAGTCTCACCTCCTCTAATTGCATTTGCCCCTTGTCTCTTTTCCTCACTCATTGTCGTCTTGTCCTTTTTCATGCTTGTCTTCTCCTCTCATTCTCTTAAGTTCTCGTCTTGTATTGTCTCTATATTCTCAGCTCTTCTATTCTCGCCTTGTCTCTTTTCTCCTGAATCTCCTCTCGTTCTCTTCTCTATGGTTCTCATGTCAGCTTCTCTCATTCTCGTATCATTTCATCTTGTCTCCTCTAAGTCTCTTTTTGCCTCATTACGTTTATTTTCATTCTTTCCACTCGTTCTACTCTTGTCTCACCAAGTTTTTTCCTCTACATCCCTCACTTGTTTTCTTCTTGTCTTGTCTCTTCTCTTCCTGTTTACTACTTGATGTCAAAACTATTTAACGATAACACCAACAGATGAACAGTTCACAATACTCTCATCTGTTCTATATCAGATATTTTGTTGTTATAAGCATATGACCCCCACTGATGCAGTGCCTCTGCACATATGGAAAAAGGGTTATGTACATTTTAAGTGTGACTATAGTCACTGTATCTTTTCAATGTCTTTTCTATGGAAGTATTGATCAGTTATCAATGTCTCTCTTATGGTTTTGTCTAATGTTAGGTGAGTTTCTGGGTGGTGAGGGAGATTCTTCATGCTCAAACCCTGAAGATCAGAGCAGAAGTTTTGAGCCTCTATATCAGAACAGCAAAGGTAAAAACTCTCCATATAGCACATATGTGCTTCTACTTAAGTGATTGTATTTGTATGTGTTGTTAAGCTTTTTTCTCTCTTCCTCCAGAAACTGTGTGACATGAATAGTCTCCATGCCGTGATGGCGGTAGTATCCGCTTTACAGAGCGCACCCATCTTCAGGCTCTCCAAGACCTGGGCTGTGAGTTATTCAATATGCTCCATTTGCTTCACTTAAAGGCCTTGTGTATAATACATTTATTCATAATGTACATTATAATACATCAATATTTTTACAAAGTTAAAATGCATTACAATATCTGCTGGTTTCTTGTTACATCTAATCAGGGCCGGTTCTATCCCTTTGGTTGCCCCTCAAGAGTTGATTTTCACGCCGCCCCCCCCCCCCCCCATTTTGTATTATTATTTTATTTTTGGTACATTTAAGCATAATTTTTTTTCCGAACTTTATTTGTTGGCCAGTTGTGGTCTGTGCAATATCAAACATTAAAAATTCTAAACCTAAAATTGTGTATTATGTACAGTATGTATGTTATGTATTGTTCTACTATAGTAATGATAATTTTTAAAATAATATATTGCATTTTATTGGTGTCACCCACATTGTCCCACAGCAACATTACAATAGTGTAGATAAGTGTACAATGTTTTATAATAATAATTTATTCTATAGTGTCCAATCCATTTAATTAATTTAACATATTTAATATTACGTGCATCCAAGTTAGGCCTATTTTAACTTTTTAACACAATAGGTAGCCTACTTTCCCTGGTAATTAGTTACTTTTATAATGATTTAATTCAGTTACTAACTCTGTGAGAATTTGTGAGAAGTAACTGTAACTAATTATTTTTTTAAGTAATATGCCCACAACTGATGATGAGTATTTATTAAACTAAACAAAAATACTCTTATATCACTCCAAAACTTCAACAAGTTGAAGGATCTGTAATAAATTGTTCATACAAATGCTACAAATAACGTTCAAGGATATTTCTATCATCCTACATAGCTGCATTGTTTTATCTGTGTAATGTAACTTGTTGTAGATAAATTACAATTATTACCTGGCTGCTACAACTAAGGGGGTTTCAGAATCCCAACTGTTGTGCATTTTAATGTTTAATTCATTTTTAAATCAAATTTAAAAGTTAAATTTATCAATCTGGTGCAATTCAGTGTGCAAATTGAACAAAGAAAAATTCAAACCTCTTTTAGTTACAGTGTCTGTCTACATTAGGCTACACTTCAACATAATAGGCTATATTGTAAAACAAATGCAATGAAAAATAAAAGAAACTTTCATAATTAGTTTTGTACAAATTTCTATACTTGTAAGTAAGCTATAGACTTGGAAGCAACTCAACGTCGGCAATTAAGCAAAACAAAATGAATGGGCTGCCGATGTACGAGTTTTATGGGCCGTTAAGAAGAAAAAAATAAATAAAAGTAGGCTATGAGATGTCTTCGAGCCCAAAAAGCACGTCGGTCACCAGGAATCTCAAGTAGGCTGCTACGCCTGATTTATTGCGTTTGACACTTTAATGGCTGAGATGAGAAAGGCTTACCTTTATACTGGACTTTCTTTTTATTTTGTTGCTTTCTCTGTGTTCGTCCCTGGACCAGAGGGTTTATTTATACCGCTTCATTTCCGATCAACGCGACACGCAGCTGAGCACTTGCCCAACGTAACGCAACCCCCGGAAAAGATAACAATAATCATCAATTCAATCTAATAATCAGTAATTAAGTAATTAAACGTGTGGCTGAGGGGCGCCTTAGGATGAGCGTGTTTAATAAACATTTTTCTTTTTTTCATTCTAACTGTGATTTCTCGATTAATGAGAAGTAGCAGAGAATGTGAAGTAGGTCAAGGGCGACGTTAGAGCGCGCGCCCGCGCGCCCAACACATTTGGCGCCCTCAGGCAACCGCCTAGTTCGCCTATAGCAATCGCCGGCCCTGCATCTAATATATATATATATATATATATATCTCAAAGCATTGAATGTCTGTTTGGTCAGTTGGGTTCTTAGTTTATTCATTATTCTGTCCAACCCAAATGCTGCATGGGTCCAGATTTCTTTCGTCTCAGTTTTCAAGTTGTTTACAGGTTGTGAAATTATCCAGGCCTCCAACACACAACTCCAGTTAGTTATTGATGAGCACTGGAAACTGCTAACAGATGAATTACTACAAAACCTTGAGCTGTTGCTTCCAATACTCAGACTGATGAACAAACAAGCAACTCTGTTTAGTTTTCCCTGGAAAGTCTTTACTGGAATTTAACCATTTCAATTCCCAAACATGACACCCTTCATTTAAACAAACTCAATAGTAGTAGTGATTTTTTTTGCCTTTAAAATGAATTAAAATAGCATAAAAATGAGTGTTTGAGTGAAAAATTTCTCTAAAAAGGGAAAGATTAATGTTAACAAAATTCTTATGATCTTAACACTTAATTTTCTTTAAAGATCAATAGACTGCTAATGCTAAAGCTAATACTGAGGTTTTTAAAACATGTCTGTTTCTACTATAAAATGGGCCAACTTCCTATAAAACTAACACCTGTTCCTTGGGTTTTTATTACTTTACAGTGTGTTTACTCACAAATCAATCTGTGGTTGAGCATCTGTGCTTCACTTGGGTTGCTAACATTCATTAGCATAATTAGCATAGTTTTCTTTAGCAGGTTTCCTTCAGAAAAACCCTCAAAGGTTTTAACTTTAAATGCTCACTCTTGTAAATGTTACATTTTGATGGATAAGAATCTGCTGTCCAAGCATGTTTTCATAACTGGCAATAACGTAGCAGATTGGACATTTGTTAAATATTTTGCTTTTTTATGAGACTGTTTTATGGAAAGTGTCATAGCTAGTGCTTTTTTATCGTTGCTACTGTAAAACCATAAAAGCTAAAATTAAGTGTGTCATTCATTCGATGTTTAAATGGCCTTGGCCAGTAAGAAACCACCACCTGAAACACCCTAGCAACCTCATAGAAGGCACTAAAACCATTCAGAACAGCTTATAGACTGCATAGTAATGCCCTGATATGCAATTCTGAACATTTTAGTAGCCTTATAACAATGCCCTGGCAGCAACCAACAACATCCTAGCACTGTGGTGGTGACTTTTGCATGTGCAAGCAGTATTTATTATTATTTTGAGGGAAACTATGGTTACCGTGGTGAACTCGTATAAGGATCAGGCTATCCAACAGCTCTATGCATCTGTCTCTCCTTTGGAAACCTTGTCTTGTCTTCAGTCACAGCCAGCATCCTCCTCCTCCTCAATGCTGTCTCTAGTGTACCATTTTCAGTCTTTTACATAACTGGAATATTCCTCTCCCACTTTTTTTCTCAGATCTGTGTTTTCCATGGCTTGCTTTGAGTAGCTTTCCTCAGCCATGGCCAAACACACCATCCTATGTTGTGGGCTCCAAAAGTCTCAACATATTTTTATTTGCCAATTTTTGTGAATTAATACAATTATTTTCCATTATATATTGTATCATCCGGCATGATTTGAAAATGATCCAAAGAACGTCTTGTGCTTCAGTGGAAGAACAGAAATCTGTACAAATGAATTTAGATGATGAATAGCCAAGTTTCCATCCAAGGTTTCTTTTGGGGGGTGGAGGTACAACAACACCAACAATAAGAAGGTTTAGTGTGTTAAAATGTTCACCATTGTAGCTGATGGAAATGCTGGTGTCCGATAACATTTTGCAAGTGTCGCCACCAATCTTTTTTCTGAGTTTTTCGAACGTTGTGAAAAAAAATCTTTTTTGGAAACACTTACTAAATAAATAAATCGATAAAAAATTACGAGTAAAAAGGGCTTGAACACAAACAAATGCTTTGTTGTATGACCGTCTGCGTCTGTATGTTGCTCCCTTCAAAGAACTGTTTCTCTGTAATTTTAAAGGTAAATTAAATTTATTTTGACTTCACACAGGCAGATTTCTTTTGTGATGCACAAAAATTTTGGAGATAGATTTTTTTTTTTAAGGATGATGTCATTTTGCAAACCATTTTACAGATTTTACAGATGTGTCTCGGTCTGCATGCTCATAACGGATTTCAAATGGTTTTCCTTCACTCTTAAAGGAGTATTTCACTTTAAAAAAACTTTTGCTGATAATTTACTCACCCTGACGGAAGAGGGTTAGGGCCAAGCATTAATAAAAAAATAAAACCATCTCGAGACTAAAGTCATTATAATGCGATTAAACGTGTTAAATTTCAAAAAAAAAGTCTAAATAAAATCTTGTGGATAAACAGCATTAAATATCGAGATTAAAGTCATTATTGTTCTTGGAAAGAGAAGGGGTTTATCGACTGAAGGAGAAATTCAAATTTCAAGACTCCCAGTTATTGAACTACTTGGAAAAGTTTCTGTTTGTCTGTCTGTGGTGTTAAGTTGTGGAATAAACTAAATAATGAATTAAAGCAATGTCCAAACATAATCCATTTTAAAAACATGTTCAAAGAAATGATATTCCAGAGGTACAGAGAAGCACAGTGCTAACTTGAGTTTATATTGAATAAATCTGTAGTACGTATAAATATTGTCATGTATGGGTAATATCCTTATGCATAGAAAACTTTGAATAAATATTCTCATTGATTATAGATGGATTATCTATTTTTAGAATTTATTTTTCTGTTTATTATTTTTAGTTATTTGCTTAAATATGGTAGTAAGGGTATAAAGGGGTAGGAGTACATAAGTTTTACTTCTTCCTACTCCTTTTTGCACCTCTAAATAAAGTTTTGTTTGTTTGTTTGTTTGTTTGTTTTTTCTCTAAGTACCGGAAAGTATGGATTTTTACTCTGTTCATTTGTTTTTACCACTATTCTTGGTTTCATTGATTATTTTTTATTTGTATTTTTTGTGTACATGTTCAAAATAAAGATATCAAATTAGATTGAACTCGTTAAATTTCAAGAAAAAAGTCTAAATGCAATCTTGAGAATAAACTCATTAAATATTGAGAAAAAAGTTGTTGTGTTTCGAAGAAAAAAACTCGTTAAATTTAGAGAAAAAAAGTCTAAATACAATCTTGAGAATAAACTCATTAAATTTAGAGAAAAAAGTCAAAATACAATCTTGAAAATAAACTCATTAAATTTAGAGAAAAAAGTCAAAATACAATCTTGAGAATAAACTCATTAAATATTGAGAAAAAAGTTGTTGTGTTTCAAGAAAAAAAACTCGTTAAATTTAGAGAAAAAAATCAAAATACAATCTTGAGAATAAACTCATTAAATATTAAGAAAAAAGTTGTTGTGTTTCAGAGAAAAAACTCGTTTAAATTTCAAGAAAAAGTCGAAATACAATCTTGAGAATAAACTCATTAAATTTAGAGAAAAAAGTTGAAATACAATCTTGAGAATAAACTAACTTTCGAGAATAAAGCTCATTGTGTTTCGGAAAAAAATCTCTTTCAATTTCAAGAACGAAGTCGTGTTTCAGAGAAACTGTCTCCATGGTTACTTTGTAAAAACCTTTGTATTGCTGCCACACTAACTTTTTCGTTCCCCATGTCCACGCAGAGCTCTCGGGACACCCTCCTATGCCATTAGGCTAACTGTTTTTATAAAGTATGTAACTGGCTATTACTTGAGGGTCATTATTGGTTATGTACGCCTCCATCCACAGAATTCAACGACTGTAACCATCTATACAGCCATTAATGGCAATGCAGTACGTACGGTTTTAATTGATCAAAGTCTATATTCCAGAGTGCATTTGTGCCAGCGCTGTTCGTTGTTCAAGTTCATGCGGCTCAAATGCTTTTATCAGGATAAAATGAACGAATCTTTTTCGCGTCATTTTGTCATTTCGTTCGTTGAATCAACCAAATGTCTCAAAAAGATTAGTTCATTTTGATAAATGAGTTTGAACAGGAGAGTCACGAATGTGCATCACAGAACAGAGCAAAGCGAGCATTTGTGCTTATAAAACTTAAACTTTTTTATTTAGTTTTTATAAACGTGAACTACTTCTTTTAATGCGTCACACAGTGATTACATCAAAACCGGTGACGAATATGGTGAAAGTTTTCATACAGTATTCACACGTTATGTCCAAAGATTTCAGCTGTGACTACAGATACGAAACATCACAATACCAGTTTCTCTGGGTTTTATTTACTTTTAGATTTCGTGTGACAGAGGAGTTCTGCACTGCGACTAGACAGGACGCTTATTTGGAGAGCGAGATGATGCTCTTTAATTGTTCCTGCATCTGTTTCGAAAGCCTCAGTCCTTTCACAAACTTCCTGAAGAGTGGTTTTGCTATATTTCTGAGGACATTTTCTGTAATTTCATCCCCACACGGACCTTCAAACAGAAGCGTTTTGGAGAGCTGTGTGAGTGTGAGAGTGTGAGTGTGTTTGCGTGAGAGGTCATGTCAGGTAGCTCTTAATTTGGTTAAGTTTGTTGGAATTTCCTGTGAAGGTCTCTGGATTTAATTTCTGCGCCATCAAATTTCCCTTTGTTTGCAGAGCTCTTATTTAATCTTATCTCTCTTTTCTGTCTTTGTTTCCCGCACTTTTGTTGTTGCGAAGAACATTACGAAACACTAAACATTCGTTTTACGTTTATTTTCCATTAGTTAAACATTTCCCTTTTGTTTTGTTCAGGTGGAGATATTTTACGCCTGTCCCGACATTTACGATTGCTCTGCCAAGTGGTTGATGAATGGATAACAAACAAGTATCACACTAACTGTGAATGATTATGATGCAGATGATGAGCACAGATACTGAAAACCGACTCTCTTGAGATTTGTTGTTAGAGACCGAATTGTTCAGGATGATTTACTAAACATTTGCGTGTCTAGAAACACATGCAGACTTGATAAAACACACAAACACAGATGATTCCTTATGCTGTTCAAGCTAAAAAGGTAGTTACAGACCTTTAAACTTGTTTATTGTTTTTGTCACAAGTGTGCTCTCTCTTGCTCTCTTTCCCACAGCTTTTAAGTCGGAAGGACAAGGCCACGTTTGAGAGGCTGGAATATCTGATGTCTAAAGAAGACAACTATAAACGCTTGAGAGATTTCATCAGCAGCCAGAGCATGACATCCTGCATCCCGTATCTGGGTATTTTTTCTTTGCTCTCTCTTTTGAACACACATAAACATAGCCTTGTGGGGAGGATCTTTTCCAATCTGCCGATCGTAATAGTATAATGCAATTATAAATACATCTTTACACACCTTATGTCTGGCAGACATTTTAATTCATTTTGAATTAAATTGTCCCATTTTAAACTGTTTTTCTTGTTTAAATATTCACACATTTGTGTTCTTGAATTTGCCTTACAAATGAATTTCGTTCCCTTTTGCCGCATTAACAACATCGAACATTTTTAGAACTCTTTATATTGTTTTAGCGGGGAAACTTGTATAGCAACAATTATTGTTATTGTTATATTGCCCAGCCCTAATAATGACCTGCAAAATTATCATCTGGTTTAAGATTTGCTGGTTTAAGTTTAAATAAGGGCACAAATACCAGTAAATTGACTAGTGCAAAACTGCAAACCTTCAGTAAATCACCATCTCCACAAGGGATGCAAATGGTTAATCGACTATCGATTAATTGTCCACGAGAATTTAGTCGATTAAATTAATTGTCGCTAGGGTTGGGTATCGAGAATCGAGTATCTGATTGGAACTGGGACTAACTTTTCGCTTTTTCCGGAATCGCTCAAAAGTGAAAATTTCGATTCCTTAGTTTCAATATTCACAGTCTGCCGACCAGAAGAAGAAACCGCTGATCAACACCAACGAAGAAGCGTCTACTGGAAGTGTTGGCATAACCGCGCGAGTTCGAACATGAGCAGCTTACGTCGACGGTCCAAAGTGTGGCTTCACTTTTCTAAAAATAACAAAATCTCGGCAAAATGCAAAATTTGTGACTAAAGGAGTATCTCCTTCAGAAAGGCCGTTGGTTAGCAAGGTTAGCTAAACTTTTTTGACCCTGCCTCTTAAAAGAATCGGAATCGAGAATCGTTAGGAACCGGAATTGAAACAAGGAAATCAGAATCAGAATCGTTCAAATTCAAAATCGCATACCTAACCTGAACTGTCGCCTAATTGAACTTTGCGAAAGTGACACGATGTTCTCATGCAGAGAGCCGACTCAAACTTGAGTCGGCAAAAAAGAACGTATGGGTTTTATGACCTTATTTCAGTAACTTTTTTTTCACAAACCACGCATAAATGTCATTATCTCAAAACTACAAAATTTTAGAGACATGTTGCTGACATATTATTGTAGCAGAGTACAGTGTAATAATAATTTAGCCATGAAAATGTCACAAGTAACAGATAAAAAGCACACGTCAGAGCATGTCAGAAACCTTATCAGTTAATCGATCGATAAGGTTGATCAACTAATGATTTATGAATTAATCGATAATTTGCATCCCTACTCTCTCACCCATGCATTTTGTGTCTGAAAGGGAAACTTTCAGGGAAAATTTGGGAAAATTTGTAATAAGATCAGTCGCAAAAATAAACCTGTTGACAACTTTTCAGTGCTAATTTTTCTCTGCGTGACCTTTAGTAAATCCTGACTTTTTTTTTTTTTTACGCCAAAAGAGTGTTTGTGCTGGTGCAAGCTATTAGTAAATCTGGCCCAAGTCTTTAATCACAATATTCAATGTACCCAGGAGAACAAAGGAAAAGCTATAAACCTCAATCAAGTAATATTAAGATGACACAGAACAAAGGAAACTGAGGTTAACAATACACACATACTAACTAAATGAACAACAAATAAACATAATCAAATCAGAAACCATAGAAACTAATGAAAGTCATCATTGATCAAAAAGGGTCCAGTCTTCAGTGTCACACGGTCCTTCAGAAATCAGTCTAATATGATGATTTGATGCCATGTCTTATCAATGTTTAAAATAAAAAGTTATATACTGTGCTGCCTTTGTAGTATAAAGATGGTCCAGTTAAATGTCATCCCTACAAGGTTATCAAAACACGTTCATTCATGCACTCCATTACAAACATTTCTGTTGCTTAGTGCCATACTTATAATACTCTTTTATAAGACTGGCATCATCATTAGCAGTTATACCATGTATCTACGTGTTGGAGTTACATCATAATCTGAACACTGTCCCAGTCCTGCTTTATTCAGGGCGTTTAGAGCTCAGATGGGCAATGGGTGACGCTGCTGAGCCATTAGCCAGTGTTTTTCTTTTACTTCTTTCTTTTTTTTTTTTAATCTGGCAGCACAAACTGTGTCTTGAGCGAATTGGAAACTGTTTATTTTGAGTGACCTGAAAAATGTGCGTGTTTGGACTCTTTACTTTCATCAAATTCTTCTTAGACGAGGCGGATTTCTTGTATCTTTTTGGCAGCAGTTCTCATAGATATGCTTGATTATGATTATAAGGCTCTGCCTCTCTCCAGATATGTTTAGGTCAGAGGTCTTGAAACATGCTCCTGGGTGTCTGCACTGCTCTGTCCTGCAGAATACACCTCTGACCAATATCAAACACTCCTGAACCAGCTAATCAAGCTCTTCAGGATGGCTTGAAAATCAGGTTGGATATAAACTTTGCAAGGCAATGGGTCTCCAGGAGCATGGTTGAAGATCTCTGGCCTAGGTGACTTGATTAGTGTGTTAAATTGACATCTAAGGATGCACAATATATCTGAACCATATTGGTTATCAACTGATATCCTAATTTCATTGCCTACGTCTGTAATGTTGTTATGTCTGAAGTTCAAAATTCATTGCTCATTTACTCACACACAACACAATAGATCACAGAAGATGAAATTTAACCCTTCCGTTGTTTTGTCATTGTGACCCATAGAAGAGTTTTTTTTTTCATTATTTATCTGAAAATGCTAGTTAATGTTATCAAACTGGACTAAAAATTTTCTCAACAGTGCAATGATATTAAAGTTCCCCTGTAGTCAATAATTGTATCCCTTAAACTTAGCTTTGATTACCTTGAAAAAAATCATCATGCCTTAAAATAGCTTGACTGTTACTCTACACCCTTGCCTCATTTAGTATAAATGGTTCTATGAATATGCAAATTAACCCCGCCTCCACTCAGTCACACCAGCTCAGAGATCCACTCGTTGATGATCGCACGCTGACCTGATTGGTTAGTAGTTTGTGACGTGAGAAACACCAGCGATTTCAGCATGTCTTTGGTTCACAGTTTTAAAGAGAAAATACTAGGCAATGATGTTGACTTATGAATGTACACATGATTTGTCTTAAATCATATTCAAAACACCATATAGACAAACAACATCAATAGCTTGATTTTCACCACTTGTCTGCATTTTGCATTCCCACCACCAGACAGTGAAAGTTAATAGGGTCCAGTGTTGTTTTGGACACCATTGACTTTCATTGAATGGTCAAAACAAAACAAATTTATATTTTTAACAAGTTTATTTTTATATTTTTATTTTTTATATATCTTACAAGTTTTGCAGAAGAAAGTCTCACAGGTTTGGAATGACATGAGGTGTAAATAATGATAATTTTGGGCGAATTATCCCATAAATGAACTTTAAATTAACAGAACCAAGACTGACTGTGTGCATACATATTTGTCTGATGTGTTTGGTACGGGGCTGGAGGACTCCTAAGCTCTCTGGAACACAGAGAGGAAAATACTGCTGTCTTGTGCAACTTGAGGTCTAAACTGCAATAAAGAACTGCCAGTCACTTTCCTCATAGAAAAGATGGGAGGAATTTAAGGCAGAGAACTGGAGGATCTCTTGTGTTCTTCAGACTTGGCCGTACTAATCAAACTGTTAATATTGACCCGCTGGATGTTCTTTAACCCATGTCCCCCTACCAACAGAACATTGGAAGAGTGCTAAAAACACAAAGATACATATTTAATAGGGGTGGGAATCTTTGGTCACCTCACGATCCGATTCCAATTCTGGGAGTCACGATCCGATTCCAGAACGATTCTTTAATAATTAAATAATTACAAATTTTCTACAAAATAATTAAAACGTTGTATGTTAAGAATTTTAAACTAATTTAACTTCAAAACATACAAGCAAGTAGCAAATAATGAGGAGCATAGAAACATAAAAACAAACAAAAAGTGCTTTCAGTAGCCTATAGATTATCTGAACGTTTTCTATTCAAGAACTGTGAGTGAATTTTCTTCATCTTTAGCCTACTGTAGTTTTTTTACTATGACAACATAGACTGCTGCGGGAAATCTATTAAGCTGCTTTCACGCACGCATCTCTTTTGAAATATAATAAGTATTGTGGTTTGTCCTGTCCGTTTAATCCCTTAAGACATAACTGGTTGTGTTTACGTTAATTTTGCACAAGTACATTAAACCACGGAGACGCACAGCTGCATGCGCGAGCAGTCTACACAAACAAAGCGCGCGTGAGGATTTGAAATTGAAAGCAGTCTTCCGTTATAGTGAGGTTTATATTTTAAATATATAAGTCCACTGCATTCCAAACCACATCAATGATGACTTCGTTAGAGCATTCGTAAGGAAAATATACCGACGGGCAAGACAGCACACTTCAAGTGTAACATCAAAGAAAGTGCGCGACGCGTCTCACACACAGCGTGTGCAATGAAGCCTGTGTGAAGAATGTCCTCGTAATTCGCTTCAATCTTTCCGAACTTTATGAAAGATTATTTTACGGAAGGTTCGTGTGGTGTGTGTAGGCCTATGTGAGGAATTGAAAGCAAGCAGAATACGTGTTTCTAAAGCAAACTCAGCACCATCGCACATCTGGTTAAAAACTAAACTCAGAATCGATTCTGAAATTCTCAGAATTGATCCAGAATCGATTGGAGAGAGAATCGCGATGGATCGATTTATTTTTTACATATTTTCCCACCCCTAATATTTAAATAAACTAGAGCTGCCCCTCGACCAAACATTAGTTGATGAGAAGAGGCTTAGTTGACCAAATTTCAATTAGTCGGTTAGTCGCAGAAAAAAAATCCAAATGAATTGGTAGGGGTGGGGATATTGTAACGTAATGTATAATATTGTAACGTAATGTAATATTGACGGAACGTGAAAGATGGAACTCTAAAGCGCGGAAGTCCAGTGCGTGGACTGTCTGTGGCTTGCACATAACAGAGACGTGATGGCTGAGCGCTAAATCCAAACACCCTCCACGTTAAAAGCTGACGTGTGGACATATTTTGGCTTCTGAAGTTGAATGGGGAAAGGAGCTGGACAAGAGCCACACTAGTTGTAAGCTTTGTAGAATAAAATATTTTGGAAATCAAATATGAGAAGCCATATGACATGTTTCCACCCAGAGCAGGAAAAACACTCGGCTGTACTGGTCGTTATTAATTTACTGCTAGTTCAGTCACACATTTATTTTTCTGTTGGTTCTTTGCAATGTTAATAAAATATATTGTACGTTAATTCTTTATGGGTCATTACTTTGTACTTCTAAAGCAAAGTATTTATAGTCACACACAAAAAAGATTCAGATAATCGATTTAGCATCAAATCGCAGACCTCTGAATCGTAATTCGAATCGTGAGGTGCCTAGAGATTCCTAGTGCCTAGAATTGGCAAGTCACGCACTCCATGACGGACAGATCTTAACATGGCTGATCCATGTGGTAAGATTAGTATGTTAGGCAGGAAATCCAGTTTATCAATCATCGACCTAACTATGGCTTATTATTTGAAACATGCAAGTAGTAGCCTAAAGTTTTTCGCTTTGCATGGCCTAAAGGTCTAGCCTGGGAAGCCAGACCTACATCAAGATGTTAGGTCTGGGAACTCACAATTGGCATACCTCAATCTAAATGGTTGTCTTTCAAAAACGCTCTGCACGCAATAGGATAGCGCCACAACCAACCAGAGCAACAAACGGCTATGGCTGAATGATAGGGTTGGGTATCGTTTGAATTTGAACGATTCTGATTCCAATCCGATTCCTTGTTTCGATTCCGGTTCCTGAACGATTCTCGATTCCGATTCTTTTAAGAGGCAGGGTCAAAAAAGTTTAGCTAACCTTGCTAACCAACGGTCTTTCTGAAGGAAATACTCCTCTGTCACAAATACTCCTTTTGTCACAAACTTTGCATTTTGTCGAGATTTCGTTATTTTTAGAAAAGTGAAGCCACACTGTGGACCGCCGACGTAAGCTACTCATGTTCGACTCGCGCGGTTATGCCAACACTTCCAGTAGATGCTTCTTCGTTGGTGTTGTTCAGCGTTTTTTTCTTCCGGTCGGCGGACTGTGAATATCGAAACTAGGAATCGAAATTTTAACTTTTGAACGATTTCGGGAAAAACGAAAGTTAGTCCCGGTTCCAATCGATACTCGATTCTCGATACCCAACCCTACTGAATGAGTCCCATGAGTTTTCCCACCGGCTGAGCTAGTTATATATTAAACTAATATTATTATATATAAAACTGTTTATATATTAGTAGATATATTAAACTTTTGCCATATCGAGTTGTCAACTCTGCGACTTAACACAAACACTTAACGACTTAAGTGGCGTTTTTTAACTCCAAGTCCTCCAGAGTCGCAAGACTCTATACACGATGTGATTGGCCTGTCCATAGTTTGGTTTTTCCAGCTCGCAAGTAAACAGAGTTGCCAGACCACACTGGCTACAAAATAATTTTTGCTGCCACAAGGGTACATCTAGATTTAGGCTACTGTAGGTCTAATGATAACCTGGATAAATGTGTGCTATTATTGGTGCATATTCAAGTGTTCGTGCGGACTAACCCGTAGGGACCATCACTTGATTTTCTTCATTATAACAGCGTAAAGAACTTCGTACAGATAATGTCTTCAGTTGTTTTCAATGGGAGTGCCACGTTTTTTGACGCCATGAGCGCAACGAGGCGCTGAGTGTTTTTTCACGCTGGACCGCGAGAGCTCTGCGTTTTTACTGGTCGCGGACAGTTTAAAAATGTTCAACTTTGGCCTATCTTTAGTTGAGGGCAGCCCTAATGTAAACGCCATTCATTTACATCTAGTTAAATACTTATGCCATTTAGTTATAATTTATAATACTTGAGCTGAGCCTGAGCTGGATGTGTCACAGGATCTAATGAAGGTGCCTGGATTGATGTACAGTTCCAGCAAATTCATGGTAGTCTTCATCTGCATCTGCAGCCTAGCACTCGGGACTGGCTTGCAAGATGTGTTATCCCATGCAAATGATGCGCATAATCTTCTGGTACTAAAGCTACACAGACTATGCATATAAGCAACCCTAACTCATTGTCGGTGAATTCTCCCTTTGGTCTTTTCACTTCTGCTTTGGCAATCAGAGTCAGTGATTTGTGGTGTGTTATGAAAGCGCTCAGGTGAGGGGTGGGCTCTGAACACATCCAGACGGCTTCTTCACAGTCTGAATGTGAGAAACTGGCTGGAAGGCTTTTGAGAGGAAGATGTGGTAAAGGATCGGGTCAGTGTCCAATTGGTTTGTGTGTTTTGTTATAACCGGATTTCCCTACTGAAAACTAAGGATCAGATTGAAGCTTCCAGCTGGATGCACATAGGTGTATGTGTGTAGTAGACTGAGTATGTGAGCCTTGTGAATATTCACTGATCTAAACCATTGTCTGCTGTGTGTGCGTGCTTTGAGGATAAAAATGACCTCACAATTCTGATACCGCTTCCTATTGGCAACATCTGGCATGGTCTTCAATTGGAAAATTGAAAAAGTTAATTTTTGGGGGAGGGTTTCTAAAAAGGCAATTGGTTTTCGATTAGTTTTTAGTATTCATAACTTGAATATATTAAGTGTAAGAGACATCTGTGGTCCTCATTTAAGTAAACGTATGTGTGTGTCGGTGTGTGTGTGTGTGTGTAATCAGGACTTCCTGTTCCTGGCTAAACGGTTGTAATATCTTTCCAGTGGAGCTGACAGGTGCTCAGTTTTACCACTTGGCCACCAGACAACCACAGAACACACACATTGTGTCGTCATGTTTTATATAGACATTATGATTTTTATACTGTACAAACTGTATATACTATCCCCTTACACTAACCCTACCCCTAAACATACCCATCAAAGAAAACTTTTTTACGTTTTTAAGGAAACACAAACACACACACAAAATGCCCCCTGCAAAGACACTGTCTGGAACTCCCATAAACTCACACACACACACACAAAGTTTACATGGGGCAGATGATAGGTTATTTAAATGGAACAATGAAACTTGCATTAAATTTGCAATTTAACAAATATTTATAATTGATATAATACTACCCTTTCATAATAATCCTACCCAAAATGCAGTTCTGTAAAATGTTATCCGTAAGATCAGTATCAACATAAATTGCAATATCAGTTGTTAGACGATGAAAAACAATGTATTTGAAATCAATCACATCAATATTATAGAATTTGATCAGGGATATTTTACTGTTCTTTTGTTTTGTTAATATTTTTTATTAATATTTTGAGTTAGCATTTCTCCAGGTTTTGGAGAAATGCTAAAAAATGTTGGTTTCAAAATACGTTTTTTCTTCATTTCTGAAGCTAAGAGCATGTGACACCAAAACTTACATTTACCACTTCTTTTTTTTCTTCTTCATTTACCACAAGTCATCACGGTTGATGATTTTAGTGACCGTCAGCCTCTGTATTCGGAAAACTTTTTTGAGACAAATCAAAATTACATTCGATTGAGACTGCACTTGTTGTCTAAGCGTGAATATATACTCTAGTGTGAAAGCCTGTGATTGGTGTCCCGTGAGGAGATGCATGCTGGGAAACAGATAGAACAGTGCATGCCGCTCGCAGAATTTTATCTGCCAGTGTCTCTCTCTCCTCTCGGAGTGTATGTCCGTGTTCTCCCGATTGAATTTGATGCTTGGCTGTGAGTGATCCAGGACGGTTTGAAAGATAGTCCCGCTGGGAAAACCGGGAACAGGGAGGCATAACTTTTATGAAATACACTTTTGTGGGGCTGTAACCTAAGCACTTTATATGGAAGGAATGTCTTGCTCTTTTGTCTCCATCTCTCTCTCCTTCCCTCTGGATCCCCCTTTTCTCTCTCTCTCGGCTCGGTCTCTCTCGCCTCCATTCGTGACTGGATGGCTGAAATGTGTTTTTCATTGTCTCGATGTGCTGTAGTCCTCCCATTTTCACATGTCTGCATACTTTTGACATGAAATCTCTGTTTCTGAACACTCTCGCACACACTCCTGCTCATACTGCAGAAAAGTCAATGGTGTAATTGAAAAGCCAGCTGTGACTCTATACAGAATACTGTACGAAAAAATGGTTCACTCAGACTTTTGGACGCTGTTTTATTCAGTGTTGCAGCGTTAAAAGTGGATTCAGAGATCATTTAAACAAAAATGTATTTAATTTCATTCATACCAAAATTATATTCGGGCATAAGTGTGTCTGTTCCCCTGTTGGAGTAAGTCAGTTTGTGTGATTTTTATAAGGGAAGTCTAGCTTAAATTCGCCATAGTTTGAGAGCCAGTAAGTGGTGTAACCAAATAATGAAGGTAGACCATTTACTTACATAAATATCATTCATGGCCTTATTGTGACCAATTTATTGGTGCGCATTATTTAATTGGTGCTAATTTTGCTATTTACTTCTGCTTTCACTTAGGTTGCAAAAACACTCTACAGAATTGCAATTTGTATTTTAAGAAGTAAAATTAATGTGTTTTGAAATTCAATAAAATCCATATATTAGAACAAGTGTAGCTAGAAAATGAAAATTACTCAAGACAAATTTTGAATGATGGCTTGAATAAGCCTTGTCTGATAGTTATAAAAGTCTAAAGGCCTTATTTGGGTTTTATAATCCATAATAAATTAACTTCGGATTGATAAATTCCTCTTCCTGTGAAGCATGACCAATTTATTTAAAATTTCAACTCATTAACTGAAAGGATGCCTATTCCAGAGTAATGAATGCTTGCTCATAATACTCTGCAACTACTTTATCTCCTATAATAAGGCCACACAAACAGTTGGATAATCTCAACCAACTGTTTTAACAAACTCATATTTGGTTTGGCTCCATTATGGTATTTAACAACCGCTTTTCACAGTCCAATCAACTCACACTAAAATAAATCAAGTCATTCCTGTTTTTTTTTTTTTTGTTGTTGAATATCTTGTTTCACTTGAAAATATATTATATTGTGGACAAAAAAACGCATTGGAAAAATGCATATTGATCGACCTCTAAGCTGGAAGTTGAGGGTCATGTCCCTTTCAATGTACATGGTGGTTACAACCCTGGATGTAATTTTTTCTCTCTTTTGGTAAAAAGTATACAAAAGTTTGTCAAAAGCACAATGGTACATCATAATCGGGGTTAAATAGATGATTGGAGGATTATAACTGTAATAAATACAGATCACTGATATATAAATAACAAATGAATACTGCGGATTGGAGGTGAGTCCTTAAATTAACTCTTACAAAAACAAACAACTATAAAACATGAAGTATATTTACAGACCAACGTTACCCCCGAATGCAGACGGGATCTGGTGAACAGTTCAGCCCAGTGCTAGTCCTGTTACAGACAAGCCTCCAAAGCAAGAGGCCAAAGATCTTTAATTAAAAACCTGCGATTGAGGCTTTGAAGTCGTCAGTCCAAGCAATGAGGGAGAGTCAGAAGGAACAGACACCAATGAAGATATTGCAGTGGAGAAGAATGTGAGAAGTAAACAGTAAAAGGAAAATTTAGGAGATTGAGAAGAGCAGGAGGTCCTGAAGTTGACCATGTTGTCATCTGACTCCAACGTTTTAGTTTTTTACGTCGTCTTCTCTGAATTTCGATGGACTGTTCAACAGACCAAAGGGCATCGGTGTTCAAGTCTGGATAATCACATGTCCTTTAACTCCTTTTCACGATTTGTAATGCTGGTGTTACCAATGACGACTATACTGTGTTATACATGTCAGTCCTCATAAACATAAATGTGTGATTATAAATAAGTGCTGATGTGAGTTATGAGTACATTCAAGCGATTTAGACTCATGTGATATGAGGGTGAGGTCCTGGGGTGAACCTCAGTCTATTGGCCGGATCATCATACGGACTGATTTGAGCGAGTAGAACCCGCCTCCATACTCCGCCCAGAAGATCCCATCTTGGAACTTGCTGCGATACACACCACCGGAGTACCACACGCCGTTCAGATTGGTTTGTCCACACGCGTTGTACCACCAGCCGCCTTTGTGGAAATGAGCGCAGTTGCCTATGATAGAAGAATATGGAGAGAGAATGCAATAAGAATTGACAACACATTTTCAAAGCTTTTGCTCATGTCAGAACCAATTTAGACAACTCTTGTCAACTCAAGTAGTTTCTTGGTGCATCCCTCATAAAACGAATCAAGCATCATTAGCAAATCTGTCGTGGGACATTATTAGCTTTGGAGCCGTCACAGTCGTATGACATTTGGAATGATGGCTTGACAAAACCATGCCTGAAAGTTGAAGGAGAACTCTGGTGCAAAATGAACCTTTGGTCTAATAAAACATTGGTACCTTGTCGACCATTCTCTGAGATTTGTTTTCATGATAGTCGAATGTAAAGAGTTTTATCTCTAAAACTGTTTAGTGTATAATGCTAGTATATGGGGGCATATCCATACATCTTTTTCTGCTTATCCGGGGCCAGGTCCCTCTCCCTAGACACTTCCTCCAGCTCTTCCGTGGGGACCCCAAAGCGTTCCCAGGCCAGCCGGGAGACATAGGTTTTCCCCGGGGTCTCCTCCCAGTAGGATGTGCCCAGAACACCTCCCCGGGAAGGCGTCCAGGAGGCATCGCGGAACAGGTGCCTGAACCACCTCAGCTAACCCCTCTCGATGTGAAGGAGCAGCGGCTCTACTCCGAGCTGCATCCCGAGTGACCGAGCTTCTAGCTCATTTCAGCAGCCTGTATCTGGGATCTTGTCCTTTCAGTCATGACCCAAAGTTCATGACCATAGGTGAGAGTAGGAACGTAGATTGACTGGTAATCGAGAGCTTTGCCTTACGGCTCAGCTCCTTCTCTACCACAACAGAGCCGGTACATGGACCGCATTACTGCAGAAGCTGAACCAGTCCGTCTGTCAATCTCCCATTCCATCGTTCCCTCACTCGTGAACAAAACCCCAAGATACTTTCACTCATCCACTTGCAGGAAGGATCTCTCCACCAACCTGACGTGAGCAAGCCACCCTTTTCCAACTGAGGACCACGAAGTGGACTCTTTATAAAGTATCTTCTTATTATACGGTCTGTACACTTACAAAGTTCTCAATGCTTCGTTTTGCATGTAGGGACAACATGCAGTAAATTCTACTTACTGTAATTCCAATAAATATTTCCCTTGTAAGGTTTTAGATATTTATAGAAGTAGTTCTAACATATGCCTATGATTTGAAAAAAAAATGCAATTGTAACTGTTCTAACTGGCTTTTAGCATCTGACCTGTAAAGGCGTCTTTATCCCGGTCGAGCGTTGTGAAGGGTTTTCCATTGTGGCTTGTGAGGGAGTCTCCAGCATTGCCTTGGTCAGGTGCCCAGTCTCAACCTGAAGCCCTCACTTTCAGACTCCAGACGGAAACTGCTGTACTCTGCATAGACCTTCTTCCCAACCCAGTCCTCCAGCTCCACCAGCAATTTGTAGTCCCCCTGCTTGGCTAGGTTATAGATGTTCTCCAAGCCCAGCCAGTGCTCTCCATCTATGTTCCCAAAGCCTTTCTGTGTGGGAGAAGGAGGGAGTAAATAAGAGAAACCGTAATAGAGATGGAGTATGTGAGAGAGAAGTTTGATCTTTTCTTCAATGGAAATAGTTCATTTAAGCCTTGAGTGCGATTAGTGGATTTATGTGTTCCCTTGGCTGTGTGCAGTTATTTTACTTGTTTTCATTTCATTTGTGTCCCGTGAGGAGGATTTGAGGTATTTGTCTGTACGAGGCCTTCAACTCTGGACTTACAATTCACTCATTTTGGCAAGTAAACACTCAACTTTGACAAAATCGGTGAAGTCACACTCCCAAGCCAGACTTTGCAGGGAACTTGAGAGCTACTTTAGAAAGGCATAACTAGATTTTTCCACCGATTTCAGCAGTGTACAGGGGAAAATGGTCATTTTAGGGCCATTGCTCTTGGAAAGAGAATGAATTATGTTCTTCAAGCCTCCTATACATCACATCTGTAGTTCTTTGGTTTCCCCAACTAAAGGTGTAAATGTCTTTTCCTGTTCAGCACTAATGCTGTAGAAAACATGCTGTGGAATACATAGCTTAGATGTTTTATTTCTTACCAATGATCTTAATACCATAAACTAATATTATCAAACTTCTCAGCTGATTTTGATATGTCATTACTTATTTTTATATAATGGTTGATAACCTAAAACTCTGATATAACAAATCTATGTAACTGAAAATTCTTGAGAACTGACCTAGTATATCACTAATGGGCCTTACTGGGAATCTCATTGCACATTCCATCTATCTCACACATTCAATTACACGTACACACTCGCATGGCAGGGATGTGGAGCAGACACTGAGGCTGTCTCCAGTGGCTGCCCTATTTCCCTGATTCTTATCAGATGTTTAGACTTTCTAAAGTTGGATAAAGAGTTAGGAAAAAGAGGACTTTACTGCTCATTGTATATTAGTTTTTGCAGCATGCTCTGGTCTGTGTGTTGTGGGCCCTTACCTTGTAGTTCTCCCAGTTCCTGAAGAAGTTGACCGAGCCATCTTTCCTTCGCTGAAAAACGGTCCAGCCTCCATTGTCTAATTTATGTTCACACCAGGCCTGAATCAGCCTATCATTACCCTCTGTTTTCAACAGATACATCCCACTGGTGCTGTGCCCCGCCTGCCGCACCTGAAAACAGTCTCTGAACGGGCCTGAGGAAGACAAGGAGAAAAGTAAACTAGGTTTCTTATTTCAGTGTGTAATATCTGGACCAGTACAAAGACCATTTGCATTCCCAATGTGACTTGCACATACCTTCGAGAATGAAAATTAGTTCTGGTTCACATTCTGAACTATTTTCATCATGCTGATGAACAATAAAAATATTGACAGCCTTTTCAAATCCACCCAACTTTAAAGGGCTTGAACATTCAAGAAATAGACCATGTAACTGCAACACATGCTTATAATAAACAATGTTATCATCTGTTGGTGGGGATGTTAATAGCTATTGCCCCAGTTGAAATGGGCCTTAACACTGTAAAAGGTACTGGCTGGTTCCAGTGTCTTCAGTGTTTAGGTGGCTTTGATCGGAATTGGAACTGCAATATTTTGGACACGTAATATAGAAAGCTCAAATCAGTTTGGAGAGTTTTCCTGCCCATAGAGAGACACTGTTATCTTAACTGAATGCTCTCCCTGGTCTCTGGACTCATCATCTCTGCCCTGGGATCTCCCAGCGCTTTCAGATTTGGCTGAAAGATAAATACCCTTCTTTGTCCTGATGAAGTTACCATGCCCAGACGCCAGCTCAGGCCTTCTGCGACTCCCTCTTCCTTTGGTTATTTTCCACTTATTTTTCTTTTTTCCTCTATAGTTGAGCTTAAGCTAAAATCATTATCAGTCATATAGGGGTGAGCCAGAGATGTAGAATGAGAGAGGAAGAAAGCAAGATTTCCCTTTTGTAGAATGAAAGCGGAAGACAACGAGATTCCCTTTTGCCAAATACCCTTTTGGGCGATATGGTTGGTGTGTTGTATAAGAGGAGTTTTCCTGTGTTGAGAGGAAGTTCTTCAATAGCTCCTGCTGTGCTGAAACAGCTGTGTTAACCAGCCAGGTCCCAGTGTGGCCCTGACCGCCTGTCCATGAATGACAGCCATTGAGCTCATACAGACAGGCATTGTGCCGGCGGCTTCGAGCGGCAGGCATCGGCAGTGTCGGGGGAATGGGCGTTTTCTCTGCTTGGGTCCAGGAGGACCCTCAAACAGAACTGAGTCTTAGAGTCATCCAAAACTACTCTCTGAGCAGCTACTGTTTTTCTTTTTTACAGTAATGATACATCTTCATTGGCCAAAACATAAAAAATTGTACTGTACAACCCCAGAGGTTAGAAGAGTGTTTTGCTTTGGTCAGCTGCGGTTGTAATTCTCTGTGTTCTGAGGTGAAGTGGGCTATACTGAGCTTTCATTAGTGGTCAGTCACGAGAGAATGGGGCCCTATTGAATTGCCTTGGCCGCATGAGAGCCTGGACTCTGGAGCCGCTTGCTTTGGGAACTTAGAGATTGTATCATTGTTTGAGTCTTTGGTTCAGACTGAAGATCTGCTGGATAAGCAGTGGGGATTGTTTTTTGTGAAATGTGGATCTGTGAAAGAGACGGGAATTGGAGAGACCTACCACTGGAGGCTGTGTTTGTAAAGGTTTGATGTTGTAATATGTATACACCTACTCAAGACTTTTATCACTAAAGGCTGCAGCCCAAAACCACAATATCACACTTTCACGGGCTTGCGTATTTGGCCTTACTTTGGAGTGGAAGCCTTGAAGCCTTAAGTGCTTCTTTGGAGAATTGTAGATGTTTTCCATTGTGTTGAAGGATGTCATGAGGTGACAGTCAAATCTATTTTTTCTCTTGGCTATGGTCCAAAACCAAGTGAGCTGCCCACCGAGATGGAGTTTTTAGGTGTCATAGCTGTGCTGTCTATGTGAAGGCTACACTGTAAAAAATAAACCATAAATTTTACGGTAAAGAAAACGGCAGCTGTGGTTGCCAGAACTTTATCGTTAAAAATACGGTAGGAACGTTAATGGTTTTACAGACTTAACTTAATTAACAGTAATAAACGGTATTTTATTTTCTGATAAAATGTGGATTTATCAACTTATTGACATATTGATATCCGTTTTAGACCATTGTAATACACTGACAACCAACAATCATCACAGCAGTGAAGAGAGTTACATGAGCAATCACAGCTCATCACAAGTGAATACTTGTATGAAGCAATACTTATATAAAGAAGCTGCACAATGTCATTCACACAAACATTAAGCACCATCATGGTAACACATGAAATAAAATAAAAAAAAAATGCAAATAAACAGTAATTTAACAACATTAAATGTAACATAAAACCCTAATGTACAAAACAATAAAACTATGAGGAACCATAGTTATTTCAACAAAATTACATAAAATGTAAAGTGTCACACAGGGAATTGTGGGAATGTCAATTTACGTTTTTTCACAGAAAATTATACAATAATTTGTTCTTTTTCACTTTCAAAAACGGTAAATTTAACGGTATTTTACTGTAAAATTATATCACAGTTATTTACCGTGTATAGTACGGAAACTTTGTTTACCAATTAACAGTTTTGCACTGTAGCATTTTTACAGTATTTTACCGTTAAAATCACGGTTATTTTTTACAGTGTAAAGGTATGCCATAAAAATAGCTGGTTTTGGCCAAATAAGGCTGTTGATTTATTTTTTCTCTTTCTCTTTGATATTGTGAACCAAGTTCAAGGAAAATGTTTATTATAAACATATTTCTATATTAGATTCATTATTAAAAAGTAAAGTAATTAAAAGTGTCATTAGCAGCAAGCTGAAATTAGCTATGAGAATTAGCTGATTATCGCTTAAGGAACACTTAACATGTTTGAAAAAGTATCTTAAATCAGACATTTATGAGGCTCTGTTGTCTTAGAAGATAGCTCCCTATATAGGCTTTATACATCCAGGTAGCTCATTATGTTTTGGAGCCGGGCTGCTGCCCTTGTGCTGCTAAATATACATGTCGCAAACATGGGTTTACCTCTCTCTAAGTTACAAACTTAACGAATTCCTTTTGTGTGTGCACTGTGTGCAGTAAAGTTGTGTTTTATGGTTTTGCCTTTTACTGACAGTTACATGGCTGTAAAACCGGTCAAGCAGGGATGTAGTCTTGAAAGTGGCATAAATGTCGACCTTATACTGCTAAGAAGGGCAGAAAGTGTGAGCGCAAACTCAGACAAACCTGCATTTCTGTGAATAAAATGAAATTCTTGCAAAAATGTGCATCTACTTAAGATGCAAAGCTGAGTGTTTATGCCATTAAGGCTTACTGTAGCTTAAAGTGCTGTAACAATGGAACAATGGCATGTCTGGTTTATTTGTCTTGTACAGTAAAACGTCTTCAAGAATGGATATTTCATGTGTAGTCTCAAAGTATGTCTCTCTCACTTTGTTTTTTAGTAGTCATAAATAATGGCAGCAGTGGTATACTATACTTAGTGGATGTGCTTGCTTACACTGGCACCTATTTCTTTTTTCTCATTGTCTGATGTCTAATGCTTTCATTGTCTTGTATAACAACAGCTTGCCCCATTTTTGAAGCAACTGTTTTCTTGGAACACATGGTCATGTAAATTGCTTTTACATTTAGATTTGTTTACAGAGGCGGCATCACTATCTTTCATGTGTGTGAAGGAGGGAAAATGAAGAGTTCAGATGCAAAAGCCTCTAAGTGCCATTTGAAATTTTCTTCTAAAATGACCATTTTTATCAAGCTTGTATATTTAAGTTCAGTAATTTCACTTAAATGGCAATGAAGATTACCTATTAATTGTCATTTAAGTGAAATTACTGAAATTACTTACTTCTCATTTTAGAAGAAAATTTCAAATGGCATTTAGAGGCTTTTGCATCTGAAATCTTCAAATTTTCTTTTTTCTTTTTCTTTTTTTTGCAAGTGCTTGAAGACATCTTGTTGCTTTTATGTTGCTTGTTCCTATGTGTATCTTCACTCACTCACTGGACAGATACATTTTGCAGGGATGCAAACAGCGCGCTTTCGGTGCCTCCCGCCTTTTTCACGTCAGTTTGGGTTACTTGTTTGAATCTGTGCAGATCCGAAGAGATTTTTTTTAGGGGTGGGGTCTGGTTATAATTTCAACAACAGTAATTCTGGATTGCCTTGACCAAACAAGTAAACAGGAAATAAGCAAATCCGAACACTGCGCTCCAAAACAGCAGTATGCGCCGGCAAGCATGAACCACTAGTATTTCTTCCACTAGCTCATAGCATGATTGGAGGTAGCTCGTCAAGGCATGGCATTGTGCGCGCTCACTGTGCAGAAACACCGCCCGCGTGTGGATGGCATTCTGTCCGTGTATACTGTTTTTTCCCCTGTATCCTGTGCGCGAGTTTTGAGACAAAATAAACACCGTAGGTCTGTTCACATATTGTGTCTTTCTGCGCCTCTCGAGTTCGCTATTTCAAATGTAGGCGTGCGGGAAGCGCGCTACAATTAAAGCAATTTTAGGGCCCTACAAACCGTTTTACTTTTTCCCAATTCCGTTTTATTTTTTCCCAAATTCCGTTTTTTCCGCTTTAATTTTTGCTAATTCCGTTTTTTCCATTTTAATTTTTTTTTTACCCTTTACTGTTATTTTAGTTGTAAAAAGAGTGTGCTTTTAATGTTAATTATTAAAATGTACACAAATAAAATAGGCATTTACTATTAAAATGACAAATACTGCATGATGCAACATAACACTGCACTCTAAGTACTTCAAGTAACAACAAAATATGGTTATGAGCTTTAAACTGTCCTGTAAAATAAATTATATTAGTTTATATAAGTTAAAATAAAAGTCACACTCTAGCTGCATCCTAATGTGCATACTATCCATCCTAAATAGTATGTGACATTAGTAACTGTCAATAGTATTTCGGGCATAGTATCCACATTAGGACGCAGCTTCTGTCTGTCTGCGCGCTCTCTCGGACACACTCGGTATCTCTCGCGCGCTCTTTCGGACACACTCGCGCGCTCTTTCGGACCATGTTTCGGACACACTCGCGTGCTCTCTCGGACACACTCGGTCTCTCGTGCGTTTCTTTACTTTTCGCCGACGAAAGCAGAGCCGTGGAGAGCCGTTTCACCATGCTTTCAGTGGAAACGCGGCTATCTGTTTTGATGCCGTCATGAGCTGAAATGACGGGAGGGGTTGTGTCGCCCAGATTTGCTTCCCTGTCTGCATTTTCCCCAGACATACATTCTTCTCCCACACAAAAACCGAATTCCAAATATGTAAAATCCCGCGAAATTCCGCGTTAACACTAGATTCCATGTTAATTGGCCAATTCCGTCACTCCGTCCGCGATTCCGTGATCGCGGAAATTATAGGGCCCTACAATTTTTTTTTCAGGCGCAGCAGGATGAAAACTTTTACGAATGCCGCAAGCGCATCTTATTTCATGTGAGAAGAACCAACCACCATTGAATGCTTAGTAAACATGAAAGATGGGTGTGCGCCCAAACACTACCGGTATGTTTCTCTTCTCCGTGAATAAATCTTGCAGAAGCTACAGAAAGCGCTTTTCGGTAGTGAATATCTATTAGCAACTAAAACTTCTTTTTCGTTGTGGAGAGCACAGTGCATGGATGCTTAGCAAAGCCAGACGCCACGGGAAAATTCGAAATCGTATTTTACTATTACTAATAAAAGATAAGCTTTTAGACACATTCTTTTTATAAAAATGATTTAAAGGTTGAAATATGGGAGGTTTATCTTTTTATAACACCTTTTTTTGTGAAAAATTATTTAAAGGCTGAAACATATTTACTATGTGCCTTGGGTTGGCCCGGGGATGGCAGGGGTTGGTGGCAATGTAAGTATCTGGATATTTTCCGCGGCTCTGATTACCTCTCTTTTTATTAACCATGCATGTGTTTGCATCCCTGATTTTGGTGCATTTATAGAGTACACATACAGAAGCCCAGTCCAGCTCAGACTACCAGTTCCTCAACTTCACTTTCCTCTGACCCTCTTAAATCTAAGGATTTTTCCAGGAGGCTAGTGTGAGTGCATGTTTTCACGTGTGCGCTCAGGAATCCATGAGCTCATATTTTGTTTTCATGGGCTGCCAGAGAGGATTCTGCAGGAGCAATATAGAGGATTCTGTGATTTGTCTCAGTAACTTTTGGCATTACAACAGTGCACTAGCTGATCCTGGCTATGTGTTCATGATTCAGGAGGATATGATCTCAATGCCACTCTCATTGGCAACATGTAGTGCCATCAGGGGTGAGCAACATCTTTAGTCACACACAGAAGTCCAATTGTTTTTATTTTATGGTTTCCGAAGGTTGGTCGTAAGTGCTTCATTTGCAGCTACCTTTTGCATTGCACTAACCTTTTCAGTGCCTACAATGTCACAAACAATGTTTACGTGCAATTCGCCAGCCTAAAATTTCGTACATCCGCATCGAAACCTTGCACACCGAAGTCCGATGCGTAATTTATTAAACTTTTGCGGGGGAAAAGGCGGGGGAAAAATACCAAATGGATTCGTCAAGCAGTGAGATCGATTTGTTGCCCTCTCTTGTTATTCAGAAGAGAAGAAAGAAATAATATTGTGTCGGTCCATCCAATCCTGAAATTGCGTCAAGAGGAAAAGGAGAGTCCCACCTTCTTATCAAGGAGTTGCTCAATTGATCCCTAAGCGACTGTAAAAATTTACTTCAGAATGTCAGTGGGACAGTTTGATGCTTTGCTTGGCGATCTCTGGTAGCCACGATCAAAACAAGACCAACAATTTCTGTGAACCAATTCGATCCTGAACAGGTTGCGCTCTAACACACCCGCTCACGCGGCCGGTGGAAGCGCTGGGCAGACAGAACAGCTGAATAGGCTGTTACTATATATTGTGCCCAAATAACACATTAGTTATTGAATTGGCTGCTCAATCACATTTTATTCAATTCGAAATTTCAAGCTGATGGAAAAGAGGAGGTTTGTTAATTTCATTATCCAATCGAGAGAAAAGAACAAACACTTGATTGAATTGAAAACCAAAACTGAAAGCATGCGCATATATGTGCAATGATTTGAGGACGAGTTCCCGACCCCGGCCCTAATTTTGTCAAAGTACCTCTCAAAATGCTGGCTCTGGATGCGAAAAACACAGAAATCGAACCCGAATCCGATTAATTTTATGACGGACGAAGGTTTCGAGAGGCAGTGTGCAAGCGTGATTGGCGTAACGTGAGGTCGAAATTTTTTTTTTTTACGTGTGAAAATTTCGGATGCGAATTTCGGTCTCATGTGCAGGCCTTAAGTGTGTTTTTTTTTTTTTTGAGTCTTTGGTAAGATTGTGGAACATGTGGTTTGACTTATCAAGAGCTTCCAGAATTCTATCACATATTTCAGGTGATTTTGTCTCCCTGTCCCTTGTCACTTACCATCTGAAGTGAGGGTGCCCTGTGGGGGTGGTGGGATTCCCAGCGGGGTCGGGAGTTGGAGCGTCCATTCGTGATCCTCTAGGAAATGCTCGGTTGTTGTTGTCTCTCTGAATCTCATTGGTGAAGCGGTTGTTGTTGGCCGGAATACTCTCCGGTACCACCTGAACCAGCGGAGGCACGGCTGGCAGATCTTGACGTCCATATCCACGGAGACAGCGCTCCTCCAGGGCAGAGATGAGCACCGATTGGTTGTTGACTGTGGCAGCAAGGCCTGCGAAACGCAGTTCCAACTCTTTGTAACGGGAGGCCAGTCGGAGCATCTCCGTGGTGACGTTCAATATGCGGTTCTCCAGCTGCGCCAGTTCTAGGGAGTTGTCCCTCTTGCGGATGATTTCATGAAGCAGCTGCATGTAGAGCTGTGTCACTCTGGAATTCATGTTTCGAGACTCTTTGCGTAGAAGCTTCATCTCATTTACCAGGTTCCCGTCCACGTCCGCCACTAGTTGCAGCATTTCAATCTCCCGTCGCTGCTTGGAAAGGACCTCACGCACATCAGCAATGTCCATACGTGTCACCCGGTCTTTGTCTGGTTCAGGCCCGGTAGCAGAGGCGCAGATCGGGCCTGTGATCTTCTGTTGGGGCATCAGGGAAGTGTAGGAGCATTTCTTGGAGTCATCGGCAGGTGCTCGCCGTTGTCGAGATTGCTTTAGTTCCTTTCCTGAGTGGCACTTGCTGAGCAAGCAGATGGAGAGGCAGAGAATGATGCCCATGCACCATGTTACACATCTCATGGTTGCTTCTGTTATCACCTCACCTACTTTTTGGTTGCTTTTTTCTTCTGTTTACTCTTCTCTTCCTCAACCTCCAGACAGTGGCAAATCCAATTATTCACCTGTAAAGAGAGAGAAAATCAGCCGCCAATCAGTAATCTTGCGCATCGTCAATTTACCTTTTAAAACGTTTGCTGTCTTACACATTGCATTAAATTTTTCTGTTCTAGACACATCGGCAAGGCCGAGGTGTTTTTGTTTCTTTCAATGTTTTAATGGAATGCTGCCATGAAAAGTATGTGTATTAGCAGTTCGGCATGTTGTACAACCTTTACTCCTGTTCTCACAGGCACCCTGGTGCTTTTCAGCCTCGTCTCAGACACTTAAATCAAACACACATTGGATGCTTCACATCATCCACTAACACATGCCCATGTCCAGATGTTTCACATCCTTTGCTAACAGATCATCACTCGCATGATGTCATCACCATGGCATTTTATACACAAAACCCATCTTCAGTGTGGACTATAACCATTCTCCTACCCTTGTAACTCCTGCTCTGTAACTCACTACCCTTTTCTCTACAGGGTTCAGTGGATAAAATTCCTAGCTGCTCTTACATCCTGCTGTGTATCCCACTCTAAAGAGTTCAGTATTTAACAATCTCCCACTCTGAGTATCCCGGCATGTCTTCAGTCTTTGGCATGGCAGTTCTCTCCGGGAGCTGCGTTAGGCTCCTTTAATCCCAGTATCACCTTTCCCTCCATGCTGAGCTCTGCTTTTCATCAACACCTAGATGTGCTAGCTCCGGGTTCCCCTCCCTGTTTATACAGACTCACATTTTTCAGTCAGCAATTCTGCCAGCTAAGCCGTTGCGAGACCAAAGATGTGTCTGGAGATCCAAGACAGTTCCACATACAAGGTGAAACTGTCTCTGCAACATCAGCTCCACTGGAACACTATATTGTCTCTCTAAGGCCCTGTCCACACTACTGCGTTTTCGTTTAAAACGGAGACCTTTTGCTACGTTTGCACCTCCTGTCCAGACTAAAACGGAAAAAACGAAGACCTAAAATGGAGAAGTTTAGAAACGCTGCAGCTCCGTTTGGCGTTTTGAATCTCCGGAGGGCGTTTTAAAACGGAGGAGTTTAGAAATGATGACGCAGAGGCTGACGCTCGGCTCTATGATTGGGTGTCATCAGTCGTGACGTGTCCTTCCCTGATTCGTCAATCACTGTTTACATCGGCACGCACATGCCCAGTGTTGATGAATGGTCACGTGATCCGCGTCTTTTAATGTGGACGGAAATCAATTCTAATACGCAGATAAAACGCTGGTGAGGACGGGAGATCGTATTTGTTTTAATTCTCCGTTTTAAACGAATACGCAGTAGTGTGGACGGGGCCCTAAGAATGTTGCTGACATTTTAATTGGAATGAGAGTTAGAGTAAGAGTGTTACTATGACCCAAAAGCACAAAATTTGATATTGGAACATTTTGGAATCTGTGAATTGGTTTCTTGTCCGAAAGAACCAGATTTTTTAATGCCAATCGGGGCCTTATGTACTGTAGGTTATAAGCAGTTTCCCTTTCCTTTACTTGTTAAACTGAACCAGGTCAGTAGCCATGTTTCCATCGAACACGTTTTTATCCGAATTAAGTGATATCAAATGAAAAATACCTTATGAAAAATTCGATGAATTTTCATGAATATTGACTCAAATGAAATACGTTCGATCTCATCGGATTTTCTCTTGATCGATATACGGCTAATGCGATAAAAGCTGATAGAAACGTTATTTATCGAATAAATAATTAATTGCGATTAAGTTTTAGGCCCTTTTATGGTTGCAACACGTCAGAAGACGAGTTCATTTCCGGCCAGTCCCGCTCTGTTTGCGCACACATGGCGGATGTCAACAAAGACAGATGTAAGTGGACAAAGTAAAAAATGCTTCAACCAAAGGGTTTCCGTGAAGCGTCTCAGAACCAGGATCTCCCAGAACTGATGGAGCGCTGTCGTTCCCACACCACAGTCGCCTCCGCTGTCGTCTGGCATTTACGTGCATCGGCATCATTATTGCAATGTTTATAGCGTTTTTGTTTTCTTAGGTTAGTTTTGCTTGTTTTTATGTGGCTTGGTTGAGTTCTAATGTATAATGTGGTCTGTTATTTCTGGTTAACAGACTGCGGCGCTGCTAGTATAACACCGTTGCCATGGACGCAGTTCAGAGACGGAACAGACTATTTTCTTTAGCAGAAGCAATACTCATTTTTAAATCAATAAACTCATTTTTAAGTGAATATTTTGTGTCAAATTATTGATTTATTTATTTATTTGTTTGATTTATATGTAATAAGCAGGATAATGTATAGCGAGGCGGTTGTTATAGCGAATACAACCCCTTCAGGCTAACAACCGCCTCGCATATACATTATCCCATACATATGTCGCTATCAGCTGGCACATAAGCATTATTAGGCTACAACTTGTGAAATATTGATCATTTGTTGGGAGATGGTTATCCGTTTTGTCTAACAAAACTAAAATGTCTCAAATCAATTAGATATATCAATTTGACCGCAAAACAGCATGTGACGTCATTACGTACAGGTTTTTATTTGCTTTAAAGCCGTTGGATGGAAACACACTTTCACCAGCTTTATTCGCATGAGTTTTTTAACCGAACTTCAGATAATTCGATTGAAAAGTGGATGGAAACATGGCTAGTGGCCTCTAGAGTTTTTATTCTGCTCTCTCCCTCAGTTGCTTTTATTTTATAACTTTGTTCAATATAACTTTATATTTTGTTTGCTTGAAGGCTCTACTGTCTGGTTCTGACTGAATGTAGTCAGTAATCTAAAGCTAACCTATGCTTAGGGGTGGGTTTCAAAATGGCTGGCTCTGTCTTTCAAAACATAAAGTGAAATGAAAGCCTCAGCCAAAAGCAGCCTAATCGGCTCTGAACTAATCATACACGCTGGAGCAATTTGACACTGCAGGCTGCAGACTTTGAGAAGCGTGATGTGTGAAGTGAAGAGATTAGAAAGTGAGAATTGTGTAAGACAAGGTTTTAAGGAAAAGTCTGGGCTTTAGTGGAGAAAGTGGGTCACATACATAATCGTCCTTATGGATGGTCTGCCAAACAAGACACCTGGCCTTGAACCTGACTTCATGGGAAAAGAAGATCTTGTGCTCTCCGGAAACCTGATGATTTGTCTCCATTTGTGTCTGTCTTCATTTTCATCACTTTCTCTCACTCTCTTCTTCAGGGACCTGACTTTCTCAACCTAATTATCTTTAACTATTAATGGACACTAAGTCAACTGGATTCCCTTCTGTCATTTTTCACAATCACACAGGAAAAACAATTCAAAATATTTTGGCTTGGGCGTAGTAATGGCCAACTAACATATCCAGAACAGATGTGAAAATGTCAGCCAATGCCAAAACCGAACATTTCAGGACATAGTGGTTCAGATGCTAACCTGAGGGATTGAGAGGAAAACTCTTACCTTCTAATTTGCTTATTTTCTCTCCCTCCCTTCAGCCATAAAACGGAGGACTGCATTTGTCTCCATTACGCAGTCTTTTGACCTTTCACCGTCACTAATAAATAGTTATAGACAGCTAAGGTATGTGATTGCTTGTGGGCTACATAAGATGTGAATACTGCAATTCTGCTTTTGATTAACGTAACATTTTCATTGAACTGTTTTTAATTCCTGTAGCTTGGCTAGTAATGTGTTGCTCAACCAATGCCAAGGTCATGGGTTCAATTCCCAGGCAACACACAATCTGGGTGTATTTTGACGTGTATATTTGACTTTCACGTTTGGAAAAAGCAAGAGTCTGCCAAATGACTGTAAATATTAACATTTTTGTCAGTTGTTACAACAGTTTTCAGTATAAATGGTTTGATCCTCTGAGCTGTCAGATTTCTCGCATTGTAGACTAGCTCTCACACTAGAGCTGTCAATACTTAGGATAACCAGTTAACTAGCAAGCTTTGGTTAATGTAATTAGTGTTTAAATGTGGATTTTGTCAACTTTTTTCTTGATTTGGCTGTAGCTTAGTACCACCACTGCTCTATGGTGATCCCAATGGCTCCCTATCCTTTCCCCATCCATCTGCGTAATACAGCTCCACACTCTATACAGTCTACTCACTGTTCCCAGGGTTCATTTCGTCATCCTCTTTTAGCTTTTGATGTGATGTATGGACAGCTGTGGTCCTCTACTGTTCCAGCCAATTGGCTCTTCATGTGTTGTTAATAGCAATAATTCATAGAGCTTCCAGAACGGTTTCCAGACTGTTCTGATACCCTTGGGTTCCTCGGATGTTTTTACGAAGTCAGTATCAATGTTATGATGTCACCGACAAGTGTAGTGTATGAACATTTAATCCGTGTTCTTGTTTTCATTGGGTTTGACTTTGCGAACATTAGTCATGCTGGTTGTCAGACTAAATCCCAGCAGTTCCACTGCATTGGCCAGAATTAAGAGTTTTTTTTGTTGTTGTTTTTTGCATGTAAAAGTTTGAAGTGCAGTACTGATCATTGGAAAGAACCAAGGATCTTGACACGCCATCTTGAAAACAAGGCGGTCATGAACGAGACACTGAAAAAGACGTGCAGTTAATAGTCAAGAGACGTCAGCCCATTTTGCTGCTAAAAAGCAAAATCAAACAAGTTATTTTTTCCTGCTGTGTCTGTTTTATTTCTTTAGAAATATGTACTAATGGATGTCTTTGACTTTGCAATGTATCTTACAACTTTATCAGCGTCTCAGTGCCTATGTTAAAGGAGTTGTTCACTTTTAAAAAAAAATTATGGCTGATAATTTACTCACCCCATGCCATCCAAGATATCTATGTCATTCTTTCTTCAGTTCGAAAAGAAATTTAAGGTTTTGATGAAAACGTTCCAGGATTTTTCTCCATAATATGCACTTGCACTACTGCCACTAATGCACTACTGGTAACCAAACGGTTTAAAGTCCAAAAGACAGTTTCAGTACAAACCACAAACTGTTCAAAGGGCTTTAAATGACACTAGATGATGAATAAGGATCTTATCAAGCTAAACGATCGCTCATTTTAAAAAAACGTACATAGTTTAAGTTTTATAAGCTGAAATGTTCGCCTTGCTCTGTTCTGTGATCCACGTTCGTGACTCTGCTGTTCGAACTCGTTTATCAAAGTGAACAAATCTTTTTTCGTGTCATTTGGTTTATTCAACGACGAAATGAACGAATTGACTTGGGAAAAGATTTGTTCATTTCAAAAACGAGTTTGAACAAGAAAATCACGAATGCGTAACAGAACAGAGCAAGCGAACATTGAGCTTATAAAACTTAAACTTTGTTATTTTATTTTTTTAAATGAGCGATCGTTTCGCTAGATAAGACCCTTATTCGTCGTATAGTATTCGATTTAAAGCCCTTTGAACAGTTTGCACTGAAACTGTCTTTTGGACCTTGAACCGTTTGGTTCCCAGTAAAGTACATTATATGGAGAAAAATCCTGGAATGTTTTCATCAAAAACCTTAATTTCTTTTCGACTGAAGAAAGAATGACATGGACATCTCTGGATGACATGGGGGTGAGTAAATTATCAGCAAAAGTTTAAAACGCGTCATTTTAAAAGTTGAACTTTTAAAAGTACATATCTACCTCTGCAATCTGTTCCATTGCGCTGTGTCTCTCCTCTTCCGGTCGCAATAACGTATACTGTGTGAACAACCCTATGGAATCTCATTATGGAAACTGCTGTGCAAACAAAACTTGGTTAAACAGGGTCCCTGGGTTCGTTTTATCACAGAAATCATCTTTTTCTCAGTCCTGTTTTTGTCTCAGTTATCCATCTTACAAAAACCCAGAAGAAGGGTTGCCTGGACACATTTGTTTTAGTAATAAAGTCTCACTTATTCCATATTTTTACAGAGTGCTGCCAAAATCTTTTATTCCTCAAGAGTATTTCTTTGTAAAGCTCAGCTTAGAGAGAGGGATAGCTACTGAGTTTTGTTTATACTTGTGTCTTGGAAGGCAGCTTTGCCAATTCTCTCTCACACTCTCTTTTTACTGTTCCATCTTTGTTATTTATACCTAATCACAATCTATTCTAATGTGCTCAATGTCTTTACAGTAAGTGTCATTTGTAATTCCAGCATGTAGAGCTGAAGAGTCCAGCATGGCACCCTCTTGTCTGGCCTTGTTAACAACACTCCATAGGGTTCATGCTGACATCAGCATCTGCTCTGTTGCGTTTATGGTTTTGGCTTTATAAGAGCATTCTGAATACGCATGTAGACAATGAAAAATCTCTTTCAAAAGCCAAACTATTCATGGTCGATTCATCTAATCATCTATTGAGCTACTTGTGGATAATTTCACAATGGCAAACGCTGCTTTCTGGCTGGCCTGCTTGTATGCGATGTGCTTTGATGGGCCACCAGGAGCTGTTTTTCCTTGGCCGTGCTTAGGGTTGGATCCGAGCTCCAGTTGTTAGCTCATTCCCTTTCTCTTCACTTAACGCCCAGCTCCTCGTTTCAGCCTGTGGTGTCTGGCATGACATTATTGACTTCCTCTGAAGTGAGTAAAAGAGTTTGAGCTCTTGTTTTTGTGGGATTTATGCCCAAGTGTCTTTGATTTCTGGTCAGCTGTTTCAAGTCAAAATTTGATTGGGCAGTTGAGAGCTGTTTAAACGGTTAACTAGAAAACAGCGGGTAATATAAGGTGTTTTCTTAAGGGTGTTTGTACTCTTGTTGAGAAAGCTTTGATATGGGACCATAAAGTCCTGTATTTTACTTGCAAAGTTTATTAGTCAGAAAACGGAGTGTCAGTTTAAACAGTTTTATGAGACAAAAGGTTATTGCTGGAAAGTTTAGACAAGGATACGTAGCGTCTTAAAGCGCTGTGTTCCTTGGGGAAGGCGGTGAGGAAAAATGTAGAGAAATACTTATAAAGATTTTTATTTGATTTGTAAAGCAAATAAGTCCCAAGACAAACATAATGGTTTGTAATGCAGCGTGCTACAACTGATGTTACCTAAATCTCTAATCACGGTCCAGAGTTAGTTGCTGTTTGTACGAGATGGCCAAGTTTAAGTTTATATGATTAGTCACTAAACTATGAAAGAAATAAGATCTGAGATAGTCAACCCAACAACTAGCTCCATAAAATTTTAAGAGACAAGTCTGTGGTTCCATGACTCAACAAGATGTTACATTTAAACACTGCAGTTACTTTGACAGTATAGTGGTCCACAATAATCCCTGGCTCTGACCAAAAGTTTTTGGGATATTGTAAAGAGACTCTTAAAAGCTGATCTCAGAAGCCAGACAACTCTAACCCTACCTTGCTCATCCCATTAGCCATTGCTGACAATTTACCACATGCATTTACACACAAACACACATTATTTTGGTAGTTAAATAGAATTTGTTTTCCTTAAAAGAGAATGTATTTTTTGAAAAACATATTTAAGAATTCCACATCTGGCTGTCAGACTTTCCCAAGATGACGGCAGCCAGTCCAGTAAACATGTAGACGCACTTCAAAAAATATTCCATAATGAGAAAGCAAGGAAGAAAAAAGAAAGGAAGGAAAGAAAAGAGAAACAACTTGAGGGATGGGCAGGAGGGACAAATGTGGGACCGGACTGAATTTGTTAGGGTGCATGAGGCAACATTGTTGGAAACAGAAGCTTATTATTTAATATTTCTTATGTTGTTCATGAAATTCGTTATATTGGAACAACACAAGGGAAGGATGACTACACAAACAGCAGCTTTGTTATGATCTGAAGTCTGTGCAATAAATGCATCGCATACGGGCCACGTTTGTCATTATGGTTGTATTTTTTAGCATGACTTGGCATTGTAGCCTTCAAACCGTATTTACTTTATAGCCCCTAATCCTGTAATTGTGGACAAATGTGGGCACAGAGGACTCAGGTGTGATCCTAATTTTTAATTATTATAAATGTTATATCACTGTCTTCGATAAAGTTTTGTCTATCCACTTGTGGTGTTTTTTTTTATTTTGGGGGTATTTTTGAATTTATTTACTTCAAAAAGTTCCATATTTTCTATGTAAATTATGCTTATTTTATGTTTTTTTTTTTAAACTACATTAAAATATCATTCCTATAAGTTCTTAGAGCTAAAACCTAAAGATGAAGTGACTGCTTGTCTTATTTTGGCTTATTTTAGAATGCTCTAAATTAGAGTTTTTCCCATTCATTTCTATGGGTGCCTATTTTTGTCCCAAATACAAGATTAAGGAGGGGGTTTTTTACATTGTAGAATTGAGTCAAAACATATGTCAACATATGATACGCTCTTGTTCAATCAGGAGGAGATGCTGATACAATTAGCAAGATTGGAAGAGAACGTAAGAGCAAGGAAGGGGAAAAAGACATCATAGGAGATTGGAAAACATGCCCCAAGTTGCAGTTTTTAACTCCATCCCAAGGAGTGTAGAAGGAAATGAGTGCTGGCAGAATGGAGACCAACAGGGCATGATGTAATGAATTTATGAAGTGAGATCTGGGCATGTGGCAACTTTAATTGAGTTTGGAGCCCACAGCTAAAGAAGAGAGAGCAGGAAAAAGAAGCAAGCCAGTCCTAGAGAATGCAGCTTTTCACTGAACGTGGTTTGGAAGGCTCAGACCTTGGTCCTGATCACCACCCACAAGCCCTTTTTAAAGCCTCTCAGAAGCTTCATTCTGCTCAAAACTTGCTTATATTGTGGGAACATGCGAGTCATGAGACAGAGCAGAAACGTTTACTCCAGTTTGCTTGCACAACGCTAAATCAGGCTTCAGGGATGATCACACTGAAAACGTTGACAAAACAGCTAGAAGGTTAATCATTTTCAGTAAATCAATGACAAATAAGAATGTTGACGAAGAAAAAGGATAGGCTTAAAACGCATGGTTAAAGTGAGTAGATAATACGTATTGCATTTTCTTTCAAATTGTTTTGAAAAGGTTTAACATTTAAAAAGAAAAATGATGTTCAATCACTAAAATGTGGTGTGATCAGCAATTGAAAAGTAATAACATATTTTCCCTAAACCTTGAATGCATGTAAGTGTACAAAATATTATTGTTTTTGAAAGGTTACACGATATGACATTTCATTTCATAAAAAAGTCAAATGATCTAATATTTTAAGACACTTATTGGCCTTCTTGCCTGCATGTTGGTTGCGCCACATGACTTTTATCTAAATTAATTTTAATTTTGAAACTAAAAAAACATGCTCATCATAGAATTGTGGTAAAGTAATTTATTGCATGATGAATTGTATTTTTGAAATGAATTGATAAGACAAATTAGCATCAGGTAGTTGACCCCTAGTTGGACACAGCAGTCAAGTTTCCTTCAAATCTTTATGCGATTTCGCAAATGCGATATTTTTATTTATTTTTTTATTTTTTTAATTCCCAAATCTTTAAATCCCTTTCATGTTTAGCTTGGATTTTTTATGAGGCTCTGTTTTAGTATGGTGAGTAAGATTGCAGCAGTTGCATATAAAAGTGTGTACCATTCCAGGATTCAATTTTAAGATTGTCATATTTGGAAAAAACAATGGCAATCTTTGGCATCACATTCTACAGTCTCCCCTTCAGTTAAAATATGTAATATGTTTTCCCATTTCAGCATCTCTCTACAGTGAAGTAAAGTTAGGCGTCCCAGTAGCGGTGGTGACAGTTAAGTGGCTACGACACTTATTGACCTTCTTGCCTGCATGTTGGTTGCACCACATGACTTTTATCTAAAGTAATGTCATTTTGAAACTAAAAAACATACTCATCATAGAATTGTGGTAAAGTTATGTATTGCATGATATAATTGTATTTTTGAATGAATTGATAAGCCAAATTAGCATCAGGTCATTGACCCCTAGTTGCACACAGCAGTCAAGTTTCCTTCAAATCTTTATGCCGATTTGGCAAATGCGTTTTTTTATTTATTTGTTTTGTTCTTTAAATCTCTCATGTTTAGCTTGGATTTTTTTATTAGGCTATGTTTTAGTATGGTGAGTGAGATTGCAGCAGTTTTAAAGCAGGATTTGCAGCAGGATTAAATTTTAAGATGTCATATTTGGAAAAATTGTCTGAGAGTAGATTGTGGCTGCTAAAATGACAGACAACCGAGGAAGAAGGAAGCCTGAAATGTTGAAGCTGTGTTTATTTCTGCTAAGGGTCCAATTCATCTCCACATGTTTCTAATTACCTTAGTACTGCAGAGAACAAGCAATGCTTGTATTTTTCTGTTTTAACTTGTTGAAAGAAAGACGATAAACGGAACACTTTCTGAGAGAGGAGCGTTGGCTCTTATCGGTCATGTGCGAGGGTGTATTGAAATTCATCTTACTACTTTTTTCTTCAACTCATCATCATTTTTTGGTAACACTTTACAATAAGGTTCAGTAGTTAACTACATTAGTTAACATTAACAAAGATTAACAAATGCTGAAGAAGTATTGTTCATTCTTAGTTCATGTTAATTTCAACATTAGTTAATGCACTGTGAACTAACATGAACTAACAATGAACAGCTGTATTTGTATTAACTGAACGTTAACAAAGATGAACAAAAACAGTAACAAATGTATTGTTCATGGTTAGTTCATGTTAGTTAATACATTAACTAAATGTTTAATTAATGAACCTTATTGTAAAGTGTTACCCATTTTTTTTGTGCAATTAATTCTGCCCAGACCACATTAACCCTCAAACCGTATTCACTTTATAGCCCTTAATACTGTAATTGTGGACAAATGTGGGCACTGAGTGCTCAGGTGTGATCCTACAGTAATTTGTATTTATTATAAATTTTATATCACTGTCTTCGATTAAATTTTTGTCTATCCATTTATGGTGGTTTTTTATTATTATTTTGGAGGTATTTTTGAATTTATTTACTTCAAAAAGTACCATATTTTCCATGTAAATTATGCTTATTTTTATGTTTTATTTTTTACATTTTTTTAACTACAGTAAAATATCATTCCAATAAGTTCTTAGAGCTAAAACCTAAAGATGAAGTGACTTTGCTGTCACCTATTCTCTTATTTTGGCTTATTTTAGAATGCTCTAAATTACAGTTTTTCCCATTCATTTCTATGGGTGCCCATTTTTGACCCAAATACAAGATTAAGGAGGTTTTTTTTTTTTTTCACCCAGTTAACTTTGTAGAATTGAGTCAAAAAAATGTGTGTGTTCAAGAGGCAAACTTATGAAAAGTAGCCAAGTCTTGTACCGCTCAGATCAAAGGAAGTATTTTTTAAAAATAAATCAAAACTATTTTGCCCACATTTGTTCAGAATACGGTTTTAGGGTTAAAACCTTGTTTTATTGGTACATTTAGGCATGCTTTCTATTATTGGACCGTTTTTAAGAACTTTTAAGATTAAAGTTCTTCTTCAGTTGACTACTGGAATGTGGGCACATTCTAATATTTCCTTCATGAAATGCAAATCTAGAATCAGTTCTGCTGCCTGAAGTTCTGTGACGAAATATGATGCGGTTTTAAAATTCATACGTGTTGTATTTGTCATTTGATTTTGTTAGATTAATGATTAATTAAAATTAATAAATAACAGCCCCAATGTGTATCTGTATGCGTTTAAAGAGGCTCACTGACACGCGAACATCACATATGCGATTCATCACCAGTACCCACAGGAATTGACCATTAAATCTGAACAATGGCAGTCTTTGGCATCACATTCTACTATCACCCATTCAGTTAAAATTTTTAATACGTTTTCAGCATCTCTCTACAGTTTAACATAATGCTAGGAAATAATGCCATGAGTGTCTTTTAGTGTGCAAGACAGAACATTTTAAGAAGTTTCACATGTGCTACAGGTGAACCATGTGCCAACACTTCAGCACAGAATGTTCTCTGAAGAGTAACGACATGGCACTTCGTCCAAGAGCAGCGGATTTTAGCTAGCTTTATGACTCTCAGAGGAAACATAACGTTTTTTCTAACCTTTCACATTTTAGCCATTTGGTTTTGCCTTCGCTATTACGGCTATCTGCATATTGTGTTTACGTGCATCACATCTCACTGTCTTTATTGCACCACGTTACATGACACACTAAGCAAAAAAACAAACAAACAGTTAAACATGCATTCTATTTTTTTCTGTACATAAGATTATGTCCGCTTCATCTTTATTTACAACATTTGGTTTTGTTCAAATTGACGTCTACTGGTGCTGTTCCTTGTGCCAGGGCATTATTGGGAATGGCGCTACAACACACACTAGGTTTGTGATTAGCCTTCAGAATGCCCAGTGTCAAGTCAGAGAGGTGTGTGTGTGCGCAATGAGAGAAGGTAGACATTTCTACATGAGGAAGTGGTTAGTGTAAAACGACCTTCTGTCTTGGTAGGTTTGTTTTCCTTAACTAATTTTTTTTATGAATAGAGTCCCTTATCCCCTACCAAACAGTACATAGCTACTCACTAAATCATATTTCCAAGAGCTTCAGCCAGAGGAACCTTGAGGAGCACCAGGCAACCAAGAAACATCTACAACATGCTACAATACATCCACAAAATACAGCCTTCACAGTATAAGAAAAGATTCAAGACACAAGCCTCAGAGTAGCCGGCAAAGTTTTAAATCTCTGTGAGAGTATCAGTCTCCAAACATGCTGAGAGAGCAGCTCTTAACCAAGCAAACAAACACACCCATCCAGATGCATTTGCCCCCAATGCATGACCTCAAAGTGGACCAGAAAACACCAAGAGTCAAACCCATTTCTTTTTCTAAAAAGCAAACAAACAGAATTAGAGGTGGAATTCTGGGTAATTCTCTGCCTTTGATGTTTGTCCTACTTCCCTGCTCTTGATTATGAAGACCAAAAGTAATCCAATGCAAACTCTCGGAACGACCCTATGACTTGACCGCTTGGCCCACCCGTACCCTGGCTGAGTGCACGGGTCAGAATTCATTCAGAAAAAACAAAAATGCACATCGAATGTACAGGTAGAGGCCTGTTCCAAACAATAATGAAGGTAAACTTCCAGCTGCTGACAGATTGACAAATTTTAGAGAAAATGTATGTAGAAAAACAAGCGAGTCAAGAACTTGTACCCAGGTGTCTTCTGACCTTTTCTTGCTGAGATCCTTGTGGTTCACCGGTCCTTGGTGTCTTCCGTGATTCCTTATTCTCCCAGTGGCTCTCTAAAAGTCCTTAAAGTTGCACACATCTCTTTTATCCAAGGATATTAATGCCTCCCCGGTTTTGGATCCCCAATGCCCAGGACGTTGCTCAGCCTCAGTAGCGAGCTCCTGTCCGAGGGTTCACGGGATCTGGGGCAGTGCGCTCTGGAACCCTTCAGCTACTTTCTGGAGACTCTCGGACAGCAACTCCAGTTTTTCACGAAAGATGAGGGAGGGGGTAGATGGACGGGATTGGGCATGTTTTTTTTCCCTCTTCCTTTTCTCCTTCTCTTTTTTGGAGGGAAGAGCCTAACTCCTCCTCTGATGTAACGGGTGCTGAAATAGAGACAGAACGACTCGACCCCTTCTAAAGTTTCACCTCCCGTCAAACCTCTCATTCTTCAGGGAAGGAGGAGGAGGGGACGGCAAGCGGTGGACAGGGATCTCTCTGAACTCAGGGAGAATAGGCTTGCGGTCTGTGTAGACGGAGAGGACTGCTTTTGCTTACAGCCCAGCAGCGCGGGACTCCACTGATTTCTTCATGTGGTCTTACTAAACGCACATGCTTTCAGGAGTCCTGAGAGGATGGCACACGTTGAATAGATAATGATCTACCCACGCATGTCTCTCAGATGTTTGTTTAAAATGGAAGGAGGAAACTGAGGATCATTTGGACAGTGTGGAGCATATGTTTGAACAATCTGTCCAATGAGACCAGAATGTCCTTGCCTTGTTTCCTTGTATGAATTTATAGCAGTAGTGCTGTTTGCGTGCAGTCACGACTGTTTGTGTGTTTGGCTCTTGTCTGATCTTCAGAAAGATCTTTATAGGGATGTTTCACTCATAGATAAAAATTCATGTTTTGCTCACCATCATGTTCCAAAATTGTATGAATGACGGACTTCAGTGGGACTTAGAGTAGTTCACTTTAAAAAAAAAACTTTTTGCTGATAATTTACAAATCCAAGATGTCCATGTCTTTCTTTCTTCAGTCGAAAAGAAATTAAGGTTTTTGATGAAAACATTCCAGGATTTTTCTCCATATAATGGACTTTACTGGGAACCAAAACGGTTCAAAGTCCAAAAGACCATTTCAGTGCAAACTGTTCAAAGGGCTTTAAACGATTTCATACGACCGAATAAGGGTCTTATCTAGCGAAACGATCACTCATTTAAAAAAAATAATAAATAAAAAAACAAAGTTTAAGTTTTATAAGCTCAAATGGTCGCCTGGCGCCGTTGTTCTGTGATGCGTGTTCGTGACTCTCTTGTTCGAACTCGTTTATCAAAATGAACAAATCTTTTTCGTGTCATTTGGTTCATTCAACGAATGAAATGAACGAGTTGACTCGGGAAAAGATTTGTTCCTTTTGATGAACAAGTTTAAACAGGAGAGTCACGAATACACATCACAGAACAGAGCAAGGCGAGCATTTGAGAATAAAACTTAAAAATGTATAAAACTTAAACTTTGTTATTTTATTTTTTTTTAAATGAGCGATCGTTTCGCTTGATAAGACCCTTATTCATTCGTCTGGAATCATTTAAAGCCCTTTGAACAGTTTACACTGAAACTGTCTTTTGGACCTTGAACCGTTTGGTTCCCATGGAAGTCCATTATATGGAGAAAAAAGCTGGAATGTTTTCATCAAAAACCTTAATTTCTTTTGACTGAAGAAAGAAATGACATGGACATCTTGAATGACATGGGGTGAGTAAATTATCAGCAAAAGTTTTTTTTTAAAGTGAACTACTCCTTTTAAAGGATATTATTTTAAAGAATGTACTTTGTTTTTTTGTCTATACAGTGTCAAGCCATTGACTTCCTTTGTGTTAACAAAAATAATTGAAACATTCTCTAAAAAAAATCTTTTAGAAAGAATGTCATGCAAGTTTGGAACAACATGATATAAGTGTGAGTAAATTACACAATTTTTATTTTTGAGTGAACTGTCCCTATAAGGACCTTAGTTTTCCATTGCTAAAGGAATAGAGGTCTACACATGCTTAAGTAGACATTATTTTGTGTGTATAACCACAAAGATGTGAAGATATTAAATGAACTAGGGTGATAAAATCGCTCACTAAAGTCTTTCAACTGCTTTCATGACTGTGTAATGACAGTAAACCCTCTTTTTATATCTAAATACATTTACATGCAAGTTTTCCATTCGCAAGAATTATGTCATTAACGCATTAAACAGAAGTCCATCCTTGAAGAGTAGTTTTACTGAAAAAGGCCATTTATACATTTTACAGAAGGTTTTTGACCAAATTTAAGCTACATATTTCTACTTTCTATGAACTATAAAAACTCACATTTGAAATTGCATTAATTTAAACAAATTTAAAATTGTTTTTATTTGTTGTAACGAACTGAGGGACAAGTCAAATTTATGTTCTGTCGTTATTGACAGCATGTTCTAGATACAAGGAAAAATTAATTATTATTTTTGTTAAATTTAGTTTGTCTTATTTTGATCCGGTCCGTAGTATAGTTTGAGTATGAGTTTGTCGTTTATGTAGTATTTTTAGTGTGTGTGTGTGTGTGTGTGTGTGTGTCGTGTGAGATCGCCAGAGGTGTTTAAATGAAAGTGTGATGCCTGAATGGCTGGACTTCACCTTCCTAAATGAGGTGTTAAGGAAATGGACAGACGTCTCCTGTTCGGGTAGATTTTCTCCCGTTCTGCTTTCCCGCAATAATATTTAGCTTGTGCCTGAGCTTTGTCTGACATTCACAAAGAAGTCATCTCCCTTCTTGTCTCACGCTCTTTCACTTTATACTTTGCATCAATGGTAAAATGACATGCACTACTGTTCAAATGTTTGGGGTCAGTAAGATTTTTTTTTTTAAGAAATTAATACTTTTATTAAGTCAGGATACATTAAATTGGTCAAAAGTAACAGTGAAGACATTCAAATGTTTCCCAAAATATTTCTATTTCAAATCAATGGTGTTCTTCTGAACTTTCTATTCATTATCCTTAAAATCCACATATAGTAACAAGCAGCGGTTTTGATAGTAATGAGAGATGTTGACATGTGACACTGAAGACTATAGAGTAATGATGCTGAAAATTTAGCTTTGCCATCACAGAAATAAATTACATTTTAAATTGTCCAGAATTTTTATATTTATATTATGTTTCACGAAATAACTGTATTTTGATCAAATAAATAAAATTGTACCAACCCCAAACTGTTGAACAGTAGTGTATTTTATATACAGGGGGTCTAAAAGTGTAAGCTTTTTATTTACACTACTGGTCAAAAGTTTAAGATCGGTAAGATTTTTTATGTTTTTAAAAGAAGTCTCTTCTGCTCACCAAGGCTGCAAATGTTTTGATTAAAAATACACAAAAACACAGTAAATTGTGAAACATGCAATTTAAAATGACTTTTTTATGTTAATATATATTAAAATGTAATTTATTCCTCTGAAAAAAGCTGAATTTTCAGCATCATTACTCCAGTCTTCAGTGTCACATGATCCTTCACAAATCACTCTAATATGATGATTTTATGCTCCAAAAACATGTATGATTATTATCCATGTTGAAAACAGTTTTTTACATTTTTATTTCAGGATTCTTTGATGAATAGAAAGTTCAAAAGAACAGCTTTTATCTGAAATGGAAAGCTTTTGTTACATTAAACACTACCCTTTAAAAAGTTTGGGGTCAGTAAGAATTTGTATTTTATTTTTGGGGGAAATAAATAAGAAATCAATACTTTTATTCATCAAGGATGAGTTACATTGATCAAAAGTTACAGTAAAGACATTTATAATGTTAGAAAAGATTCTAATTAAATAAATGCTGTTCTTTGAACTTTCTATTCATCAAAGAATCCTGAAATAAAAATGTAAAAAACTGTTTTCAACATGGATAATAATCATACATGTTTTTGGAGCATAAAATCATCATATTAGAGTGATTTGTGAAGGATCATGTGACACTGAAGACTGGAGTAATGATGCTGAAAATTCAGCTTTTTTCCAGAGGAATAAATTACATTTTAATATATATTAACATAAAAAAGTCATTTTAAATTGTCATAATATTTCACAATATTACTGTGTTTTTGTGTATTTTTTATCAAAAAATTGCAGCCTTGGTGAGCAGAAGAGACTTCTTTTAAAAACATAAAAAATCTTACTGACCTTAAACTTTTGACCGGTAGTGTATATATTGAATTATTTATTCAGATCTTGAATCTGGTTAACAGTTCCACTAGTCATGCTTGTAATTGTGTAGTTCTTCTGTCAATCACTTGCTTGACTCCGCCCACTGCACTTTCCAATCCCAGCACACTACAATACAACCATTATGTATCTAACCATTGTCATCGTAAATTATTGTGGGATTCGTATAAGTAATCTGGGATTGATTTGCCTCACATTATTTTCAAACTTTCATTTGTCACACCTTGTCATCCACATTGATGGCTTGTGTAGTGTTGTTTTTGATGATCATCCCAGATGTGACGCTCTGATGTAATGTCTATATAGGACTGGTACTTGTTTGCAGTCCCAAGATTATATTCTTTAGAACATGCTGTCACAAACACACTTAAATATCATCAATATTCACATTTTTTCCCAAACAGTGTGGCTGTAGAAATCAGTTTCATGCTGCCAAATGTTTCCCCAGAAGCTGCATATCTTTATTCCTAATGCAGACACTTCCTGCGCATAATGTTCCTCACTAATCCAAATATTTACTCAGTATGAAGTAAGCACTCTAGACGGGACAGAGAAAGCCTGTCTGTCCACCTCCCAACAGACAAGAACAGAGAACAAAGAAAATGAACACTTTTTGATAGAAAAGGAGAAATGCACAGCAAATAAAGAAAATTGCTGCTTGAAATAATAGGCCACTTTTTTAACTCAAGGTCTTTTTTAAAGATGAAAGTGTTCAGGCTGCGGATTTTCTGTAAATTGCGTGTTTAAAAGTGAAATGTATTTGCATACGTTTATTTGCAGGCATATATCTGTCCATATCTGACCTACATTCGATTCGGCGTATCCCTCCACTGGCAGCATTCTTGAAAACGAACAGCGTTCCAACCTCATGAACAACATTCTGAGAATCATCTCAGACCTGCAGAGATCCTGTGAATATGGTGCGTATCACATCATGTATGTTTATTGATATAAACAGAAGACCCGTTCACACCAAGGACCATAGCTATAATGATAAATATACAGTTCTAAAAATCATCCTAAATATTAAAGAATAGCAGAGTCCACACCACGACTATATCACAGAGAAACAATATCATTGGAATCACTTTCAGAGAGATTTTTTTTCCAGTTGATGAACGATAAAGACATTGACAGCCAATCAGAATCAATCCTGCTTTAAAAGCTTGATCATTTAAAATTGCAGACGGCAAAACTATTTAGAATAAACAGATATTGCGCACGCTAATATAGTTAGCTTTATAGAAACAATCCTGGTGTAAATGGGTTTTAAAAGGATACTCCACTTTTTTTGTAAATAGGCTCGCTTTCAACTCCCCTAGAGTTAACAGTTTGAATTTTACCACTTTTGAATCCATTCAGCTGATTTTCTGATATTTAGAAGAATATCAGTAACCAGACAGTTTCTGGTTTCATTAACTTCCATAGTAGGAAAAATATATATACTATGGAAGTCAATGAGACCAGAAAGCTGTCTGGTTACTGATATTCTTCTAAATCTCCAGAAAATCAGCTGAATGGATTCTAAAACGGTAAAACTACGTTTAACTCTGGGGAGTTGTAAAATGAGCCTATTTCCAAAAAAAAGTGCAGTATCCCTTTAACTGTGTGAATTCATTTGTCCCGCTTTCTCAGATATCCCAAGATATTGCCGCATGTCCAGAAGTATCTCAACTCTGTTCGCTACATTGAGGAGTTACAGAAGTTTGTGGAGGACGACAATTATAAGTGAGCGGGAGCTGTGTTTAGATTAGATTATATATTATAGTTTTAGCGTAAGTGATTAGTGACCCCATGTTTGTGTACATATCAGGTTGTCCCTAAAGATTGAGCCACCAGCTACCAGCACACCTCGCACCACTGCCTCTAGAGAAGACCTCACAGGTGAGAAGCACTCGTAGCCCACACACATAAGCCGCTTTCCGACCGGAGGGACTTTTGCAGTTCCTAGAACCTAACGTTCCTATAACCCTTTTTTTCTCTTGTTCCGACCGGACTAAATTGGGGATTTTTTAGTTCCTCAGACCGTAGTTCCTATAACTCTTTCAGTACCTAGTCTAGAGCGAGGACTTTTTTAGTTCCCTTTCCCTAGGTCTACATTGATTGGTTCAACTTATAAGTCATGCCCACTGTCAACACAGAACTTGTAGCGCTCTCTGCCATACGCTGTGTGTTTTTGCAAAACATTACAACGAGGATTAAGACAAACATAACGCATTCAACCAGCTAATTGCTAATGCTAGCTAAACTTACCCGTCGTTTTGTTTGCCTCCTGCGCTCTGCTCTTTTATCTTCTTCCATCATATTACTTAATATCATATTACGCTGGAGCCTTCGTCTTCTGTGTTTCTCTGTACAGAACTCAAGCATAATCTTTAAACGCCGCCGTTCGTTCTCCGTTATTAAGGTCCCGGCAAGGCAGAACAGGAACATTGCAATAGCCATGCTGGTTTGTTGTTGTTGTATGTGGCCGCGCTACGGTATAAAGACCATCACCGTGCTTGCGTTACCCCTCCTACCAGTTCCTATGACCACTTGGCCAGTGCGAACGCAAGCAGCAAAACCGAGTTTGGGGGAGAGTAGTTCTTAGAACTGTTTAGAAGTGGACAGTTCCTATAACTAAGTTCCTGTAACTACTTGGTCGGAAAGCGGCTATTGACACTAAAGGCTCAAGACAGTTATTTTTCATTCTTCTCTAGGGGTAAAACGAAGTTTGAAGATGGTAGCAAACATCCCGACACCACCCACATTTAGATTAATATGTTTATATATGTTGTGCGCATTAATCTCAATAACATTTTAAAAAGCATCTGATCAGAGCGATATTATGTTTGAAATGAACTCTGCAATTCAGAACTCCAGTCAAGTCATGATTATCTCTGAACTACTTTATAAAACGTATTGCTTTAAAGCAAGCAGCTTTATAGTATAAAACATGAAAAAAATGGTGTCAGTAGCCCCTTTTCCACCAAAGCATTTTGAGAGCCGGTTCGGAGCCGGTGCCTGCACGCGAACCAGTTCTTTGTGTTTCGACAGCCAAAGAACCGGTTCTCGGCCATGAGAACTGGTTCCAAAGCGGCACCAACTCTTTGCTGGACTAGAACCGTTCTTTTACCACGTCATGCTTACGTCGGGGCTGGGGCGGGTTTAGATGTGTTTTAAACATCTTTTCTGACCATAATAAAGGATCGCAAAGCCAAGAGAAACATTTGCAGAAACACGACGGAGTCCGCCTAATTGTTATGCTTGAGGTTAACGCAAGCGTTTCTATTTTCTTTTTTCCTATTTTTTTTATTGAAGACATTATAGACACAAGACAGAGGTACATAACTTATCAGAAAAGATTACATATCAAACAAAAATATTAAAAGACTTACACATTTCGATTGTTTTTAAAGCCTTCTTGATACACGAGTTAGAGATAATCCCGAAGTAATGTTGTACTTGCAAGCGTTTCTAGCTAAGACGTATGGCAACGTAAACAGTGACGCAACGACGTCGTTCCCTGAGCGCTCTAGTCAGTGGAAAAACAAACAGGTTCTGAAAGCGGTTCGCAAGTTGAACCAACTCCGAACCTACTTTGAACCAGCATCAGTTCCGAACCAGTTCTTTTTTTGGTGGAAAAGGGGTAAGAGTCACTTTCAGTAAAGTAGCTTTCCAGTGTGTTAATGTTTTTACTTGCGTTTGACCTCGACGGCTTTAATGGAATAAATGAACCTGAGAAGATTCAAAGAAGGCGGAGCCTCAGAGCCACACCTTCCTGTTACATCATCACATCAGACCAATGGTAGATTGAAGGAGTTTACCAGCCGGAAGGAAACTTTTCTGGAAAATGTGCTTTGTCAACTCCCGAAACATTAGTTTTGACCAAATTTTGTTATATTGTTTATACTTCGATATCAGGGCCTTAACCATGCGTTGTGTCATGCATCTCATCTGTATTGATCTACGAGTTGTTATCCTAACTAAATGCAGCTATGACGTGACAACATTTCTGTTTGTTTAGTCATGCTGGGTTGCTCCACCCACAGTGAAATCTCATTGGTTTAGATTTGCTCTCCCCAAAGCTGTGTGTTAAGTCTTTCCCTGCTATTGAAGGAAATTTCCCTCATTTCTAAAACCACTCTTCCCGCCATTGATGGAAATTTCTGACTTTCCGTGTTTCCACTCTTATACAGTAGGGGGCGATATGACGATTCCGAATCGCGCATTAGCCTAAGTCATGGTGACAAACCGTATCGAACTACCGAGCACAAAATATTGTGCAGTGCCTGGTTGTGGAAGACAGTCGCTGCATAAGCTTCCTCTGGATTCCAATAGGACTGCATGGATAAACTTTATTTTTAATGACGTTCCAGCTGATGAGGGTAAAACATCGTTGACTGATCGCTTCATTTCACTGAGGATTGTTTTGTAAACAAGACTGGATTTGCAGACCGATTAAGAGTAAAGAACGGTGCTGTGCTGTCTATATTGAATCTGACAGGAATTGTGCAACACACGGACTCTGGGTCGAACATGTATGGGCGAATCATTTCGGTTGCCATTTTACAACATTGGACGTTTTCAAAACAATTTCCCTCGTGCACCAACGAGTGAGTCGAAACTCATTACAATATGCAAATCTTTTATCCACTCACAGCAGTGGACGTTTACTTCCAAGTCTTTAGTGCGAGACGCCCATAAAAACCGAGCGTTTTTCAGGTAGGCTCAAAACTTAGGGTAGAAAATAGCCTAATACTTATTTATTTTGATGTTTTTGAATGTGAAAACCAAGCGAACGTCATAAGTTGAACTCAGACAACAATAAAATAAAATTTAAAAAGCCAGTTTATGACCCCTTTAAAAAAGCAGAAACAAGCGATATCATGAAAGCAGATGCATATATAAAATAACGCGATAATCAACACTAAACAATATATAAATCAAACCTGCCTATGCATTATGTTTGTGCATTAAGCTAGATCTGCATAAAGTAGATGCTCTTTTCTTTATTTTGATATGTTGCATGTTTAGATATTCATGCTACAAAATGTTCTGGGGGCCATTTAAAATGTTGTGAAAATGATCAAAAATGTTGGTGGTGGCTGATGACAACAACAAAAAATGCTGTCAGGGAAAGAGTTAAACACCTTTATTTTCTCTGTTGTTAATAATTAGTGTGTTTGCTATTTTTGACACAGGTCCAGATACATCTGCTGTCACCGTTATGTGGTCGTCGTGGTAATGTTGCAGAGGGCGCCCTGCCTAAAGTCCCGCCAACACCCCCCTCGCCCCGGAACCTCATCACCTACGGACACAGGAAGTGCCACAGCCTTGGCTACAAGTGCGTTTGCCTCATGTTCTCCATCCATTCATTTTTATACATCGCACTCCTTTATGGCCTAGTTCATTCTGTCTTCTTTAGCTGTGTTATACAGATATCTTTAGTCGTTCTTCTTTATTGACCATAGTTTACCATAGTTTCTTTATAGACCAAAGAAATAGGGGAGGGACTCAAATGTTAGTTTCCAACAAGATTCTTTTGTCTCATAGACCAGTGGTCTATCACTTCAACCAGTTTCCACTTTTACAGTTTTAAAAAACATTTTACACTTTACACAAATAAGTAAAACATAGTTAGAGGTGGAAAAGATTAAAAAAGGTGATTTCAAAAACGAAACAAAAAAACATAAAAATTAGTCGGCCTCAGGAGTATAAGCTATCGTATTAAATATTTAGTTTATATGAAAACATTCCAACATTTTAGATGTTTTAATAATGTTTATGACTTTGATTTGTATTTGTTTATTTATTTATTTTTTGTAATACTCAAGCAATAATAATTTACACTCACCGGCCACTTTATTAGGTACCCCATGCTAGTAACGGGTTGGACCCCTTTTGCCTTCAGAACTGCCTCAATTCTTCGTGGCATAGATTCAGCAAGGTGCTGGAAGCATTCCTCAGGGAGTTTGGTCCATATTGACATGATGGCATCACACAGTTGCCGCAGATTTGTCGGCTGCACATCCATGATGCGAATCTCCCGTTCCACCACATCCCAAAGATGCTCTATTGGATTGAGATCTGGTGACTGTGGAGGCCATTTGAGTACAGCGAACTCATTGTCATGTTCAAGAAACCAGTCTGAGATGATTCCAGCTTTATGACATGGCGCATTATCCTGCTGAAAGTAGCCATCAGAAGTTGGGTACATTGTGGTCATAAAGGGATGGACATGGTCAGCAACAATACTCAGGTAGGCTGTGGCGTTGCAACGATGCTCAATTGGTACCAAGGGGCCCAAAGAGTGCCAAGAAAATATTCCCCCACACCATGACACCACCACCACCAGCCTGAACCGTTGATACAAGGCAGGATGGATCCATGCTTTCATGTTGTAGACGCCAAATTCTGACCCTACCATCCGAATGTCGCAGCAGAAATCGAGACTCATCAGACCAGGCAACGTTTTTCCAATGTTCTATTGTCCAATTTCGATGAGCTTGTGCAAATTGTAGCCTCAGTTTCCTGTTCTAAGCTGAAAGGAGTGGCACCCGGTGTGGTCTTCTGCTGCTGTAGCCCATCTGCCTCAAAGTTCCACGTACTGTGCGTTCAGAGATGCTCTTCTGCCCACCTTGGTTGTAACGGGTGGTTATTTGAGTCACTGTTGCCCTTCTATCAGCTCGAACCAGTCTGGCCATTCTCCTCTGACCTCTGGCATCAACAAGGCATTTCCGCCCACAGAACTGCCGCTCACTGGATGTTTTTTCTTTTCGGACCATTCTCTGTAAACCCTGAGAGATGGTTGTGTGTGAAAATCCCAGTAGATTAGCAGTTTCTGAAATACTCAGACCAGCCCTTCTGGCACCAACAATCATGCCACGTTCAAAGTCACTCAAATCACCTTTCTTCCCATACTGATGCTCTGTTTGAACTGCAGGAGATTGTCTTGACCATGTCTACATGCCTAAATGCACTGAGTTGCCGCCATGTGATTGGCTGCTTAGAAATTAAGTGTTAACGAGCAGTTGGACAGGTGTACCTAATAAAGTGGCCGGTGAGTGTATATATATAATATATATCAAAAATTATATCAAATATCAATATATCAAATTTACACAGGTAAAAAGTATATTAATAAGATCCTTTTAGTTACAATTTTAAGGAATGTTGCATGTTAAAGGTAATTCAGAACGTAGTTGTTCTTGAAATGGTGTTAAATTAATATAAATTCAACAGATTGTCAAAATTGACATTGTTGATATTAAATTGTACAATTTTATTTGTTAGTCAAAGACTGAAGTGAAACAGCCCAAAATCATATTTATTAATGATATTTGTCACTTTTTGTCCGTGACATGGTACACTTTGCAGTAAGTGCTCTGTAGCATTGGCGCTTGCAACGACAAGGTCAAGGGTTCGATTCCCAGGGAAAGCAAGAACGGAGAACAGATAAATAAAAGATATACTGCTGTGCAGTTTCTACAATGTTATAATCTTCTGGTTTCTGTTAATTAGGAAATCTCAATCTTCTAATTTTCTTGTGTGTGCTGCAGTTTTATCCACAAAACAAACACGGTGGAGTTTAAAAGCGCAACGTTCCCCAACGCCGAATCCAGACATCTGCTGGACGACAGCGTGCTGGAGAGTCACACACCCACACGAGGGCAGGCAGAGAGCTCAACGCTATCTAGCGGCATTTCACTGGGTATAACACACACACAGAAAGCTGTTGGGTCATAAGCGATGCTTCTTTTTTTGTCAACATATGTCATGATCTTGTTTCAGGAAGCAGTGAAGGCTCGGAGCTCAGTGAGGAGATGTCTTGGCCTGCCTTTGAGAGGTGAGTCCTAAAATATTCACACTTGCAAACACAGTGACACATGCACATACTGTACATGACCACATGCGTGGGTACATGTGGACACAGCATGTCTTCATGGAACATGCTGGAATCTGACGCAACCCTTCGCACCGGGAATGTATCTTCTTTACCCATCATCTTCATCATCATTTACTTCTACATTTACATCGTTTACAGTTGTTGCTCATTGGTTTTTTGTTTATAATGAATTGGCAATCTCGATTGTGACGTAAACCTGCTTTAAGACTTATAGTTTCCCATACTTGAGCAGCATGTGCTTTGTGGCACAAAAGAGTGTGTTCTGCTTCCCTCAGCTGCCTGTGCTTTCTTTTTGACCCCAAATGATCATCATATTCCCTCATTAGTGCTCTACCTCTATTGTAGCTAATGAGAGGAACTTCCTGTAACAGGAACAGGGGATGAAAGAATCATTTGTGATGGCCGCTGCCTGCCATTCTACATCAGGTGTACACTGAGGGCCTAAGCTGTACCCTAAATGCATGTCTAAGTCTCCTTCTATGTTCTAAAAGGATAGTCTGGGTTTATATTTACAAATAGGAAGATAAACAGTCATTTATTAATTTGGCTATTTTGAGATTATCAACATTAATCGGCAGCCCTGTTTGATTGGCTTTGTGTCAATTTCGAATTTTAATGATAGCATTGTGGATGGTTAATACAAATATGTTGTTTTTAAATATTTGAGTAAATATGTTAATTTAATTTCTGTTAATTTGTATGTCATTTATTCTCATTAAATTGGTTTACGACTCTCTAGAATGCGTGATTGTGATTGGGAAGAATTCTGTGAATGTTTGTCAAAATGCAGTAAAAAAATAATATTGTGAATTATTACAATTTAAAATAACTGTCTTCTATTTTTTGCCATATTAAACATTTAAGTTATATTTATTATTGTGATGGCAAAGCCTTTTTTTCAGGATTCTTTGATAAATTGAAGTTCAAAAACACATTTTTTTGCTAAAAAATTAATTTTTGTACAGTCTTAACTATCACTTTTGATCAATTTAATGCATCCTTGAGTCCTTAAAAAAATATTGTAATAATCCCACATTTATGAATGTTATATATAAACTGAAATGCACATTTGCAACCAATTTCCTGCATATTTGTGCTAGTTTCATGATTCTCTTATCACTCAATCTTTCTTACATAATAAAGTAATTTAAATTCAAATCATTTAATTGAAATAAATATTTTAAGTTAGCTATTTGTAACTAGTGGGATAGTGTACAGTCTGCTGGTCATTTTCATAAAATAAGCGTTTTGCGTCTAATTACCAAAGACTATAGAATAGCACTAGATTTGTCACTCATACAGTTTTGAATGGGGAAAAGTGCAATGCTCAATACGCTGGAATAAATCTAAATAAGCACCAATAGCTGATTGGTAAAGCTTGATCCAGCCTGAAAAATGTCACTGATTCTAGCGTTTAGAAGCAACACTTATGAGACAGTTGTTGTCAGATTCCATTGGTGATTTAAAATATGAAATTTAATCTTAAGCTTGGTGAAGAGTTTTGGAGAATTTGCTATTTCCCCATTCAAAGGTACAGGAGCTGTAATTGCATGCCTGGGAGGCATTTCAAAAATGGTCACCAAGACTTTGTAGACTTAAAAGTGGTAAATGTGAACCAAGATGGCAAATAATTCTGACCAGCACTGTATTTTGCTATAATAGCAAACTAAATAGAATACCTTGGTTATATCAAATAACATTAACAGTAAGGGCCAAATTTACTAATAGCTTGTGCCAATGCAAACCTTCTTTTGATGTTAAACTACCGTCTGGATAGTCATTATTTTTACAGCTGATCTTATTACATATGCATTTATAAGAGTTTCCTTTTGAGACGCAAAATGTATTGTAGAAGAGCATTTAAATGAATCAAGCATGGCCATTTACTAAGGTTTGCGCAAGTCAATTTACTGGCACAGTATTTGCGCCAATATATACCGCCCAAAAAAAGCTTATTTTAAACCAGAAGCTAATTTGCGTCACTTTTGGTAGGTGGTGTTGGTCATTATGAAAATGTTTCAGTTGTGCCTGTTCTTTAACCCTTTCACGCTGTACGATTACACCGGTGTTATTAGAGTGGTCAGTTCATCACGTGATCAACTGCTAAATTCAAACCTGCTGAGTGCATATATCACAACTATAGAGTATTTTAAACCACATAATGTTTATTTTAGGTTTCAGACATTTAAAGCTGCCGTCGGCAAAATTTTTTTGATCATATTCGGTGAAATCGACACTATAATCCGACAGAACAACATAAATAAAGTGGTTTTAGAAAAAAACCCTGAGCTTTTAACTGGAGCGTGTTATTTGTTTTGCAAAAGTCCAGCGCTCCCTGTTAACTGTGTCCAATCAGCCCAGGGGGTGTGAGATCTGACTGTCAATCACCGATCGGGCACATGCCACCCCTCGCGCTGCGTTACAATCACATGCACACGCCTGAAGTTCGCAGCAGTAAGGAAGAGTGATGGCAGAACACTAACAAACCAAGTAAGCTCATTTACAGTATAAATGACGTTAGCAATTGCAAAATATTGGTAGATTAGCCAGGGCAGCATACCTCCAAATAATCCATGGTGTTGATGAATGCTGATGAGACGGTCGCGTTCACAGATAACCTGGTGCGCACGTACTCTAAGCACGAACTCTGTGGGAGGGTATTCGTTGATAGTGGGGGAGGGCCATATGAGTTGTAAACATTCAAAATGTTGCCAAAGTCCACTCAATCAGCCATAGTTGCCGACCGCAGCTTTAAATACACATAAGTACTAGCAAAACAATGATTTTGAGTTTGTAAAATACGCAACGAAGTCAATGGAAGCGGCAATACTAATCCTTTTCATTATAATAAGACGACACGTTTTATTCATATCAGATACACATTGTGTAAGTAGCTTTACATTTTACCCTATTCTTCTCCCAGTTCACCGGCCAAGTACTTTCATGTATTTCGTGAGAAACAACAGAATCCGATTCTCAAAACTGTGAAACAAACTAACATGGCGCCGCCCATCGCGCATACGGCTCAACTAATGTGACCGTTATAAAGGTGTTTAAACAACAAAACACATCCACTTGCACATATTTGACAATCGGAATATCAGTGTTTTATGCTATAGCTAATACATTTGTGAATATTTTGAATAAAAAAAGGAAAAAATACATAAAAGCAGATCACCATTCAATCAGTGCTGTGTTGTGATCGTGCTATGTCAATCGACAAGAAAAAATACGCGAGACAAGAAAAATGATGCGTCACCATGGAAACCATTAAAGTGACAGGTTCTAAATAACGGTCGCCTTGAAAAACACACTGGGGGTCAGTTAGAATATTTTAAACTTGCGTGTAAAAGGGTTCACTAAGTGTCGTCAGTAGATCATGCGCTGAACTTCCCACTCCCATTAGTGCTTTTTTTTAAATTGTGCTCTCACGCTAATTTGCCCTGTTTCGTAAATCTGGCCCTGTATCGATCTGGAACCGGGACTAACTTTTTGTTTTTCCCGAAATCGTTCAAAAGTAAAAATTTCGATTCCTAGTTTCGATTTTCACAGTCCGCTGAACAACACCAACGAAGAAGCGTTTACCGGAAGTGTTGGCATAACCGTATCGAGTCGAACATGATTAGCTTACGTCGGCGGTCCAAAGCGTGGCTTCACTTTTCTAAAAATAACGAAATTCTCAGCAAAATGCTAAATTTGTGACAGAAGGAGTATTTCCTTCAGAAAGACCGTTGGTTAGCAAGGTTAGCTAAACTTTTTTGACCCTGCATCGGAATTGAGAATCGTTAGGAACCGGAATCGAAACAAGGAATCGAAATCGGAATCAGAATCGTCTTACATTCAAACGATACCCAACCCTAATCATCGGTTGACCATTAATGCAAATCTGTTGTATGCTAACCGCTTGTCTAGACTTATTAGACCATAGAAGGAGACTCAGAAGAGTTCAGGCTTCAGAGCTCTAGCACAGCCTGTAGTGTGTGTTGTGTGTGAGGGCCGTGACTGACCACTGCCCCGCTATGACTGACACTCTACAGGACTCGATTCTACCACTCTCTGGGCCCAGTCAGCAGAGTGGGCCGCATCTCCTGCAGAGGAGCGCTCAGGTCCAGCAGGTAACTCAACCTCAACCCCCGCCAGGGTCTCTTTCTATCTGACTTACCCCTGAACGACCGGGGAACTATCGCTGTCACAGTGTGTGTGTTCTTGCTGTGCAATCAGGTGGTGGGCTTTTTCTGAATCACACGTGTGATGTTGACTCTTATGCAGTCGTGGCTTGTTGCTGTTAATCAAAAGCCACTGAAGCTTCTCTTCTGATTGCTCCTGCTTTCTCCAAACACACACACACCTCTTCTCACCTCTGCTTCAATATTCGCTGTTCGCAAGTGGGAAAACATGTCCTTTGTACATCCTGGTATTAAGATACGTTTTCAGTGGTCCGATCACAAGTGAACAGCCAGATGCATTACCATTTTAAATGCATCTCCTGTGACCACTTGCAATTTTGTCTAAGCCCTGTCCTCTTTTCCTCACACTCTGCATAATTTTTACCAGGGGTGCTGAGGAAAGGAAATTAAATTTTTGATTAAAAGTTTGAAAAATGGTTGTACAGATGAATTGTTCACAAGGAGACGAGTAACATGCGCTGAGAGTGTAAACAGGGTCAAGCGGTCAATTAGGGTCCATCGGGTGCAGTTCTTGTGTTCAAAAGGTGTACAGTAGGTTTTTCATAAATGCGTGTAGAACAGTTGAAGTGCAGTAGCCTCAGATGCAGACCTTAAAAGGATGTGAATAATAACGGGAACGCTGCTCACAGCAGACGATTTCTGTTGAATGTGGTGAATTTGTTGCACAAACAGTGCTTTGATGGCCGCAGTGGTGCTTTATAAAGGGTGAATTATGAAGACTCAACGTCAGCATGCTAAAACCCTTGCAGAGAGGCTGTGTCTGTAAATCCATCATTTTTAAAACACTGCTGTGAAAAGCTATTAAAAATAACTTCGATAAGTTAATTCAGTAATGGACAAATGTTACTCATGGTTAACAGATGACCAGTGACTTTTGCATATCAACACTATTTATTATTAGGGTGTTCAGCCAATCATATCAAAGGTTATCTGCATATATAAATCTTAAAGGTGCAGTAGCCAAGACAGCCTGTTTAAACTATAAGTATCAGAGTAGAAAACCTTCTCTAAGGCCCCGTCCACACTTTACTGCGTTTCGTTTAAAAACGGAGACCTTTTTGCTACATTTGCACCTCCCGTCCAGACTAAAACGGAAAAATTGAAGACCTAAAGCGGAGAAGTTTAGAAACGATGCAGCTCCGTTTTGAATCTCTGGAGGGCGTTTTAGTGAAGACGGGACAAAACGGAGGAGTTTAGAAACGCTGACGCAGAGGCTCACGCTCGGCTCTATGATTTGGTGTTATCAGTCGTGACGTGTCCTTCCCTGATTCGTCAATCACTGTTTACACCGCACGCACATGCCCAGTGTTGATGAATGGTCACATGATCCGCGTTTTCAGTCGTTTTAATGTGGACGAAGATCAATTTTAATACGCAGATAAAACGCTGGTGTGGACGTAGATTCGTATCGTTAAATTCTCAGTTTTTAAACGAAAACGCAGTAGTGTGGATTAATGAGCAGTATGTCATAGTGTTAAGGTTACAAGTGTTTTTCATTTATTTTATAAAGATCTTCCAATATTGCTTCCTACGTATTAAATCAAACTAAACAAAGACCAACTTTTTTTGTTTTCGAATTTAGAAATGAGGTTTCAGTGGCTCTTTAAATGTCTATAGACACAACATTTGTAGGCGGTCTTATTTCTGTACTTGTGAAAAGAGATTGCTTTTGGCATAATATATAGCAGAGAGAAAAGTTTGAAAATATATATATATATATATATATATATATATATATATATTATAGTAAGCAATAAGGTACGAGAGGCTGTGCTGTGCCTCGAGTATCTTATTGCTTTTATAAAACAGTTGCCACACAATATTAAAGTAAAAAACAATATAAGTGCAACTTTCTTGAAGTAAAATCACTAAAAGCCTACCTTCCGCTGGAAAAAATAGTCCCCGAGTGTGAACAGCAACAACGTTCCAGTGTGTAAAATGCATGAAACCTCAAAATAAAAAAACAACACAGAACCGCAGTGTTGCGCAGCGATCAATAGAACCGTTGGGTGAAGCGGCTTGGAGCCGTGTTTTATCGTGAATAAGCACAGCTCTTGACCAATCAGAATCAAGGATTCGAACTAACCGTTTTATAAATATATATATATATATTTATATATTATATATATATTTATATATATATATATATATATATATATATTTATTTATTTATATTTATTTATATATATTTATATATATATACATACTGTATATATATATATATATATATATACTGTATATATATATATATATATATTTTATATATATATATATATATATATATATATATATATGTATATATATATATATATATATATATATATATACTGTATATATATATATATATATATATATATATATACTGTGTATATATATATATATATATATATATATATATATATATATATATAACAGAAGTAAACAAACAGTTCACCTAAAATCCAAACCTGTCAAATTTCCTTCTGTCAATGCAAACCTGTCAAGATTCTGAAGACTGCGCTGATTTTCGGTCGAATATCGAATAAAGACGGGAAACTTCAAAGACAAAGAGCACAAAAAAAAAATGTATTCTTAGCTCTGAAGACACACAATAGGTTTGTGTGAGGAACAAATTAAGTTATGCAATGGGTAAACTATCCCTTTAAGAAAGATAACAGTCAATATTATGTATTTCACAGTTCACTCATTTTCTCTCTTTCCCTCAAACACTCTCACTTTTCTTCACTTTCACATTGTGGCTTTTAAAATGCATCTCTTGTGTGATTTATAATTTGATTCTTTTTAAAAAATATGTTACATATCCCTGTGTGTCAATTAAACGTGTGTGTGTGTGTAGCTCTGCTGAGTCAGAGGAGCTGGCGGTGCATCTTTACCCAGGAGCCGTCACAGTTCAGGGGGTCTTACGCAGGAAAACAGTCCTCAAGGAAGGCAAGAAACCCACGGTGAGAGCAACACTTCACCCGTCTCCTGTCCATAAACTCCATTTGGTCTCTCCCTGTGATCTCATACACCATCTCCTTCTTTCTTTTCCAAAATTTCCAACTAATAAGATTGATTTTATTTTTAGCAAACCAAATCACTTAAATCATTACCTTTTAAAAAGGAAAAATTGCTCACCATATCTTTTTATTTTTTACATAAAAGGCTTTTCAGTAACACTTTAGAATACTGTATCTTACTTACTGCATAACTAATAAGAAATTAATGAAGAACTAATAGGTAATTCTTTAACACTTAAGTCACTACTGTTAACTACTAAGGAAGATGTGTTAACTAATCAGTATGTAATATAATTTTATGATTGTGTTAAGTATCAGTTAGTTAATCAATAGCTAATGAATTCTGTCATACCTCCTGAAGAACTACTATTAAGTATCTATTAATTAAGGTTCAAGAAAAATAACTATGAAATAACTACTGAACAGTCATACACAGTCAGTTTGTCATTCTTCATCACTAATAAGAAAGATAAGTTCAGACATTTACCTATAGGTTCTAATCTGCAAATAAGCAAAAACATATCATGTATATTACACCTTATTATTATACTTAGTTCTTATATTTTAAACTTCTTTTGCACCATTCAAGTTCTGGCAATATCGCGGTAGCCACATACACTGAGCCTGGGTTCTCCCAAGGTTTTTTTTTTTAAAAATATATATATTTTTTTTCATTCTGTCACCTGATGGAGTTTTGGTTCCTTGCCACTGTTGCCTTTTTCACCTCTCTTCGCCTTTGTCGCAAGTAATTGTCGTGTATTTTACAAAGGTTTAGATGATTACGTTAATATATATAGGCTATATATATATATATATATATATATATCGTTTTTTTTTTTTTCAGTAAGTTTGATTTGAGTCAGAAGTATGTGGTAATTATTTATTAATTACTAATGGGTTCCCTATATTGTCACTTTAGAATACTGTTTCAGGTTCTAAGTAATTCCTGAAGGACTATCTAATAATTATTTATTAATTACTAATAAGTTCCTTATATTTTTACTTTAGAAGACTGTTTCAGATTATAAGTAGCCTAATTCCTGGATAATTATTTGATAATTATTTATTAATTACTAATGGGTTCCCTGTGTTGTCACTTTAGAATACTGTTCCAGGTTCTAAGTAATTCCTGAAGAACTATTTAAAAGTTATTTATTAATTACTAATAAGTTCCTTATATTTTCACTTTACAAGACTGTTTCAGATTATAAGTAGCCTAATTCCTGGATAATTATTTGATAATTCTTTATTAATTACTAATGGGTTCATCAGAGGCAAATTCGTGTTTTTTTTTTTGTTTTTTTTGTTTTTTTGTATTTTCATTCGCAATATTATACAATTGTCATTAATTTATGCATATATTATAATAGACATTGAAAAGTCTTGAAATAAGAATTGGGTTTTGTTTGGTCACTGCGTGATGTTCAGTGTAAAATCAAAACCAGTTGGGATCCTCTGCTCAAGTGCTTTTCTCTGCCGTTTGCCTCTTGCCCTCTCCTCATAATCTCCTCTCAATCTGCTCTTTTATCTTTATTTGCTCTTTTTTAGAGAGAGATAGAGAAGGGAGCCAAGGCAGTAAAAGATACTGTGTTAAAGTCCAGTAATGGGAGCTGAGAGGCCTTTAAAAGCCACATCTCCTGCACATATTTGATCTGACATTAAATCTGCCTATCTCTGTCTGCTGTCTTTCCAGACCTTTTACTCTTAAATGCATGTAGATATGTTGGATTACTACATGGTTTCTTGCATAAGCGTATAATTACCATATATCATTCAGTAAATCTCGATTAATATGTGCAGATTACTTCTTGGCCTTAAATTATGTTTTTTACTTGCTCAGGAATGCTGTTATTGATAGATTAGACTTAGTTATTATTACTCAGTCCTGAAATACTGTAACAAATACATTTTAAAATAAAGTGTAACCAATATTTCAACCTTGAAAAAGCACACTTTGAAGCTGTCGACATGTGTGGTAGTGGAATTTCATTTAACCAATTACTGTATATGTAATTGGACCAATTTGAGTGGTTGATAAATGCCGTATCTATGGTCAATATGTGCATTAATTTCTCTGCACTAGCTGGTGGACATGTGCTTCAGTGTGTTTTCTTGTCTGTAGGTGGCAGCGTGGACTAAGTATTGGGTGGCTCTTTGTGGAACTCAGCTCTACTATTACACTGCCAAGTCCCTCAAGGCCACAGAGAGGAAGCATGTGAGTGTTTCCCCACTTTCACATTACTCACAAACCTTGTTGTTGCTTATTCTGGCAAGGAATTGAAGAGTTTAAAGAAACTGGTCTATTTTAGGACTATCAGTCTTTTTGCTTGTTTTCATAGTACAAAATTTAATTAAAACGCATTTATAAAATATTATTTAGTGTTAGTAAAAACTTAGTATTGCTATTTTTTTTATTAAGTATGATAGATTATTTAAATCGTACAGTATTCCATTCAGAGTTGATAAAGATTTGAATGAACAAATGAATTTACCAATGAGAGTAATATTGTAAAATATTATTATTACAGTTAACTGTTTTCTATTTTAATACAATATCATCATTAGTGATCCTTCGGAAATCATTCTAATATCATGATTTGCTGCTCAAGAAACAGTTATTATTAATATCCATGTTAAACGGTTGTGCTGCTTAATATTTTTGTGTAATCTAATCTTTGATGAATAGAAAGTTCAAAAGAACAGCATTTATTTTAAATTTAACTCTTTTGAAATATAATAAGTGTCTTTTAGGGATGTATTTATATGACAATTTTGGTCGATATGATAACCGATAATTCTTATATATTTGAAAGCCGATAACCGATATATCGGCCGTTAAATTCTAAATCTAAATTTGAAGACAATTTTTGAGATCCTGATTATAAAACAAAAGTCTCACCATTAAAAGCCAAGATACAAACACAATTATGATGTTCTTATTTTAAATGTGTAGCCGATATGACAGACTTGCGCTGCACATTTTGCACTTTAACTGGATTTTCCTTTTTTAAAGTGATTTCAATCATATTTCAAGCAATTTAAAAGCATCATGTTGAACAGTGAACATTTAAAGTGCCTCAGCGGAGGGGAATATAATACATTATTTATCTTTAATATAGGCTTTAATATATCGGCAAAACTTTCTTGTTGGCTCGAGAACGATAACATTCAAAATTATCATATATCTGCCGAGACTTATAATGTGGCCGCTCCGTAGTGTATCCCTAGTGTCTTTACTATCACTTTTGATCAAATGAATGCAACCTTACTGAATAAAAGTATTCATTTTATCAACAAACAAACAAACAAAAAAACCTTACTGACCCCAAACTTTCTGAACAACGATGTACCATGGAATCTTCCATTTTTACTTCTTTTTTTTATAAAAGAGTTGCATTGCAGTCATTAATACAGTAAAAAAAAAGTGAATCAACAAATGGAGTAGACTTTACAGCTTGACCATAAATGATGAACCTCTTGATGGAAATACATGTTGTGATGTTATTTCTATCAAGAAGTGCATCAATTTTTGGTCAAGATCTTGTATTGAGTCCGCACAGCTCATCCCAAAGACTTTTAATGAAGTTAAGGTCTGGACTCAGGTCATTGTGTGTAAATGTGACAATGATTTGTCATTAGCCTGGTTAAAACCAAACCATTCTCAGTTGTAACTGAGTTATGGTCTGGCAAAGCGTCATAGACAAATCATTTCCAGAGGGGCGTCACCAACGGACGTCGCGGGTAGACCTAAAACCAATCAGAGCGATGAAGGAGATGATGTATGCAGAGCGGCAGCCAGCGGATTGTTCTTTGCTCAGTTTTTAACAAAAAGGAAACGTTCAAATTACTTAAAATAGATGCTATAGCTGATTCGAACAAGTGATGTTCGACGGCGACATCCATTGTAATGTAGGCTACAAAATCTGCTTCAAAATCCCAGCGCTGTCGTCATCATGACATGTAAAGCCCGCCCCAACGTTTCTGATTGGTGCCACGATTTCGACGGATTGGAAATGGGCTTAAATGAGCCTCTTTACCAGACTAAAGGCCATTGCATACTCAAGTTCTCGAAATTCGCATCCGAAATTTTTGCATGTTAAAAAAAAATTCGACCTCACGTTATGTCAATCGACGCTTGCACACCACCTTCAAAACATTTGCCCGTCATAAAAAAAATTCGATTCAGGTTCGATTTTCTGCGTTTTTCGCATCCACAGCCAGCATTTTGAGAGGTTTTTTGACAATTCAGGGCCGGAGGGAGCTCGTCCTATTATGGAGCTCGTTCCGCACATCATTGCACATATGCGCAGTGCTTTCAGTTTCAGTTTTCAATTCGATCATGTGTTTACGTTCTCTTCTCTCGATTGGATTATGACAGGAATAACCTCCCCCTTTCAATCAGATTGGAATTTCAGATCTATTTATGTGTGATTGAGCAGCCAATTCGATAACTAATGTATTATTTGGGTACAATATAACCTGTGTAGCCTATACAACTGTTCTGTCTGCCCAGTGCTTTCACCGGACCGGGCGCGTGCATGCGTGTGTCTTCGTGTCCATACCTTTTAGACATACTGCCATGCAGTCTCTGTTCAGAATCGATTGGTTCACGGAAATTGGTGGTCTTGTTTTTAAAATGTGGCTCCAGAATCGCAAGCAAAGCATCAAACTGTTCCACTGACACTCTGAGGTAAATTTTGAATCGCTCGGGATAAATTCGCAACTCCTTGATAAGGCGGTGCTTCCTCTCGGCACAATTTCAGGATTGGATGGACACAATATTTTCTCTTTCTTCTCTTCAACAAGAGAGAGGACAACAAAATCATCCTCACTGCTTGACGAATCCATTTTGTTGTTTTGCGTTTTTCCGCAAAAGTTTAATAAACACGCATCGGACTCGGTGTGCAAGGTTTCAGTGCGTGACGAATTTTTAGGCTGACGAACACGAAAAAACGCATACGAAAACTTCGTACTCGGTGTGCAATGGCCTTAACTTTCAAAGCAAATCTAAATTTGCCGGAAGTAGTAATTCTCATGCTTCATTCTTACACAATTTGATCCTGATAAATCTTGACATTTGACATCTCTAACATCCTGAAATATGTCCATGATGTGACTTCCTGACATGGTTCTTTAAAACGAGAAGCTGCACTCTCCATCAGTTAAGGTTAAGAAGACTGTTGCCAAGCATATAACATGCTAGAAACATAACAATCAATGCAAAAATCATCCAATCATAGACTCTTCAGCATTCGCCTATTGAAATCCAAACAGTATTATGTAGGCAAAATGCAATGCAAAAAGTGATGTTCTTAACAAAATCTGCAAAGTTTTATTTTCCTTTAGACTAATAAAAGGCTGTATTCAGCCTCTTTCACAAGGGTGTGTCTATGAGGTAGAACCGTTTAGCATACAAAATCCTTAGTCCAAGGTGGTCCATCTGAAGCTGATCGAGAAAGGAAGCATCACTCTATCCTGCAGCCTGATGCGTCATCACTTAATCACTGCAGGATGACACTGATGGGAGAGTACTTATTCTAAAACCATCCAGCAGGAGAGTTTGGAAGAGATAGGGATCATGTGAGCGCCCAATGGACTGAATCAGACAGAAAGCCTTGGAGGTGTAGAGAAGGGAGGAAGAGTGAATGCTAACAAACCGCATGACTGAAAACACAGGCTTCAGTGCTGAGTTAGGGCAGATGTTTACAGTCATTGGATAATCAGATGGATGACATCATCAGTGCAAGCCCAGCTATCACACATTATTATCGGGATTAATGAGAAGCACATGTCGCTATCTAATACACATACAGTAACAGGCCTACTTGTTTACACAGACACTTGCAATACAGGATTGTGCACAAAACTCGAAGCCGATCTGTATGCATGAAGATTCATATAAAAAGAATGACATTTTTAATTTGATCGTTTTTCAAAAAATTCAATTATATAATAATAATATTTTAAAATAAATTAATTTGTAAACTGATTGTAATTTGTATACGGATTATTTGTAATTAAAATATTTATTTTACATTGAAATAAATTGATTGGTTGCATGTTGATGTTTCGAATAATTTTCCGTTTTTAATAATAATAATAGTATTTCACATGTAATTAATTTCTGTACAAATTGTAATTCCATTAATGTAATATTATAAAAATATATTCCGTGTGTGCGCGCGCGCGCACGCGCGTGTGTGTGTGTGTGTGTGTGTGTGTATATATATATATATATATATATATATATATATATATACAAATTGTATTTATGGAATTACGATCTATAACATATTTATGTATATTTATAATATTATTTAATTTAAAATGTTTTATTAAATTGGAAGAAAAATTGGAAACATTTTAATATTTTGACTGCATTTTTCAGTTTTTAATAAAATTTATGTTTTTTAATGAGTTAGATTAATTTCTATACAAATTGTAATTTGTAATTAAATGTTTATAATACACACACACACACACACACACACACACACATATATATATATATATATATATATATATATATAAATATAAATATAAATATATATAATGTATATACTGTATATGTATGTATATATATGTAATCTATACTGTATATGTATATTATATATATATATATATATATATATATATATATATATATATATATACTGTATATGTGCGTGTGTGTGTGTGTGTATATATATATTTATATGTATTTATATATATATATATATATATATAATTGTTATTTTTTTTTATTAAATATTTGAACTGTAATTTTCACAGTTCAAGTCCACCGCCAGCAAAAGTGTTTCTGTTTTGGGCTTAATGGCCATGATGGCAGACGACCCGGAGCATCCCGACATCTTCCTGCTGACCTGAACTCGGAGCACGGTGAGACGGCCTGTCACAATCACCGTCCAGACAATGATATATGGATGCAATATTGTGAAAGATTTACAGTGTAGCTATGTATTATTATATGCACATTTTGTTGATTTTATTCATTTATGTGCCCACAGGAAACTCGTATAAGTTCCAGGCAGGGAACAGAATGAACGCTCTGCTGTGGTTCAAACACTTGAGTGCAGCTTGTCAAAGCAACAGGCAACAGGTGTGTGTGTGTGTGTGGACTTGTTCAGCTCAGAGGGTTATTTAGCTCAGTTTCTATTGTAGAGAAAATGCTAGGAGCAATTTAGTGGCCTTCAGTGTGCACTTAATGTTCAGAGCGTTTCCATGCGAAAGCTACATTTTCAAGCTAAATGGAGACTGTTAATTGCTCCTCAGGAGATGCTATTGTGTGTTCGAATCCTTTGGGTTCAATAAATATGTGAACATTTTGCTCTAACCTTCTGTTGTGAAGCAGCAAATCACTGACAGTGTTTCAGTGGGATCTATTAAATTAAAAGCATTTCACGTAATGGACTTTTGAAAACTGTTGTTTCCGAATACACAGTGTCAGACTGGACGTGTTTCGTCAGCAGGTGTTTAGGTCTTTATTAAACTGAGCAATGGCACTGCCCTCTAGTGCTTGTAATCATGTCAAGAGCAGTGTTGAAGAAGCTTGTTTGAAAGCTAATCATGATTTACAATAGTGAAACCACAGTCAAGCTACGCTTTATTTAAACAGTCTAACTGCATCGCAAGGAAGATCTACAGAAATCAGTGAACAACACTGAAGGCATTTGGGTTATGTCTTTTTAAATATGCGCCTATAACTATTAAATGTTCATTTCTATAATTATCAAATGCAATTTAATCTACACCATATCTTTCTGGCAAAAAAAAAACAGTATGGGTCTTTGAATGAACATATTCAGTTAGAGGTACCGCATTAAACTTAAATGTGTACACATTTTCACAAAATACATTGAATTAAATTAGAAAACACCTTTAAGTTATTAACTGAAACAAATAGTGATGAACAACAGATATGAACTAAAGTCTCTTATGTTCACTGTAGATACATTAATTATACATTAATTTGATCAAATACAGTAGAACTGTAATATTGTGAAATATTGCCATTTAAAATAACTGTTTTCTGTTGTAATATATATATATATATATATATATATATATATATATATATATATATATATATATATATATATATTCAAATATAATTTATTCCTGTGAATCAAAGCTGTATTTTCAGCATCATCTTTTCTACAGTCTTCAGTGTCACATGATCCTTCAGAAATCAGTCGAATATGATGATTTGATGCTCAAAAAACATTTATTAGCATTATCAATGATGAAAACATTTGCGTTGCTTATTTATGTAAACAATGATATTTTTCTTTGATTAACAGAAAGTTCAAAAGAACAACATTTTAAAATTATTAGCATTTATTTTGATGAGTTTAATGCACCCTGCTTAATGGAAGTATTGCATTATTATGCATATGATAAAGAAGAATAATGTGCTGTGACTCAAATGAATTAATTGTTTGTTTTATAAATTAATATTTTTTTGTTTTTTTTCAACACAACTTTTATTTATTCAAATTTTATGTTTAAATGTTATTATTAAAATATATTTACATTTTAGTAAAACTAAAATCACCTGAACTGTAAATCATTTATCATAAATTAATATAATCACAACAATAGTATTTTATTTTATTTTTATTTTTTATTTTTTTGCATTAGTAAGATATTTTGAGGATTGACCGTTCTGAACCTTGTTTGGGTTTGAGTTTTTTTCTCTAGAGGATTGAACATCTGAAATAGATGGTATATATCAGTGCAGGATCTTGTAAAACCGTACATATCACTTTGAGATTTGTTCAGTGTCACTTCTAGGGCTGCAACAAATGATTATTTTTATAATCGATTAATCTAACAATTATTAGAACGATTAGTCGACTAATCATCAGTGGTGGGAAGAGTACTGAAAAAACGTACTCAAGTAAAAGCACCATTACATTCCAAAAAATGTAGTGTGAGTAGAGTAAAAAGTACTTGTCCAAAAAACTACTTGAGTAAGAGTAAAAAAGTAGCTTATTTAAAAGTACTCAAGAGTAGTGAGTAGTGAGTACTGAGGTGCGGTTTCTAACCCTTATATATAAATATTTTATATATGAATTACACATTTTCTTAAATATGTACATGCATGTGTGTGTATTTATATATACAAAATAATTATATACAGCACACACAAATATATTATGTAAACACAGACTTTTATTTTGGATGCGATTAATCGCAATTCATTTTTGCACAGCCCTAATTATTAGTGATGATATCATTACTATTATTTGTAGTATTGCATTCTCTAATAAAAAGATTTACGTTACCGCTTAGTTAGCTCCAGCTGGAGAACATCTCGATTCTCACCGGCTCCTCTTGTGTAGGGGATGTTTCCTCTTTAAGTGCTCCAACGTGCATGTTGTGCTCCCGTGAAAAGCAAGTTCTGCCTTGCATGCATTGCACACGAAAGCATTGTTGGTTTTAAGTTTTGTGAAACTTTCCCAAACCTTGCTAGATCTGATTCGTTTGCACGCCGCCATAATTCGCGCTGTTTTTTCTTTTAACGCAATAGCATTTGTAAAGGGCTGCATTCATCTCTAGCGCCGTAGTGGTCAAATAGCGATATTGCATGCCCTTACATTAGGTCACGTGAGATCAAACGACTATCTCGACAACAGAGATATTCGTCAACGTTTTTTTGTTGACGACAATGTCGACTGATCGTTTCAGCCCTGGTCACGTCCTCTTTTTCCATTCCAGGTCCCAGCAAATCTAATGTCCTTCGAATAAATGAGACCATGCCGAATCAAAGACATGGAGAGTCGGTGAGGATGACAGGAGAGCAGAAGAGGATAAGGAACTCTGGGAATGGTGGAGAGACCTGAGATGAATAAAAGAGCAAATGACTCGTGTTTCTGTGTTGCGACGGAGCTTTCCCACTGCCATCACCCAGCCTGAACCCCACAGCAAACTCCTCGAGCGCCACTGCCTTAACAAGCAGAGTGTGAGTGAATGTGTGTGTGAACGAGCAACGGTGTCCCCTCCACTGCTCTCGCCTGGACGGTCCTTTTACATTTTATTTACACTTCCTATATCTGATTCCCAGCAAATGAGGATCTTGGACTCTTCGTGGGCCTCCGAAGTTCGTTTACACCTTCTCTACCTTGTGTGTTTTGCTTGTGTTTTATGTATTAACTAGTTGTGAATCTAATCAGCGCTTCTCCTCCTTTGACGAAACACACCCAGGAAATTCTCCGACCCTCAAACACATTCGCAGAAAAGTCGATTGTGTGATCGCACACTTGAATTAGGCTCATGCAAGCATGACGAGATTTTCCACAAGCAGGTTTAACTGCAGGAAATGGAAGACCCTCGTTTAAGAGGGCTCCGATACTCAATGAATTCCAGACTCAATTCTTCTGAATGTCTTCTTTTTTACGGATTCTGTAGCCCTTTTTTAGCTCATATCCACACAAACGTTTGATTTTGCTAGAAGGCGTGTAGGAAGAAAAGATTGAGAAATGAAGATGTTTGAAGCCTCGTCCAGCTTCAGAACATCAGCAATAAGTACCGGTTTACACCAATTCAAACGAACAGTAAAAGAATCGTTCGTTCGCTTCTGGATTCACAGTAAGAGTCGGCTAGGAGGACACGCGTACATATACACACTTTTCAAGCTGTGAATGTTAGTGGACGCAGAGGTTTACATCTCCAAAACTTGTATTTAGTCCCATTATGTTCAGTGAAGCAGTGGTTTTCCAATGGGATGTTGGGAGACGGAGCAGGAGACAAGGCACTTGTGTTGTGATGTTTTGCTTCGATGTGGTTTGATTTTATTATTTTATTTCAGTATTACTGGGATAGTTGCACATGTCTAGACTATTTTAATTGTCTGTTACATTAACATGTTACATTTCAGAAATTACGCCAGCTCAACAGTTTTTGCTGCTTCTTGAACAGCTTTATCAGTTTATATGGGGAACAAGAGTAGAACAAATGATTAACGTTTATCGAGCTCGGACCAGGATGTCTCAGGATGTTTCATTAAATGGGTCCGTCTTTATCTTTCAAGTTCACGGTGACTAGATCCCGTTCTTCTGCTTTCCATGGACTGGTTTATTTCTCCAAGCTCAGCTCTACTGTTTCCATTTGTCAAAAACGAAGTCTCAAACCCTCTTGAGAGTAGGAGAAAAGATCTTGGGCAATAAATGAATCCACTGAATCCAACTTTGCTTGGATGATGAGCACAAGAAACTTCTTCCAGAGTGTCAAAGTGCTGTAGCGACCAACAATAATAAACCAAATTGACTTGAATAAATGGTAATGGAGGAGTTGGCAGCAGGTTTGGCTTCATTAAAAAGCTATCGCCATTTCCTTTGGTGTTTTTGCATTGGATGCTGAGGTAGAGGAACTCTTGCATTGCTTTAAACAGAATATTTTTGTAAGGTGTCTTTGAAGCACAGCACAGGCAACACTGAGACGTTTGAGAAATGTTGGTTGTGACAGATGAGCTGATCCGGGGTAGTTTCCGTATGTCCTGAGCCTATAATATCAGGTATTAGCACTTTGGGTTGTGAAAGAGCTCTGAGATCTGCCACATTAAAGAGACGTGATGTAGACAAAAGCAACGCGAGTCGGTTGAAAAGCTGTTGACTAAGTGTTTACATGATTGGAGGAGTGTTATTTTGGCTCAAACGGCTGGTTTGTCATCATGGCACAGGCAGAGAAGCTTCAGAAGATCTTGTGTGGTCGTAACCAGCCAGATGAACTTGGCACAAAGGTGTTGAAATGGGAAATGTTCCTAATTAAATGAAGTGGAAGAGTGCCTGTATGCTCGTAAACAAGACGCCAACCTTTACCAACGAGGACTTGGACCAAGGTAAATTACAATGTGATTGGCATTGTCTAGCTTTCTTTCTCTGAAATGTTCCTTAGACATGGATGACGGTTGACGTTATGGAATAGTTCGTAAACAGAGACAGAAGAACAGTGGGAAACATGACTAAGCTGCCTCTGTTATGAAATACATTTTTGGACCTTTTTAATTTTTTTCTGGATTTCATTTTTAGTTCCAGTTGTTTACGTCACACTACATCTCGCTCTCTCTCTCTGAACAATAATGAGATAGTTGTAATGAAATTGTCCGTTTTTTTCTCTCTGACCGTAATAAGAAATTATTGTTTTGCTTTTTCTCATGCAGTATGATTGAAATTCTCCAACATACTTTGTACTATTCAGTTTAGCTATCTTTCTATGAACAACGTGTATCATTCACACACAGACTTCTCCTCTTCTCTGCCGCTTTCTTTGGCTGTTTGAACTTCACCGCATCACTTGTTTTATGTTGTGGTGTGTTAAAAGGACTGATACTGGTTTGTAGTGAGTTGTTACAGAAATGAATTTGATTGTGTGTGTGTATGCGTGTGTGTGTGTCTCACTCTGTCACCTGCTCCCACCCAGCCCGGATCCTCCCTGTCTGATCCCACACCCGCTGGGACCCATGACCCAGTGCAGCGCTATGACCTTTGACCTGAGAGATGTGCTCCTGGGTTCCAGACAGGACAAAAATAATAAACACTTTCGGTTGTTTGTTTTTTAATCCAGTGATTTGGTGTGTGTTTTTTTTTTTTCGCTGAGTGTGTTTAGAATTGCTTACAAACGTTCGTTTCTGCAGTTTGTAGTATGTGGATTTTCTGTATTCACATAATGCCGGATGACCTTTATTATAATTTTTTTCCTAAAGACATAGATCCCACAATGCATGCCTTTTATATTTCCATTCTGGCTCAAAACCCTGACTTACATTTATCAATCATGATTTTTAAAGGGTTAGTTCACCCAAAAATGAATATTAAGTCATTAATTACTCACCCCCATGCTGTACCAACCCCGTAAGACCTTTGTTCATCATGAAGATATTTTTGATTTAATCTGAGAGCTGGATCACTCCTACATAGGCTGCCGACTGGCTTCTTGACGGCCCATAAAGTCATTAAAGAAAATTGCTGCGTCCAAAATCTCCACTCAAAGCACTACTCCCTAACCTCTATGTTGGGGTTAGAGAGCAGAGCACTTTATAGTGAGCTCACCAGCATAATAGAAGCCACTTTCGGACACTACTCGATCGTCTCTCGATGCCGTTGATTACATCATCTGTCAGCTGGTGCCGAGCCGGCTCTGGGCTAAATAGATTTTTAAAAATAAATACATTACATTATATTGAGCTTATTTCTCCAAAATTTAAAAACTAAAAGTGATTTCTGGCCGTTTTTTTTATAATGCGCTACTCCACGCATGATTATAACTTATTTTTACGATCAGCGCAATGCATGATGGTATGTAGGGCTTGGGTTAGTGACCATCGGTTGTTCACTACTTTTCAAAATGCATTCTGGGATACATTGAGAGGACTATATAGGGTATAATAATCATCACTATAGATTCGGACAGCATTACAAAATGGTAAGCTCACTATATAGTCCACTATATAGTGAGTAATGGGAGATTTCGGACGCAGCAAATGTTTAAATATTCCATGTGCCTACAGAGGCTCAATTGTAAGTTTATCAAGCGACGAGACTACTTTTTGTGCGAAAAAAACCCATAAATAACGACTTTATTTGACTATTCCATTACTTCCTTATGGGCCTTTAGACAAGAATTGAAGAGATTTCCAGAACGCATGCGCGAGAACTGAGATGACGACGTCTTCTTCGAACTACTCTTGTTACCGGCTGCTCACCGCTTAGGAATATTACCGCCACCTACCGTATAAGATGACGTGCTGATATAGCTGGAAGCGCAAAACTTTCTGTTTACAAGCAGAGGAAGATACGCGCTGTACATACGCTTTTCAATTACCGTATTTTCCCGCACTATAAGGCGCACTTAAAAGCCTTTAATCTTCTCAAAAATGACAGTGCGTCTTATAATCCGGAGCGCCTTATATATGGATCATCATCTTATACGGTAGGTGGCGGAATACTCCTAAGCGGTGAGCAGCCGTAACAAGAAGTAGTCGAAGAAGAACGTCGTCATCTCAGTTCTCGCTGCATGCGCCCATAAGGAAGTAATGGAATAGTCGAATAAAGTCGTTATTTATGGGTTTTTTTCGCACAAAAGTAGTCTCGCCGCTTGATAAACTTATAATTGAGCCACCGTAGGCACATGGAATATTTAAACATTTTCTTTAATGACTTTATTGGCCGTCAAGAGCCAGTCCCTTAGGCAGCCTATGAAGGAGTGATCCAGCTCTCAGATTAAATCAAAAATATCTTCATTTGTGTTCCGAAGATGAACGGGGTTGATACAGCATGGGGGTGAGTAATTAATGACTTAATTTTCATTTTTGGGTGAACTAACCCTTTAATATCTCTTTGAGTCATTTGATCTCACCAGGGTTACCGTAACTGTGACAACTGGTTTCATTTAAAAATGTCTAATGGTGTTAAACTTCTCCGCACAGTCTAGTGTTATATCTATCTAGTGGCATTTTCAAGTGGCAGTTTATAAAGGTGTATAGTATTAAGGTCATTGCACACTCGAGTCCAAAATTTTCGCATTCGTGATTTGGTGGCTCTGGATTGTCCAAGAACTAATTCAAACTGCTTGCCACAGATGTGAAAAACGCAGAAAATTGTAACCCGAATCTGTTATTTCTTATTTTTTTAATGACCTATGAAAGTCTGTTCCTTGCTCTGTTCTGTGATGCGCGTCGTGACTCTCCTGTTTTAACCTTGTCATCAAAATGAACAGATCTTTTTGCGTGTCATTTGCATGGTCATTTGGTTCATTCAACAAACGAAATCAACGAATTGACTCAGAAAAAGTTTCGTTATCATTTTGATGCTTGATGATATTGTCACCCTTATTCATCGTCGGAATCGTTTAAAACCCTTTGAACAGTTTGCACTGAAACTGTCTTTTGGACCTTGTACCCGTTTGGTTACCATTGAAGTCCATTATATGGAAGAAAATCCTGGATGTTTTCATCAAAACATCTTTTCGACTGAAGAAAGAAAGACATGGACATCTTGGATGACATGGGGGTGAGTAAATTATTAGTTGTTGTTTTTTTTTAAAGTGAACTACTTTAAGGGCCAGATTAATTAAAGCTACACTGTGTAACTCTTTTAGTTTATTTTTAGCTAAAAACACTTAGTTCTTTCAAAAATATATGTGCTCATTAATGTATATTTACTTCGTTCAAGTAATAAAGTATTCTGTGAGTGTATAATATGCCATTGAAAATACATACGGGTAAGGGGTTCTAATGTCGGCCGCCATGTTGCTCCTCCATCTTGAAAGTACATTAGCCAAAGAGGGACATACCCGTTAATCCAAGCTTCGCCTTTCGTGCTTACTTTTGAGTTAACACTCATGGATCGAGGTTCGAAACTGGAAGCCATGTTAATCTCTGGATGACATTGGCCACCGTAGGTGTTAAAATCGAAATCAGAATTGAGAGGAACAGAAACTAATATTCACTGGATGGTCATATACCTTTTCACCCCTAGATGAGGTAAAAATCACACAGTGTAGCTTTAAACAAATTATGCAAATTAATGTGAAAGTGTAATTGAAAAAAGTGTGGATGGGAGTGGAAAATTCAGCATCGTGATCTACTACATGATGACGCTGCAACTTAAATAACACAGAAAGATAATTGCCATAATGACCAACACAACCAAGAGCAGCACAAATTAGTGTAACTTCTTATTTGAAAAAAGTAACTCAGATATGTTGTTGTAAATTTAAAAGTAACGCGTTACTTCACTAGTAACTTGAAAGAAAGTAATCTGATTGCAATAATTACGCTGACTTGAAATGTGTTGACACCAACAAAACAACACGCTCAGCATTCCTTTCTGATTATCGGTTGTGTGTGTTTACATACACCTAGCTAGTGTTGAAGCTCAGTAGTCATACTGTCGAAGTTAAACTAGTATTCTGTCAAGATATGTGATGGTCCACTTTTAAACATGTGATCCTTTATGTTTCAGTGGGGTATTTTTAGCTGCACTTACAGTGAGTTTCTTTAAAGACGTGCAAACCATTGTGCTAGCCTAGGAATGTGGATGGGGAGGTGGAGGACAGCATGTTTGTGTGTGAAAAGCTACATTTTTACACAGAAAGGGCTTCAATGAGGTTATGTTTCTCAGTGAACACTACACAACCTTTGTACAACACAAAAGGAGTATGCTACAATCCCCCAGGCTGCTCATGTAGCTAATACTGTGGACCCAGGCTGGTGACCACAGCTGTCAAGCTCTACAGAGGACAACAGAGTTACAAAGTCTGTGAGTAATCGGACAAAATAAAGTCATTTCACTTTAAAATCTTAGCCTGCTGTAGCCATAGGCTGTAGCTCATCAATTTCAATTGGGCATATTTAAAAATTGTATAGGCCTACTTCTGTAGTTTTAAGTTAGAGATTGATTGATCCATTAATTTGTGCTGTATTTCAATCAGTCAGGAAGAAAGAAATGAAATGTTTGAATGCGCATGAGCTCATGAGGACGGGTGACAGAATTTTTTGTTTTTGCAATAGAAGAGGCAGTTCACCCACTCATCATTTGTCACTCATCACACCCTCATGTCATTCAATATATTATTTATACATTAATATTTGTTTGTTTGTTGTTGTTTTGATCCATATGGAAGGCACTGGCCTCCAAAACTGAAGCCACTTTGTGAGGGTGAGTATAATTTCCATTTTGAGTGAACTAACCCTGCCCATAGGTAACAACATGTAATATAAGGAATGTTATAGATGTGTGTATACGGTCCTTTAGTCACAGACAGTACATTGAATATAGGCCTACTGTGTGTGTGATACTTCCCCTGCTGTTCACCAAAAGACAGTCAAGGAAATCGCTGTGTGTGCTAACTGTATTTTGGGGACAAATTTGACCCAACAATTGACCAAAACCTTCCTTGAGGTAACCTCATTTGTAAATCTGGTTAAAATAAAGTAATTAAAGGTTGTTGTTTTTTTATTAAATGCAGACAGTTTTGTGTGATGGGTATTTTAGGTTTAGGAGTAGTGTTATGGGGCAGAATACACGTTTGTACTCATTTCAGATAGCTTAATATTTTGTGTGTGTGTGTGTGTCCTGGTAAACCCTATGTCATCATGGGGACAAAATATCCCACAAAGATTGGAGCAATTTTGGTTCCCATGAGGAAAACAGCTTATAAATCATACTAAATAGTGATGTGTTTTGAAAATGTAAAAATGTACAAAGTTTTCTGTGACGGGTTAGTGTAAGGGGATGTAGGCCTATAAAACTCATATAGAAAACCTGAAGGAAAAAACTGTCTGTGTGTATATAGAAATATAGAACTACCGTAACTGAAATGACGATTGTTATTCGCTTTATTTTTTTTCCAAATGCCCACGAACACTAAAATGCCGTGTTCGCTTTAAGACGCGGAGGGTTTGTGTGTTCACATTCAGCCAGGAAGAGCCGCACACAGAGAATCACACACACGAAAAGCAGCAGTGAATGGAGCCTGACGGACAGACGGCTGGATATCGATGATAAACGCGACGGAGTGAGTCGGGGGTTTCTGTTCAATGGTTCGTCAGTAGCGAAAGGGTGAGTCGATACATTTAAATGTCACGGTTTCACTGTTAGCTTGTTAGCACGTGCAGGTATACTCTGACTAAAAACTAGGACTCTAACTCACTAACTGCAACTACTGACACTCATATGAAGAGGTAACGTTACACCATCGGTGAACTCGGAGCTGTCGTTGAATTATATCAGTGGTGATATAATATGAAGAAAACGAGGGGATTTTGGGGCTAGCTGGCTAACCGCCATTAGCACTATACTATAGCGTTTAAAATGCATACAATTACGCCACAGCTTAATTTGACTGGGAAAACACACATTTCTATTAACTTTTGGATATTAAACAAACAGTTTTTATGTCAACTGGTCCCTTGTATTTGCGTAAATGTGATAACAATCAAGTGTTAGGTGTGTTTAAACCGCATGAACAGCAGTGGAGCTGCACCTTACTGAGCATCTGATATGTAAAAGCTTCGTCTGTTTTCATGCACAAGTTTACTTACACTTGAACCTGTTTGTGTAGTAGTTTCAGGTGTGTTCGCGTGTAGCTGGAGTCCGTATGAATGGCAGGAGTGTGTATCATTAGTGCCTGCGTGTACAGGATATGCTGCGGGCGGTCACGATGGATGTAATGTTACACACACCTGTGTGTATATGGTATAATGGTTGTGGATGTGCTTAATGATGAGTTGATCACTCGACCGAAGACTAGATATTTGCAGAGATCTGTGTGTTCAAATGCAGAACTGTTTTAAATATGGATAAAACAGAGAGCTCTTTTTCTGATAAAGGCTCATACAAGATGTTTTCCAGTGTTGTGCACACTGACTGTGGTCCTCATGGGGTCTGTGCTGTGTCCAGTTACTACTTAGAAGGGGTGTGAAATTTCTGCAGTTATAATCTGGATTTGTGATTTCAGGACTCAACAACATACAAGTTTTATAAATTATAATTTATATGTAAATCTTAACAATATATGGGCTGTACAAAGTTACCTCTTTATTTCAGGACAGGGTAATATGTGTGAGTGAGTATAGTGGACACGAGAAAGTGAAAAGCGACATACTACGGATATACGAAGATATATGATACCATATATGATGTATCATTCAACTTTTCCCCATGGTCTCAGAGGAGGAAACTACAACTGAACGCTTCATTCTGGCCTGGCTTTGGGTCAGAATTAATAATTTGGAAATTTCATGATTTATGAGTGAATTTAGTCTAGATAGAATTGTCTAAAATATTTTGCTACCTAAAAGTTAAATATCTATAGTGTCACACATGCATTTCTATTTCCCCTCATTTTAAATATAAAATGCATATAGACTGATATTTTTCTAATGTCTGGACTCTTTATTAATGGGGTAGGTAATAGACAGCCATCTTAAAATGTATTGGTCTTATAGGCCCCTATAATTTCTGCAATCACAGAATAAAAAGAACACTCTTTTTACAAATAAAATAACAGTAAAGGGTAAAAAAAATGAATTCCAAAAATTAAAATAGAAAAAACGGAATTTGCAAAAATTAAAACGGAAAAAAAGGGATTTAGGGAAAATAAAATGGAATTTGGGAAAAAATAAAACGGATTTTATAGGGCCCTAGGTGTTAAATGCATTTTTCTGAGAATTTATATTTCAAGGTTTTACTGCAAATGTCAAATGCGCTCATTGGTCCTTTAGTGCTTGAGTCACTGAAATGAAATGGTTCCAGACGTAATTCTGACCACTTATTCAAGTTTTTGTTTTAAGTGAATTTCAGTTTTGTATAAATTGTATCTTCATTTTAATCAATGTTTTCATCAACAAATTGACTGGATTAATAAACAAGAAGCAAATATAGTTGATAATACGTAATGCCGAAGGAATGCGTCACTTTGTAGGACAAACTTGGAAGTTCAGCGGCGCATGGGTTCCCTCTGATCAAAAAGCTACGCATTTTCCCCATAAACTTTTGGAAAATTGCAAAAAAAATAAGATCTGTGTTCAACAAAGAGTTGAGCCCTTACACAGATCAACATAAGCCTTCACAAGTTTCTAATCCAAAATGTATACATTTTGAAGCCTAGCCTATATAAAGTTTTTAAAAAACTACAAGCAGGTTATAACGTGTGTGTGTTCTATGTCATAGATCAAAACGTGAAAATATTTAGAGTCTTTGTTCACCACAGACCTTATTTCAGGCAATTTAGGAAAAACGGCATTCAAAATGACAGACTTTAGAGCGAGGAACCGGGAATATCTAAAATGCTAGCTCACTTGCACGCTTTTGGCCTCAAAGTGACGTGATAGCTTCGGCACTCTATATAATTCAAAGCTAAAGAGGCGGCAGGTGAGCTGGAGCGCGTCTCATAAATCAACCTGATCACACTAAATGCGTCTCTATAGCACACAGTGTGTTTATTGTGCAAGTTTACGTGAAAAATTTGTTTTTCACTGGATAGGATTCGCATGGGTCGGTTCAGGGTAGGTAGTAGTGGTGTGTGAGTGTGTGTAGCTCTACGGCAAATTAACTGTATAGCACACAGAAAAGCTCGATTTCACATGTGAATTCATGATAATCACAATGCGTGCTAATACATAATCCTTACTGAACGATCGTATCGAATTCGTTCCTTTGTTCAGACGTCTATGATTTGGATGCAATGCAAGCGAATGCCACTAGATGGTACAGCACAGTTAGGAGGCCAGAGAGATTAGAATACACTGTCGGACCGCTGCCGCGTAATTTTCAAAATATTACTAATTGCCCCTCAGAGAGAGTTTCTACCATATCGAGCTTTTACAAGGTGACCGTTATTTTAGAACGTTTCTTCTTAATGTTTCTTTGGCGAACACGCTTTCGCACTGCAGATGTTTCGATTTTTATTTCAGGTTTTTTTTTTATATAATTCAAAATATTCACAAACTTGCTTACCATGTCATCAACTATCTGATTTTCCGATTCTCAAATACATGTGAGTGAGTGTGTTTGGTCATTTAAAAACCTTTATAAATAATGAGTGCCGCCATTTTTCTGCACCGCGTTCCACGTGTAAGAAAGTGGCCGGTGAACTGTGAGAAGAATAGAGTACACTTTATAGTTGTTACACTATGTTTGTATGATATGAATAACTCACATTTGTAAATTATATTTGAATAGACAGGGCTCGACATTAAGGCTTGTCCGCTTGTCCGGGACAAGTGGATTTTTTGTAGGACAAGTAGAAGAGAAAATTAGTTGTCCGAACCGGACAAGTTAAATTTCAAACAAAATAAAATGCCATGTTACTTCACGTTATGTGCCACTTGTTACGTCTATTTTACAGATTTAATTTTACCGACTTGAAACGAACACATTTTTCGCGCTGCCTGTGAATGTCCTGAATGTGACTCACAGAAAGGACGCGTGCCAGTATAATGCGCGTGCACAGACAGCGCGCCAGAAGTTCTCTTTCGCGCTTGAACGAACGTCAACACACACAATTAAGCCAAAATGTCATTTGTCGAGTATCTTCATAACATAAGAGCAGTCTTATGATGATAAAGAGTTGTGACTCGTGAGAGAATGAGGCGCGTGTGAGATCCGCGTCTCTGTCCACAGCGGCTGCTCTTAAAGGGCCAGCTACCAATAAAGCGTTCTGTCAGTAAAGTTAATGAAAGAACAAAGGGAACAGAGAAAATTACTCACTGCTCTTGACTAAAGAACTTGTGTAGCTTTAATAAGGAGTAGTCTGTATATAATTTATAATTTATGCAGCGCAGACTGTTTGATAACTTTATTCAATTTCTGTATATGTTCTACCTGTTAGACAGTTAATTTTTATCCAGACATCAATGACTTATTGATCATTATAGGTGTTATCAATCATTTAGTTGTTATTGCTAATTTCAGAATTATCACTAATCTGTGTGTGCATTTGGTTTAGAACCAAACAAGTTGACTCATGAAACCATTTGTTTATTATATCGACAATCGCATATCACAACCACAATACTGACCTCAATAATCGCAATATGACATTTTCCCCAAAATCGTGCAGCCCTAGATAAAATTATAAATCTTTACCGGACAAGTGACTTTTGTGCATGGACAAGTGAAACATAAATTTACTTGTCCGAAGGACAAGTGCCTCAAAAAGTTAATGTCAAGCCCTGATAGATTGTATCAGTGTGTATTTTACAAACTCCATATTGTTTTACTGGTGGTGATGCTTCGAACATTAACGCTTGTCCGGGATTTTTCTAAAGGACAAGTGAAATAATTTTACTTAAAAAATAATTGTACTTGCCCGACTAGAACAAGTAGCCCGAATTACCAGCGTCAATAACAAAAAATACAGGGAATCCCTAAAACGAGTGAATGGTTCGGATTGTATTACTTTGTTAATTGCGATCGTTTCAGTGCATAATAAATGTTTTGACGTAGGTCACAGGAATAAATTACATTTTAAAACGCATTCTTCTGAATGCAGCCTTTGTGAGTATAAGAGCCTTTTTTTTCTTCAAAACTTTAAAAAAATCGTACTGACCCCAAACTTCTGAATGCTCAGCTTTCACTCCCCTCCGCTACACATACTCTAGCCTGGAACACAACAGTGAAATGTTTGTTCAATTACTGGACTCAATAGCTCCACTCATGGCATACCAGCTTGATCAAACAAATTCAAGAAGCGAAAAACTGCAATAATAGATGGAAAATCTACAAGCTATAATGAAAGCTCCATGACGGATGGAGACATTGGTGACACATTTAAATCAACAAAATTTGCAAAAAGAATATTTAGTGCAATGAGTGCGTCCCAGAAAACCAATTTAAATGTTTAAGAAAAAAGTGCATTATAGAATATAAGATTAATAGACCCGAAACTCCATTAATTCATCAGTCTATATCATTTGAGCTTTGGATGAACATTTGTCAGTTTATGTCTAAATAGATGTTTTCAGCAAAGGAACCACGAGAGAATCAGACACAGATCGCTGTAGCATTCAAAAAAATGTTGCATTGTGATTTTTTGTGTTATGTTCTATAATCAAAGCAATGTATTTTTGTGGATGTCTGCCAATCGGATTGGGTTTATGCCGTTGTTGTGAGTGGGCTTGGTGAGCTCACAGAGCCCTGTAGAAATATGTGTGTGTTTAGTAGAAGTCTGAAACACAGGATAAGCCCCAGGCTGAGACGTCAGGAAGTCGGTGAGTTTGGGCCAGAGACTTCTGCTTCTGCTTGGGCTGCTGTTTCTTTCTATTTACACCCTGAGATCCATCATGAGTCTTGTTGTTATAAGACAGTCGGTCTAATCCATCCTCCCATCAGAGTGAGCCATTCGGTGTACAATTAATCACAGTAAGTGAGATGTTCGTGTGCACGCACGTTCTGTCTCGATGTATGTAGACGGTACAAGATATTCTACACTGCTCAGCAAGGACACATTAAATTGATCAAAAGTGACAGTAAATCAAGGTTTCCACAAATGTTAAGCAGCACAAATGTATGAATTGGGTTTCGATGCATGGTTTCAGCTGTAATTATTCATGCACGGTAAGCTTTGTGTTCTTATTTTTAATCGTCCTTTTCTTCAGAGATCAAGAACGTTCGAGAGATGGCACAGAAAGCAGACTCGATCCTCCAGACAGTAACAGACACACCTGAGCCCCACCCTGAACACAACACTAGGCTGGACTCCAGATCATCTGTTAGCAGCATTGAAGTGTGTGAGAGGTTGTCACGTCAAGCGCTAACTCACACACACAACCTTATATAACGGAGGAAGCTCTCCTGTCATCAGTGAGTGCTCTTATGTGAAGTGTTCCTGTCATTCTCAGTTTTATGAGTACAGGCAGATAAATCATACGGGGCCCTCCATTTTATCAAAAGTGTGTACACCAAATTTCCAGCGTACACCCAAATCCATGGTGACTTTGAGATTTATCAATATGGACATTGGCGTGCGGCACGCTCAAATCCTACGCCAGCTCAGGAGGTGGTGTAAGCACATTTGAGTTAAGTGCGGAAATGCGCAGAAAAACAATTCCTAACACCACAAAACGCACTGACAAACTAAAAGATATGATCTATTATGAACCACTTTAAAAAACAACAACAACAACATACTAATTGTAAACTTCAGTGTTTATTTTTGTGCAACATGGACTTCAGTGTTTAATTTGTGTGACTTAACCAAAGCATTTGATTTGAAGATGTAGCTTATTCGTTAAGTTGCGAGCCTGTGCGCTTTACCCTGAAGTTTACCAAGGTGCACATGGACTGGGTTCGGTAATGAAAGGCTTTCAATGACCAACAAATAATTCAGACTGACAAAATAATAGTAATAGAAATAAAAGTTTGGTAACACTTTATTTTGATAGGCCACTTTAGACATTCAACTAACTATAAGTAACTTTGCCGCAACATGTCAACTAACTATAATTAGAGGATCAGTAGACTGTCTGTTTAATATCTGCTATCACTTTATTTTATTGGTCCCTCAACAGACATTCAACTTACTATAAGTAACTTAGCAACTACAAGTCAACTTGTTCTCCTAACCTGAACCCTAACACCTAATAACAGTCTACTGACAGTCCACTACAGCCTACTAATACTCTAATGACAGTTAGTTTACATGTAGTTGAAAAGTTACTTATAGTTAGTAGAATGTCTAAAGTGACTATCAAAATAAAGTGTAACCAAAAGGGATCATTTTTAACGATTTCTAAAGAATCTGCAAACATAAAGGCTTTTTTGCCTAATTCTGTTTTGACACCGGGGACCAACAAGTGTAATACATCATTTGAACGTAATCCATAATGGCCGTTATTTCTTGTTAAAAATGACACCCAAATAGGTTGGAGCTAGTCCAAGAAGTACCTCGTAAATGAAATAGCCAGAGAGTGTACCTTATTGCATAAAGAGAGGGCCATTCAGGATACAATGATATGTCCTATAACCACAACCAGTGAAAAAAAACGTAATGCACAATGATACACAATAAAAAACAATAAGCGTCATTAATAATAAAAAACATAGCCTAATAAGAAGAAGATTATTACAAATTGTCATGCAATTATTAATGTGAATGAATATATAGGGAATACATAGAATGAATATAGTTATGCACAGCTTCATAAATCAGGCGGTGAGAGGAGTGTAAGCATAATATTACGCCAGATATATACGCCCGTTTCTATGCAATAATGATAAATGAGGGCCATTGTCACTATACACAATACATATTGTTGCATTTTTGTATTGCAATATATTGTGACACAATATATTGTTACATCCCAAAAATAAACTATTTTTATTTATTTGTATTCATTGGGGTGCAACTTATATTATTATTTTAAAATTAAATTATTTATTTTACAACACATGCAATGGCGTCATAATTATATCAGTAAGCCAAAATCAAGCTGTCAAATGGCTTATGTTTGGTGAACCTCTTTTGTCTTTTTCTCCCACTGAACATTCTCTGGACCAAAAAAAAAAAAACATTTATGCAGTCATAAGTCACTTCCATGGTTATACAGGATACAAAAGCAAAGGCCATTAACCAATTTGATAGAGCCAATCTAGTCAAAGCTAGTTTTTGTTCTTTACATTTGGTGGGGTGAAAAATGAAATCTCGTTCAATTAAGCATTAGACATGGATAAGCAGACTTTGCATTTTATGCGCTTCAGGTAATTCCTCACCCATCTGGGCTTGTAAATTGTTAGAACCCACAAAAATAGAGAGAAAGCAATAATCAGTTAGACTGTAAAACCCATTAAAATGGCCTGATGTTATAGATACTGGCAGATAAATAAAGTAATTTCAAGTTGCTCTGTTCTTTTTTGTTTTGTTTTTTCCAGTCTCTGAAAACATAAAAATAAAGTACACAAGGTTGTATACAATGAACAAAATATTTAAAATCTTTAATGAACTTTGCACTGTCATCAGTTGTCCAGATCTGCCCTTTGAAAGTTCACAGTGCGTTTCTCACTTTAGAATAAGGCTGAGCTGCAGTGATAAGGAAAAATATTCTGGTCAATGCTGATGGTCATATAAGAACTCTGGGTAATGAAGGCCTCCTCTGCACTGGGCAAAGATAAATTACAGTGAGATGGCAAGCACAAAAAAAAAAATGTCTGGGCTGCCATCAAGTTCCCATACATTTGTTGTCACAAGGGGTCACACAAACGCAGAACATAGAGAGGTCAGGGCAAAAAGCATATCAGAACGAGGGAAGCTTTCTTTCCACTGCACTTTCCGATTGTCTTTTTACACCAGTGGGTGTAAAGATGATGAGATGAGAGTATTGCGGAAAGGTTGGGATGTAATGTGAAAATAGATGCAAACATTTCTCAGTGGAATCCGTTTATCATATATCAAAAGTAGAAAAAAGAGCCTTTGGCCTGCAGGTTTCAATGCATTTTTCAAAATGCCAGTGTAGCGTGAAGGGTTAGACCACAATCCAGCCCCATTTTTAGCAAATACGAGAACCTAAGGCTTCTGACTTTTTTCTTTTTTTCTTCTTCTTTCAAGGCTTATGCATTCTCAGCTTCTCCTTTAGAGATGTTTTCACACATACATTTTTTGAATGCACATATTCAGGGGCGAACAGACTGAGGTAGGATGACAAGAGGTTATGGATGGTATTTGGAGGAGAGGTGTTTTTCCCCTTGTTGGGAATTGCTGGCAGCATCCATTAGGTATGTCAAAAAGTGTCTGATAAAAACAGGAGAAAAGTGAACGAACGCACCATGTTAGTAAATCTCTCAAATGTCAAATTCGTAATTTGAGAGATGGAAAGTATTCGGTCAGTGCCTGCTTGAAGAAATCTTCCCATCATAAAATTGCATCTGGGTTTGCCGAGCTCTAAACTAAAATTGGTTTCTGCCTACAGGAAGATACTGTCACTGCAAGGGCTGAACTCTGACGCTCACGTGATCTTGCTGAAATGCTTTTCTTATATTTGATCACCATTTGGCACAGTTGTGTGCGTCTACAAGCCCCTAAACCATTGTTTCTGTGTGTATAGGGTTAAAATATTCTTAAATGGTGTTCAGGAGTACATCGTTTAACAACACTTATTGATCATTTAAATCTAGATACAACAAAGTTCGAAAACATTACATTAGCGTTACTATAAATACCACATTATCCAATGAAATTACATAAAAAATAATTAACATTAAAAATTTTTGAGTCTTGCTGTCATAATGATAGAGTGGTTTGTACTGCCATTTCTAGGTTGTTCTGGCTTGTTACTAAACTATAAAAAAGATTAAAAAAAGAAAAAACAATCATTTTAAAATAAGCTGTAAACAACTGGCAATTGTGGTTGTCAGATATTCACCAAAAAATACTGTGACAAATATTTCCAGTATTACGGGGTGGAATATTGGTGCCTGCATATTTTACAACAACTGAACATTTCATTAAGTGATATACTGTCAATATTATATAGCTAACCAATCTACTTTATGTGATTTGCGAGTTGCCTGGACAATATTTGTGCATAAATGTGAACAAGGTCATACACACACACAGACAAAATGGCAACACATCACATAACAATAAAATAATACAATAATCATTAACCCAAAAACAGAAATGCAAAAACACCCTAATGGACACTGATATATTTACAGCGTAGGACATTATTTACAGTGTAGGACCTTATAAAGGGGGTTCTTTTTTTTTTTTTTTTTTTTTGTGGGGTTGAGTGGTTGCTTACTCTTTAGTTAAAGAAGACCCTCCAAATCTCTTTGATTCTCTGATCCACAAATCCACAAATATACCTTGAATTCATCCATCAATGGAAGTTTCATGCATTTTGTAGTTTTATGGTAAAACTGCAAGCCAATCATGCCTTTGTGAAATCAATGCTTATATCCTACCAATTATGCTAGAGAAAACATACCAGTTATGCTAGAGGCAGTAGTGAATATTTGTTTTGTACAAAGTCTTTGTTTTGAGTCTGTCAGAGCACCAGCTAATCAAGCATTGTTTGCTCATCATGCTCTCCCAGGGTTCATGCTCAGAACCCTGTCACATTAAATACTGTGCCATTTCCATCAAATCTGGAAAAACAACAGTTTATTTCTGCAGTACATTTGCTGAAGCATTCCATAATGCAAATGTAAAATTAATGAAATTTTATGATATGCTCATACGTTTATCATACAGCAACACTGTGCCGCCAAATTGCATCGAATAAGGCTTTGTAATATTATTCAGTGTTAATGTAAATGTTTTCATTCCCTTTAAAATTATATTAAAGGGGACTGCATTGTACGGACCTCAAGGTTAATTGTGATGGTCGTCTCTCGGTTGAGGGTATTATTTTATTTATTTACTTATTTATTTTTCTTACAAATAACAAAATAGTATTCTTCAGGAAATTACTTTTTTTCATAAAAAGAAAAATGTTTATTATTGGTTATATTTTATGCCATTTGCCATATGATTTTTTTTTCATTCTTTTACGAGTAGAAAAGAAAACATGGAGAGTGCAACTTTTAAATTAGTTATAAGTTGTCTGTGGTGATATTAAAAATAAAAAACCTTGTCTTTCATCACAAGCACAGATAGCAGGGGGCAGTGACCTTTTTTATTTAGGGCAGCTAAATCCAGGAATGTCACAGCTTGCTGCTTAGGAGTAAGTAGTGGATAAATGTGTTATGGCCATTTAGTCTCAGCATTACTTGTGTTTGATTATGCATGAAGGAGTGAGGGTTGATGTTGAAACATTACGGAAACTGTATTTGCAAACACTCATGCTGCATATATTGAAGCACGAAAAACTGGACTAAAGCAAAGTGTTAAGTGTGCATGAATGTTTTGCTTTTTTATAGCTGTTTTTTTTTCAAGTTGGCATAAATGTCAGCTGCTGTGTTAAGACGTATAATTTGTGTGTTTTGTCTTTTACGTGCTGTTCAACATCATCAACAACGTCAACTGACTGATGCTGAAAAAGTCAACGACCTGCAGTCAAATTGGTATTGGAGTCAATGACAAATGAAACTTTGGATAAAAACACACACAGATTATTATTTTGATATTTTGCATTGTGTTCATATTTAGGATTATCTAAAAGAGTTAGTCTATAGTGCAATAGATTAGATGCAATCCCAGTGTTGTCCGAAATTCTCAGTCCCACTTTATATTAGGTATCTTTAACTACTATGTAATAACATTTAAATTAATCATTTGATACAATGCACTTATGTAAATATGGTTTACACATTGTACTTATATTTAAAAATGGCTGCATATGACAAATGTAATTCATTTCTGTAATGACATCGAATTTGAACCTTTCATGTAGTGTGTAACAGTGAATGAAAACATCCTGCAAAGTTTTAAATCTGAAAGTGCACCATATATTAATTTATTGTCTTTCAAAAGTAAGAGTCGACTCTGAGTCAATTAAATGAATCGTTTTTAAACAAGTCATAAGCCATTTTGTTGTGACGTCAAGATAAAACATTAGCCCGCCCACGCACGCGCAGACACCAGGAAAAATCATGAACCTCGAACCACAACCGGGAGCTGATTCCTGAGGGCATTGGAGCATCATGACTTGAAGACGGCACTGTGCTCTATAATGTGGAGGTATAGCCAGTTTATAGCAGGATCGCTTGCTCTTGAAAGATGGTGTTCAAAAAACTTTGAGTTTTATATTGTTGCTGAACTTCATTACCCACTGTGCACTAAATCAAAAACTTTTTGTTCGCATGCATATGTGAATCACGACAAACAGCCAGCTCCAGTGGGAGCACTGAGCTCCATCCCCTTTGACATCAATGTAAAGGCAGTCCATTAGGAACATGCAGTGAGTGACCAAACCCTGCTTCATTACCTGTGGACCTTTAATTATAAACCACTGACTATGTTATTTTTAAATAAACATATGTTGTGAACAAATGAAAAGACTATTTATTTATTTAAAAAACAGAGTTCAGTCCTAACAAGGAGAGTAAACCACGTTTTTGCCCTTTCACTTCAAGCACTGAATGCTTCTATAGACTAGAGTCACTTTTAGCTGATTAATATTTATGATTCATCATATATTGTGCATGATGCTTAAATATTTACTAAATTGCCATAGCTGCAAGGGACTAGGCACAAACTGTAGGCCACATTTTCTTACTACATACATTTTTTCTTTCCAGTCTTCTACCAGTAGCCCACGTCTTTCACAGTACACCCGCATGATGGTCTCTCCTCCTGCAAAAGATAGAATTCTCAGCGGGACATTGGCAAAAAGAAAGATGTGAGAAATCACCTCATTTTCCCCATAATAGACACGCCCCATATCATAAAAGTATCTCTCATGGAGAACAAAATGTATTACATTTGATTCTCTGAGTGCTGAGCTGGGAATATGTGCATTATGGAGAAGAGTGCTGCAAGACAGGTTGCCTCATTTGAACTCAGATTTTAAAGGTGGACACTGAAACTAAGTCATAGAACATGAGGACAAAGGTGTGAGAGTGTTACATTCGGATTGAATGCTCTTCTATTTCCCTAATGGATTTACAAGCAAATCTGAAAATCATTTGTTGTTGTTCAGAGTATGTATGACTAGATTTCTGGATGTGTGACACCCTGTGGATTATAAGCAAATCCTTCTCTAGACAGTTCATTCTGATATGATCTCATGGCCTGGCTCTGAACCTGAAAATGAATCATTCTAAAAGGCTTACCGGTAGTAGCACTGATTCCACTGATTATAAAGAGACAATGGCTCATTGCCAGTGTGCTCATGATGCAATTACAAAAAACATGGTAACACTTTACAATAAGGTTCAGTAGTTAACATTAGTTAATGTATTAACAATACATTTGTTACAGTATTTAGAGTATCAGTTGAAGGCCTGCAGAATCCAGTCATCCAGTTTACCCATGCTCTTCACAAGGTGTCCACATCAAGATCCATGTCTCCTCATCCCTCAGTGGCTAAATGAGCACTAAAACCACAATCAGATAGTTAAAGTAAATTTCATCACAAACTCTAACAAAGAACAACAAAAATTTGTCTTTTTAAACCAGTCTTTTTTTTTCACTTTTTGATGGTTCTTTTAACACATTCTGTTGACTATAAGTAATGTTGCACCTTCATGTCTGCTAACTTTAATTAGATTGTCAGTATAATATTAGTAGACTGGTGTTAGGGTTAGAACAAGTTGGCATGTAGTTGCAAAGATGCTTATAGTCAGTAGAAATGTTCATAAGGGACCATCCAATTAAGTGTAAATTTGTTCAAATAAATATTTGGACGGACAATCCAAATAAAGTGTTACCAAAGTTTCAACTGTTTTGTCAGAAACTGTCTTTAAACACGTACATCTTAAAAATGTATTTGTTAAAAAGAAATGTATATTTATAAAACTGTCAAAACCCCATAATAATAACATTTAGAAACCCCTCACCTCCATTATAATATCAACATTCACTTTAAGAAATCGTCTGCAGAAAATATAAATGTGTATGTAAATGCAACATGCTCTTATTTTGGTCCCGACAAAATGGTACGTGCAGAACAGTCTTTTAGGTTTGGAAAAATATGTCTCACAGAGCTGTATTTATTCCACCAGCACAACAGGCAGAAGCAATTTAGTAAGCTTAGCCCTGAGGAGCATATGAAATCTCCAGTGCAGCCGCACACTGAGTCAGATCTCTCATACTAATGATGAGCAGTCCATTGAGGAGTGCTCTGAGCAGAAGCTGAAATATCCCGGCCTCACCCTGCCATGGCTCAATATGTCACCGCCGAAAGGAGAGAAGAGCCTGAGCAGGGGGTGGGAAACTGACCACTTCCCTGCATGAGAAGTGGGCCGCTGCTTCGCATCCCCTAAACACACGCTGATTAACGCTTGGACAATCAAGGCCATGGAGGCCATGAAAGGCTATAGCGAGACGTGTCGGCCGATTCTGTGACTTATGGCTTTATATTTTTAAATTGCCCTCTCCAGAGCATCTGATAAATCAACACAGGTCATTAAATGGTTCATTATCCTCCTAATGTGATTCATCGGCGGCAGCAGCACGGACCGCATCGACGGTCCGGCGAGCAGCGCAGGCAGCGGCTCTGAGCGAACGAGAAGACAGGAGACGGCACTCTCATGCTGATTTATGATGTTCAGAAGCAGAACACCGGTGGATAGGTCAGTCAGATGGCACACAGGTCAGAGGATGAGTAAGTGGAAACACTTCTTACTTTCTCAGCACACACACAAGCCTTTTTTTTTGTTTAATACTGGTTTATGAACAGTGTGTGTTAAAATGCCACTTTGATACAGACAAGCAGACACATACAAACCTGGCTTCTCCTAAAGACTCAAGCATGTTCTAAATGACCCATGTGGTCATCGTCTCTGCTGTGTTCTGATTGTGCTGCAATTTAAACAGCCTGCCACTGATGAACTCTAATATCTTGCTCTAAGGGAAGAAAACAGCTCAGTTAGATCCTCAAACATTCTGGTGCCATTAAATCATTTGGCAAAAATCATTTGGCGAAATATATTTGTTTGTTTGTCTGATAATATATATGATATGAAACATGTATAAAGTGTAAGTTAAATGCAAACAGAATAGTGCCACTAGCCCACTAATCTGAGGGCAAGGAACATGTCACATAAACTAGCATTCATAGCTATTCATACTTTGCAGTCATGTGACTACCATGGATTCCTGGCGGGCAACAAACGCTGACAAAATGGCGACAAACAGTGGCCAGCCAGGGAATTGCAGCCTTGCAAATTTCCAATACTGCAATCAATTGACCAATGTTAAAATTAGATATCAAGAAAAGATTAACATACTCAGAATGTGTGATCCATACACAGCACCCGCTGATGTTTTCATAGCTAGCTTTGAGGCAGGCAAAGTCTCTACCAGAGTTTGGAGATATTTAACGTTACATATCTTATACCGAATCGGTCACTTTACACCGCAAATTACTTTACCCAATTTCTTCGCAAAATGATTTCAATGTATTCGAAACGATGCAAATGCATTAAATTGATTACAAATGACAGTACTGTATATACATATTTTTACAATGCCTTTCTTTTCAGCCTTCTATTTAACAAGTTTGACAAAAGTATGAAGCAGCCCAGCTGTTTTCAACATAGATAATAATAAAAAGTTTAAGCACACTGATTTCTGGAGGATCATGTGACCCTCCTAAAACAAAATATGCCCATGATAATACAGGGAAAACAATTATCCTATTTATTTATTTTTTCCTGTGATAGCAAAAGCTGCATTTTCAGCAGCCTCAGGTCTTCAGTGTCACATCCTGTGTCACATGATCCTTCACAAATTGGTGCTCATGAATAAATTCTTAGCAATGCTTGATATTATAGTGAAGCATTTATTTGTAATAAATCTTTTGCAACATTGTAAATGTCTTTTGATCAATTTGAATGCAGCCTTTGTGAAATTGTAGAACCGCACTCAAATACCTATAATTGCTGATGAGACACTGATGCCTGACCACAATTTGCCCTTTAAAGAAAACAGAATAATTGCCCATAATATTTGGTTTATGTCATTGGAAATTTTTAAACCTCAATTGATGTTTTAGCTTTTCTCCAGAAATGCAATCACTATTAACTTGCTTTGTTTTAACCTCAAAACCAGTACTTTGTATTGACTCTGAAGTGCAAAGACACAATGACAAATATTCTGGATTTAATCACCCTCTAAACCCCCAAAGAGAGTGATGGAGAGTGTTACTCGATTCAGGTGGCGTCCTGCATGAGAAAATGGCGCTCTCAAGAGCAGTCAAGCTTCAAAATCATGAGTCTTTCCTGTCTGGAGAGGCTATGATAGAGGGTGGTCATCATTCAGTGCTACTCTGGATCTTTACGTGAGCGGTTGGGCAGTGTAATTTGAAGAGGACAGACTAGTTTTAGTGGAAGTAAAAGGGTGAATTAAGATGTTACCTGGCAGCCATTTGCACCACATTGCCAATTTCACCCCCAGAAATATTTTCTATTACTATTAGGAAGCATTAAAATTGGCTTCTGAATACAAATGTTGATGGGCTTTTTGTGTCAGGCACACTTATAATCAATTTGCCTCTTAAAACTTCCAGCTGAGGTAATTGTCGCAGTAACATACTAATGTGTGCTTGACAGCAATTCAATTTGTTAAGAAAACATCTGCCAACGCTAATCCAACACTGCAAATAATGTTACATTGGGTATTGCATTTCCACTCAAACAGGTCACAAATGTTTGTTTACTCAAGAATTAAAAGACTATCTACAAGAGTTAATTTTGCCAAGGAAGCAACATCTTTATGTTTTAGCCAAAGCTTCTTACATTGCAATTTTGGAGGAATTTTCTACCCTTGGGGGGTTCACTACCATGAGCATTTAAAAAAACAAACGAACAAAAAAAACGTTATGCGTGAATATGATGATACCGAGTCTACTATAATGATGAATGACCACTCCAAGTTAACAGGAACAGAACTAACAAATGCTTAAAAACAACAAAAAAACAGTGAAGGACATTGTGTCTTAGAATACTAAATACTGAATTCTTTTGCATTTCAGCAGGTTAACTGGTGTGCATAATATAACCCACAGCATTTGTTACCAGCAACTCTGATTTGGGCAACTGACTTACCTTCCACACCTCGATTATGTGCCTGCGCACCATACATAATTCTTACTTGCATGCTGTTCCCACAAAGCAGTTTGAGGCCAATTCTCAGAGGTACACTAGTAAATGGCCCGTGCAAGTAATAAGGAAGAACTCGCATCCATGCATATTTAAGAAAGTTATATATTGCGTCTGTCACCTTGACTAGATGAGGCACATTATTTCAAAATGTCATGCAAATTCCTTTTATCCAGTTTCCCTTTATATAGTCAAATGAGTAGAGAGCTTTCCTAACGCTGTCACAATTTATTTTCGTCCATGAGTGGGACATTTATTCAAAGCATGGCACATATTTCTTGCTCACTCTCAATTTTCATTATTTGCTCTATTTCAGATTGCGAACTCAGAACATCTTCCTGCATATTAAGAGGCTGCAAGTACTGCCTGCATTGTACGTAACAGTAAATTCCAATCAGCCAAGAGCCCTTATCTATAAGCCAACAACCTGAGGGATAATACTCTCTTCCACATCCCACCCTCCTCTACTCACTTTCTCTAATTTTCCTTTTATTTACTTTGGTCTGTCTCCAAATATTCGTTTTGTAACTTTTTGCATCTAAAAGTGTAAATCCATTCTGAGTTTCAGCATTGCCGCTTATTTAACATGTCAAAAGCACCTTTGGAACATTGTGCAAGTTTAAGATAATCTAATAAATAACTAACTGAAGGGCTCAACAATAAAGATTGCCTGCTGGCCCGAGGCCAGTGTGAGAGGGATTTTGGGCAGCGGATTAAGCGGTCACTGAAAAATGATGCATTTATTGATCTTGTACATCCATTTTTATGCCTTGTGAATGTTAACATGTTTTTTTCTGTGATGTATACTGTTCAGAAATAAAAATTGTCATACTCCTTGATTTTCTCTAGTTTTGAGGCAGAATCATGACAGAATCATGTTTTGTGTACAAGCACATGGCCTGTTGTTTGGGCCATGTGCTTGTGTTGTCTTGTTCCGTTACCCTTGATATCCGTTGCTGTGTCCGAAATCTCCACTCAAACCACTACTCCATACCTCCTGTAGTGAGCTCACCAGCATAATAGAAACACCACTTTCGGACACTACTCGATCGCCTCTCAGCGCCGTTGATTCAGTGGCGGATGCAGAACGTGACAGATGGGTGGGCCTGGATTAAGTCGAGGTGGGCCAGAATCTAGGGTTTCTAGATTTTGTATTAGCTTAGCTACTAGATAGGCTATATTTATGAAGATGAGAAATAAAAACTGCACTGTACAGCTATGATCAGCTGTCGAGCTTTCGGAGTTGTTACGGAAAGGCCGACGCTGATCAGTTGGTTTTTGTCACATGACCTGCGGTGCGCTTGCGGCATTCTCTAAAAAAAGTGATATGTTTTCATCTCGCCGTGGCATTTATGCGCGCCTGGGCAATTGAGTCCGCTGCAGCCTGCACCACATGCATATGGCAAGCCAAAATAATCATAAACGCTGGTCAGGCATCTGATTGCACACTGACCCGTCAAAAGCATGCGGGACGCGCAATTTGCCATAAAAGCGCGTGTTCTTTACATGCACTTTGTGGTCACGGAAACGCGCGTCAGAAACTTGTGGTTTATGCATTTTTATTTTTTTAAATAAATAATGCATGAAACCTTATTGTAAAGTGTTACCAGAAATACAACTGGAACATTTGCAAGGTGTGTCTCGAAAGAAGGGATTAGGGACTGCCCGAGGTGCTGAACAAAATAACAGTGAACATGAAACAGAGAGTTGTATTTCTTTTCTTAATACAAACACTTCTGAGGCATAAAACAACTGCAGACAGAAACAATCTCGTTTAAATTGCAGATCACACGTCGAGGACGCACGTTTTGATGCAAAACCGGGAGTTTCTGATGCGCGTTTTCCATGATCACAAAGCACACGTTAAAAAACGCAAGCTTTTATGGCAAATCGTGCATCCCTTGGCTGTCAAAACGCACGCGTTTGATGAGTCAATCAGACTCCTGACCACATCTGTCACGTCTGTCTGTCATTTGAAATGACAAACTTGAGCGCGAAAAGACACGATGTGAACGGGCCCTATTCTTTGTCTTTCCGTTCATGTGAACAATGAGCCTCGTCCACTCTCCTTGCAAGGGTGTCAAAGTCTGGACAAACTATGTACAGTGACATGACATCACTGCCAGATTCAAATGGTGCGTTCGCTGGCACTGAGCCAGAGATAAAATTAAAAATGTAAATTGTTTTTATTAATCTGTTTGGGTGGGCCACCGCCCATAAATCCGCGCCTGCGTCGATTACGTCATTGCTGTTGCCCGTCCGTCTTTTTTATGATCAGTGCAATGTAGGGCTTGGGGTAGTGACCATCGGTTGTACACTACTTTTCAAAATGCATTCTGGGATACATTGAGCGGACTATATAGGGTATAATAATCGTCACTATACATTCGGACAGCACTACAAAATGGCGAGCTCACTATATAGTCCACTATATAGTGAGTAGTGGGAGATTTCAGACACAGCCCTTGTCTTGTCATCATTCCCTAGTTGGTGTCACCAGTTCCCTCATTAGTTTCTCCCCTTTTTAATCCCCTTGTGTTTGCTGTTCTGTGCCGGTTCATTGTAAAACTTTGTTTCATACAATGTGTGAGACTTACCTGTGAGTACTTTGTCAAGAGTTATGTCTGGTGAAGTAGTTATCTTGTATTGGCTGTTAGATCTTGTGTAGTTTATTGTCAAATCTGAAGTCTAGAGTTATTATTATTTGTTTTTGTTTTCACCCTCGTGGGTTTTGATTTCTTGTTTTTGTCCTCAATAAACATTGTGTGTTCTGCTAACTGTCTGCTATTGGGTTCATCCTGAAATTCATAACAAACATAAGAAATGAATACTCGTATTCAGCAAGGATGCACCAAATGGATCAGAGACATTTATAATTTTGCACAAGAAAATGAATGCTTCCATTAGGTTTACACTATAATATTAATTAGCACAACTATTTAATATTGATAAGATTTTTTTATTATTATTATTATTTTTTAGCACCATCAGGATATCAGAAAGATTTTTGAAGGATTGTGTGATACTGAAGACTGGAATAATGGATTCTGAAAATTCAGCTTTGCTATCACAGGAATAAATTACATTTAAAATGTATCAAAATAGAAAAAAGTTATTTTAATGTTTTTACTGTATTTTATCAAATAAACACAGCCTTGCATAAGATCCTTCTTTCTTTCAAATAATTCTGCTTATTCGTCACCAAGCTTTTTTTTAAAACATCAGTGAGAATGTGTTATTTAAGAACCAATCAGTATGTGTTGAATTTTTTTTCTAAAATATAACCATAAAAAATCAATTAAAAATAGAAAATGTATCTTTCTTTTTTTCTTTCTTTTTTTTTTTTTTTTTTTTTTTTTGCTGGGGGAGTGAAAATTATGTCAAGGGCAAGTAGAGCTCAGAACTAAAAACACCTTAATCAAATGTGTTAGTTTAGAATGTGCCCTAAAGTAAAACAATTAAAATAAAAAAAGGTCACGACATACGCATTTTCAGCAGGAGTCATCAAGCTCCTCAACAAAAAGAGTTATTTAGCAAAGGCACAGGCATTACATGTCTTGCTGTAAAACTGTTAGCATGTCACTTTCAGAGAGTTGGGGCAGACAAAAAAATAGCATGAGGTAGTGGTAGTTGAGGATTGTAAGTCACTCTTTCTTAGGTAATAAAGTGGACTGATGCAGCAGAGCCTTTGTGTGAGCCACTGTAAATGACTCCTCAGCAATAGAAAAGCCATCTCTTTTAGAGCATTTAGCCACAGCGGAAGTGATGCCATTCATTCATGCTGGAGCAGAGACGGAAGAATGCATTATGGCAGGAGTGTCACTCGCTCCGGCTAGTTTGCCTCTCGGTCTCACATCTCAATTTATCAAAGGAACTGAGTAACTAGAGCACAGTTCAAAAGGAACTGAGTAACTAGAGCACAGGTCAATGGCAATGAGAAACTACGGGAGAGGAGTATTAAAAGGATAGTTCACTCCAAAAATAAAAATGATGTCATCATTTACTCACCGTGTCACAATCTTCAGTCACTTCACCATCACAGTCACACTATTTCCCATAATCCCTCCTGGATCACACATCATAATCATCCACACCTGCCATCATTCACCCTCATCAGCTCCACTCCATTTAAGCAGTCAATCTCCATATCACAGCTTTATAGTCTCGTTGTTTTATACATGCTTCAACTAACCTGACCACTTACCTGTTGGACTATCCACAGCCTGATGATAGATTTCCTTCAGCAGTCAGCCTTCTTCAGTCATCTGTTTCCCATATCCAGTGACTTATGATCCCCACCCCCAACATCACAAGAAAGAACTGTAATGACGGGTGGTGATGGCGAAGTGGATAAGACACATGCCTTTGGTGTGAGAGACCTGGGTTTGAATCCACTGTGAGACACCAATGTGTCCCTGAGCAAGATGGACCTAGTTGCTCCAGAGGCGTGCGACCTCTGACATTTATAGCAATTGTAAGTCGCTTTGGATAAAAGTGTCAGCTAAATGAATAAAAGTTATGATTCAGCCAAGTCAATGGAAACTATGTGACTACTTCACCACTTCGCCTGCTGCTATTCTCCACTCCTGCAAATAAATGTACCTTTGCATTTCACAGATACCCGTGTCATCCTCATCTGTTGTGGACACTCTCATTGTCTTTTTGCTTCTTCTGTTGAAAAAAAAAATGTCCATACAATAAAATACTGACTGCATAGAATGAACAAACTGTTATCTGTAAAATATCTTATGTGTTTCACAGAAGAAATTCACAGGTTTGGAACAACGTGAGTAAATAAACACCGGAATTAAAATTTTGGGATGAACACTAGAGCTTTTACATTCAAAATGCGTGTCCATGTGACTAGAGTCATGAAAGCCATACAACACAGCACTTGTGACGGTTGACATGCAACATTCATGTTTTTCCATAAAACTCTGGGCTAAAAGATTGCTGTGGGAGCTGGTTTGAAGAGGAAGATTGGGTCTCAGCGGAGCTTTGAAACATGTACATGTCTGTTTCCTTTCAGACATTGTGACGCTCCTAACCACTCTCCCAGGAGCGCAGTGGAGACTGAAAAAATATTACAGAACTCAGACAGACTGAGTGGTCGCTCTCTTGTGGCAGTGGGAAGAGCCGCCCCACCACAGGGACAGATTAAAGCTGAGTCCCCCTGATCGGCCCTGTCTTTCTTACAACATATCTCAGCCCTCATCTAAAGTGACACAAGCCACAATTTCCTTACCAACAGAGCTGGGACTCCCAGAAATCAAAGCACCATCAGTTTTCTCTCTACAAATGTAACACAAATGTATCACATCAAAAGTCGGTTGTTATTCAGAATAAACATAATCCCAATAAACAATTCTAAACATAACATAATAACCTCATACCAGTTACAGGTTGTCGCTGTCTGATGAAAACCACGTATGTCCATTTTGACGATTTTGAGATTTTTTCACGGAAAGAATGTCCAGGTTCATTTCCGTATACAGCAAGCTTCACATTATCTAAATGATCAATGAAAAGTTGTGAAATCATGTCATCTGATTTCCACGTATTTCTGTCAAAGCTGTCAATCACGCAGCATATCTCCCATAGACAGTATGGTATCTCCCCGCCCTGTGGAGGCATCTCGCCGGTCTCGTGAAGTCTCTCGCGGTCTCGTCTCTGAGACCCCTACACCTGGTATTATAATGCAATCTGTATCCAGATAAGTTATCCGGATAATAAAAAAGGCATGTTAATAAATACGTTGTGATCGGATTGTGATCGGATCTGCCTGACCATCTGGAGGTAGTCTGGCTCGCATTGTGTTCAGATCTTTACTAGGTGTAAACGCAATCTGGTTGAACCACATATGTATATTTTACTCCTCCCAAAAATGCAAAACATAAAAATAAACGAGTGAGAGTGTGTTATATAGGCTATGACACGTTATAGTCAGATATGACGGCGCTACTGCGACACGCATCACCGCAGATGAGCAGAGCTCTGTGTCAAAAGTGAAAGTAAGTCACAGACACAATCATCTTCACAATCACACAATCATCTTCAAGTAAAGAAACAAAGTGATCTTACAGGGCAGGCTGTTGCCACACTCTCTTATTGATGTATGTCTTTGATTTTGAAATTAGCTGATGATAAAATGCAGCTCATATCTGTAATAAAATGCAGCTCATTTCCGACAAAATTACGGTAGGATTGTGTAAATAAAGTATCAGTCTAGCATCGCCATGCCAGTGTATTGATTCATTGTCTCTTCATAGTTTGCAAGAGACATTTAATAAACTGAGCGTAGCCTATTCATCTGTCAATATGAAACGCGATTTGGTCATTCTAATTAATGATCGGAAGAACGCGTATCGACCACCGTTACTATACAATATGCACGTATGTTTATTTAAACTCGATTTTGGGTCAAATATGGATTATATCATGACACTGGCAAGAATATGGTTACATTTAAAGATGTTGTGCCCAGCATGACAACGCTACGTTCAGCTGCTTTTGAAATTACATGTTTTTTCACTTCCTGAAAAGTAACCGTTTTGGACATACGTGAGTTTCATCTGGCAGCGACGAGGTGCTGTCCGATATCTCCTTTTCTGCTAGGTGTTGTGTACACCACATACGGTTTCAAAACACATCTCCAGCCGGGATTATTAATGTTGTCTTCAATCACAACATCCAGATATTTGTCCCAGTAGAAGGAGGGTCAAACAACCCCAAGCCACATGGAGGTGCCAATTAAGAACCAAAGAAGAACTATCCAGAGGCCAATTAAGTAGCCACAAGGTGCCTTTGAAGGGTCCGCTGTGGAGCTGTCGCTCTGTGGATAGGCTAAGCAGGCTCCATTACAGCAGACAGAGACTGAACTGATAACAGGGATAAATGATGTGAGACCTGTAGCACCGGGCACTGATAAATAAACATGGTTAGATCTCTGCCATCGTTTAGTGTGGCAGGAGCATGGATGTCTCTGAACCCACACCGCTAACCAGCAGCAGAACACAAGCTCATGAATAAGCCATGAGGAATGCAGCAGGGTTAGGAAAACATGTCGCTCTCTCAGAAAAAGAAACACTCTGAGAGCAGAGACGAGGACTGTGTGTGCCAAAATATTCAGTGCGTTACAATGCATCGTGTGACAGTGGACCCACAATCCTCAGTGCAAATGGTGCGCGCAAATAATAATGTGTGTGTTGTATACAATAGTTTGCATGCAAGTGGCCAGAACTTCATCTCAATTACTTCTAAAATTCTCTTACTGTGATGCAGTGACAACACCTAGTCTCTACTGGCATCACTTGAAATTTGGAGGAAAAAGAGGTGCTTCACTGCCCCTGGTGGTGAAGGGAAAAGTGCCACCTATCCTGTTGTTCTCATACATCAATGGCTGTCCTTGAGCTCATACACGATTCTCACCTGAATGGATAATAACGCCAATGGCAGTTTATTGAAAATTTGATTCAATTTAAAGCTCGATTCTCAACACCGACTGCCCTGTAAACCACAGGAGACAAGATGGGAAGAATATTTGAGTGCATGTGATAAAGTATAGGTTCTGCATTATAAGGATGGTTCCCACACTCATAAATAAATAAATAGTGTTTATTTATGAATAAAAAGAAATAGTGACAGAATTTTCAGAACAATCTCCTTAAGAAAAGTAAAGCATTGAGTTATTGTGAGGAGCCTTTCAGCACACTTTACCATAAGCTAGTGAGGTGGAACAGAGACAAGTCAATATTGTAGTGCTCAAACAGTGAGACACGATGACTGGGCAGAAAACTTGGGAGGGGAACGCACAAAAAAAGAAAAGTCAACAAAAATGGGAGCTAAGAGAGCAAAAGCGAACAATATTGCATCCTCATTGCAATAGCTTAAATTGTCTTTAGGCAAAAGCTGCAACTGCGGTGACTCAGACAGCCAGTGCTGCTCCTTTATTATCTGTCTTTAATTTTGAGAGCATGTTGCTCCTGTCAGATATATCTCTTTCAATTCAATAGATTGCCAACAAACAACAACCGTTATTATACATCATATTAGTGATCATTAGTGGTAAACAAGAGTGGTTTTGAAAATAATATTTTAAGGAAACAGATTCTTGTTCTCTTCCATGCACTGAACCGATGCTGACTGTTTATATATATGTAAATATATATATATACTGTAATATCTCTTCAGAAAACCTTCCTTGACTGCGTTCATGAATTCAAATATTGAATATGGACTTAATCACATTTTAAGGATTGGCAATTGGAAGAGAAAAAAATGTAATTCCCATTTGCAAAAAAAAATTGAATTGAATTTATGCAACTTTTTGAAAAGGGAAAAGAAAATATATATAGAGATGGATTACCGCAGTCAGAAGATGAAATGTCAAGTATAAATTTTTTTTGTTGTTTTTTTTGGTGGCTTTATGTTTTTAATGACCTTAAAATTTTGGTCAGTTCAAGAATTAATGCAATTTGAATTTTTTAATTTTTAATTAAAAAAAGCAGTTTCATGTTGTATTGTTCAACTGGTGTAGGTTGATATGGGTTTTAGAAAGTAATTAGTAATGCATTACTTTTAGAAAGAGTAATAGTACAGTAATCGAATTACTCTGTTGAATATTTAATAAGTACCTAGTAATAAGTAGCTAGTTTTTTTTTGTTTGTTTTTTTTTTTTGTGAGTGACTTACCCAACACTAGCAATTCTCTGCTCAATGTTTCTTTACATGGTCTCTACATTATCTCACAGCTCTATAATGCTAGATATACAGTATAGTATATCCAACTTCACATGCATACACACAATACACTCTCATACATATTCTATATAGCAAAAACTGCTTAAGTAAATGTGACCACACCTTAATGCATCATGGTCTTCTGTTAAGCTGCTTTGAAACAATGCCTAATGCAAATACAAATAAAATTGACAAAAGTATAATTATTTTCAATGGCTATTTCAGATAAATACTATTCGGGCTACTGTAATATAAGAAACTAATATACTGACACAAAATCAAAAAGATAATTGAACATTATTAATTCATGTTGTAAAATTTCCACATGGTTTTATGTGTGAGCTCCAAAAAAGATTTTGAAATGTCCCTTGCTGCCAGATCAGTAGCATCTGTACCTACATTTAAGGTATTTGGAGCCTCTCCCTCTTTCTGCACCGAGAGAGACTGGTTGCCAGTGTCTGATCTGTGCTCATTGATAGAGCTTGAAACAGGGCCATTAGTATGCAGGTCCTGCCCCTAGACACAAACCAGGGGAGAGAGCGTCTATGCATAGCCGCTGCGGATGCTACTGCTGGTGCTATAGCGCACACTATCCTCCAGAGCAACGAGTCTTTGCTAATGAAAGCTGACTGCACTTTCATATAAATGCTCACCGCTCAACAGCGTTAAGCCTCTACAGACACGTGCTGAAGCAGACAGTTATACACGCCCAGAGACTTAAATACACACCAAATTGCTCTCCTCTCAATCTCTCTGACACATATGCATAGACACATTAATCCACAGAAGGAGGGTTGAAAGAGACAGTTTGCCAGGCATAAGTGGAGGAAGCTATTCTACAGTGTTGACAAAAAGGTTCAATTTCCTTCCATTTAATCTTTAACCCAGATATAGAAATGGGAGGCACTTTATCACCTTACCTCTTTACTGCAATCAGATCAGCCACAATTAATGCTTATTGCCGACTGTCTGATTGAAACTTTTTTTTCTCCTTTCCTTTTTCTCACTAACAGTTAAGAACAGCATGATTATTTGATTACACTAACCTTATCATTCTTTAAAGAAAAATCTTTGAACAGTTTGTCTTCTCCCTAGATCGATTTCAAGTGCAAAATGGATGGCTTGAAACCAAGTTACCAATGACAACATCACTGTGCCTGTAATTCATCCACAATGACAAGGAGGCAATGAAAAAGACAGATATATAAGCACAGCGAACAAGTGCTCTTATCTAAGATAATGTGTGCACAGAAATTACAATAGATGCAAAGGCACAGAGTCTCAAGGAAAATGCAGTCATACAGACAGTCCTCATTTCTCACAGCCTGTTTTTTTTCCAACACTAATACATGTCTACCATGTCACTAATACATGCCTGTGAAATAATTATTATATTACAAATGAAGTTTGTGGATGTAAATGTTTGATGCTTAAATCTCCTATAGTAAATATGAAGATAAAAGAAATTAGCTTGTTTAGTCAAGGGACTGAATTGGTGAATTGACTGAATTTTTGAATGAATTGGTTGACTGAATAATTCAATGACTCATTCAAGACTGCCGTAACCAAGACAAAGGGTCAGTGAACTGATTATTTTGAATCCATTCACCAAAAGATTTAAGTCACTGAAGTAATATGGTGGAGAAAACAAATCTTACCACCAGATACCACTAAAGTGCATTGTGTTAAAAGCTTTGATTAATGAACCTTTGTTTTGCCATAATTTGATGAAAGGCTCGGATTTCCCATCAGTACTGGAAAGCAGATTGAGATGAAACTGGCAGGGTAATAAATGTTCTCATCCGTTTGTAGACGGAGATAACAGTTGACTGGAAGGCTAGCTGGCTTGAAGACGAGATTAATGTTGGAAGAAGACATGACATTCAAGCCATGACTGAACAGGAACTTTTTTACAGGTTGCTCACCTGGTAAGTTTTCAAAGATAAACAACGAGACCAGATACTTTGATGTGGAGGCTGACAGCTTAAAGGGATAGTTCACTTTAAAAATTAATTTTTGATATGTTTTACCTTACCTCAAGGGCATCCAAGATGTAGGTGTCTTTGTTTCCACAGTATTTCCAATTTTTATATTTTTTGGTCAAACCGTTGTTTTCTATCAGTCATATAATGCAGGTCTCTGAAGCCCGTCTCAAAAAGCATGCACAGAGAATTCCAAATTAAACATGTTTAATTGACTCGTAAATGTAAGTACACACTGATGGCCTAAGACACTATACGAGCGGTTTGTGTGAGAAAACGAACAGTATCTATATCGTTTTACCACTAATAACAATAGTCATGACCACACACATATTTAGATATACAGGAAATTGCAATGGAAGATGATTTCGATATATATAGATATGTTTAAATCTTCACAGTGAAAGGTAAAACTTCCGAAATCTCTTTGTAAACATTGAGTGACGTACATGCGCAAGCGATCACTTCCATCGCATGCGCAGACCGAAGCGCCCGTGCCTTCAGATCAGTTGGACATGGCTGTGGTTACAAGAGGTAAAAACGAAATAATGCAGTATAAATACTTCTGTTTCTCACACAAAGCGCTCGTTTCGTGTTCTCAGGCCATCAATGTGTACTTACATTTATGAGTCATTAATAAAAACTACACTACCCACAATCCTAAGCGTAGCAGCAATGTCTCCTGATTTGTCTAACTCGCAGTTACCATTGAAATGTTTACCTTACTGTGAAAGGCTAGAGCCCACCATGCATCATCTTTTACACTTCCCCACTTTCCCAAATATGAACCACAGCATCAAATGCGACTTCAGGCAGGTTGCGGAGACATTTGGTCCAGTTGTATCTGTTCAGACTCCACCATTGTAAAAAGCTAACTGGAAGAGCCATATCCCTATTAAATAACATACTTCCGGTCTTCAATTTTTTTTCGTGACATAGGCCTATTGCTCGGCTTCGGCTATGGTTCTAGGGTCGTTGTGAAGGTGGGGCGGAGCATAGGGACTATGCCGTTTCTCGTCTGAAGGTATACTGCCCCCATCTGTTATGGAATGTGGAGTATGAATTGATTTTTTGACACAAGGCACCTTTAAGTTTGATTCAGAACATGGGCTTACATTTATTTAGGATATCTAGCATGAATACTGCATTGATGTTCAATATACAATGTATATCTTCATTGTAAAAAGACAAAGGCAGCAGTGACCAATCAACCAATCAGATGGAACAAAAAACCCTGCTATAATGGGTTCAACAGGCATGTGGGAAGAAGCAGATATTCACCTCACATCCCACATGCCCTGCCACCCTGTCATAATAGCTTTTACAAGCACAATATTGCCAAACATGACCTGCACATCATTGTGTATGACCCATCTAACAGTGCAATTAAAGCAATTTCAACACACAGATGCTCCCATGAAAGACGGTATAAAAAAATACCACGTCTAACATTACTAATTCACTTTGCCTATCGCATGACAGAGAAATAATTACTAGCCCTGTTCTCACCTATGGGTATTTAAAAGACTTTGTTATTACTATTCACAGAGATCACATAGCGAAATGTTGTGGGATGCGGGAAGAGCGTTTATTTAAGTGCTGAGGCTTTTTTAACACCTCTACAGAGACAGATTAACGCGTGTTAAATGAACAAGGCTGTCGGTACCCTGCTGCAAGAATTGAGCCCCGAGGTTCCACTGCTGTTCAAATGTGTCTAATCTCACCTCCTTAACTGCTTACTTTACATGACGCTTCTGCTCATTGACTTTAATTTATGTCTTGCATTTTTATTTTATTTTCTGCTACTGCTTTGATTAATACAGCTTCATGCCCCTGAAAATGGGTTCCACTGAAAAGAGAGATACTTTTTGAGGGAGATGGGAGGCCTGCCATCAGATCCACTACATTTCCCTCTGACTTTTTTTAAAACACTTCATCAAGTTAAGTCAAATATATTTATATATAGAGCATTTCAGAATATAGATTGCATCAAAGTAGCTTCACAGTATCAATCAAAACATAATAACAATGTTCGTTCCTTAGTGGAAAAACATCCATGATTGGTAAAGCTGATATTATACTGGTATTAATGATTGGTTAATTAATTAAAAGCAGATGACTGTATATTATCACACTTATCACACAACAACTGACAAAGTAAATAAATACATTGAATTGATTTGCATTTTAATTATATAGCTTTAGCTGTAGCACATATACAAAAAAGTCAATCAATCAATAACTACACAGCTTGATGATGCCAGTTGCATTTGTATAAAACAAAAGAGAAATATGAAAGTAGCCATTTCAGTTGTTTTTTTTCATTCCACTGCACTATTTTTCCATTGTTTTCTATGGACATGTTTACTTTATGTGCTGTTGCATTTGCATGTATTGTCTTGCATGGCACGATGATCACAATGTTTTTTCATTCCTCTACCCTTTGTCATTTTTATGCAATAATAATTTTTTGGACAGCCCCTTATACAATCAGCAGTCTGGTATGCAGTGTTGTTGTAGACAACAGCAAATATTTTGACCACTGATATGTATTCCAGAGAGCCGCGTGATTAAAAAATTGTTAAAGTAGGCTAACACCAGGTCTTTTTTGCTCTCGGGGTCTCCCTACAGTTGGGAAACAATATTGTGCTCTACCGCTGTCGTAAACTCTGTCATCCTACATGCACACGCATTTGTTGAAAAAAAAAAAACATGATAGCCCTAAACACTGTAGGTCACATGCATGTCGTGAGCTTAGAATTATAAGGTTCTATCTCCGTTTAGGGTAGTTCTGAGATATTGAGCATTTGAATATCATTTCATGGGTTTTATTTTTCTAACGTTTACAAGCCAGCGTCATTATAGTAGCCTAGTCTATTGGTTACCGTTTTACTGAATCTATATGATACTTCAATGCAATGTTTGAGTGGTGGATAATGACCATACATTATAATATCAAGCTACCATAAATGAATCTGCAAATTTTACAAATCAATTTGCATTACAGCTTGAGGCAAGAAAAAGAAATAAATATCACAGACATGTTAATAGGTATGCTAAAATATGATTTTATACATCTTATATATTTGCTTTCAAGAATGTAGCCCCTATCAAACTTGTACACGCCGTTTAGAAGTTAAAACATCAGTTAACTTTATTTTGAAGAAAAACGGAGGATAGATAGCTTCCGTAACATAGTAAGGCCGACAAAAAAAACAAAGAGATACTATGCAAGCAATATAACGTACTTAGTAGTCCATAAGCATGATCGCCAAGTACGCATCAGTTCACCCTCCTTCAGCTCACGCCAGAAAACCCTGGCCCAAAGTTGATCCTTGTTCTGCCTTTAACGCGATCACTTTCTCTTCTTTCTCTTTTTGCTTTTGTCTGATAAAACCTTTGGTTTCTTGGTTTCTTGTTTTTCTGTGCTGCTTCGGCCATGACTATAACATTTGGCTTGCACGTCCAATTTTAAGGAAGTGGGGGTGGTGGTGGAAGTGATGTATATGCCATCAAGCAGTCGAATTTTGTAGTTCTCTTTGTTCGTAGGGTTACTACCCGAAACCTGAAGTTTAAAAGTATGATTAAAAACGCTACAGACCCTGTCAGGCTATGGCAGACGTGTCATTCAACCAATTGTTAGTTGAAGTACCATCACAAGAGACTTTGAAATATATTATGAAGGTTGAAAAGTTACCTGGTGTTACTTTAATAAAGACACATATGCTTTTAATAATTTGAAACATTCTCAAACTCTCAATTCAAGACATATGTATTAATCCAGGCTTGTTGCATTTTAATTACTCGGTGTTTAAGACAAGCATGATTATGATAATGCTTTGTGTTGAGAAAAAAATAAAAGAGAAAGAAAAGGCATACAAGACATTCTTCTACAGATCCATGCACTGTAAAGCTACAATGAGCAGGCAAACTGGGCAGAAAAAAAATCAAGCTGAAGAGTTTTAGACCACTGCATATGGAATAGAGAGTCATGTTCTGAAATGTGTCTAGGGCCATAAATAGATAAAACAACCACCCAGAGATAAAAATTTGTTGCAAGATCCATTTCAGACTTTGCAAGGGACACATGGGATCAAAATGAAAAGGAAGCCTGGTTGAATGTTCAGTAACCAAACAAGATATACTTCAGATTAAATCTTAAAGGCAGATGTAAAGTTTGATAAAAGAAAGTGCCTCTGAACATTTAGAGGCACTAAATAGTAGTAGTATCCTCCCATGCACTGTGCTGAGGGACTCTGCTTACTTTTCTGTTGTTTTGCTCTAGTTATTTTGAATGCACTGCTGCAGAATCAAACTGTACCGTGCCATGTGTTTCTTGTGTTTCAAGGATTGTGGCAAAAAGATGTGACATCTAATCGAAGCCTGTGCTACACTATTAAAATGAGAATCAGCAAGAGGCGTGCTGCAGGATTATGTGAGAAAAATATTTGGGTTGATTTTTCTTTTCTTCAAAGGAACAAGTTCACAGCTGTGAAACAGAAAAATTAAAAAAAGGTCAAATTCATGTCGGTGTAGTGGGCTTTTTTTCTGCTATAATAGTTTCAATACTGATTTGACAGGTGTGTTGACAGCTGTAGTCGGTGATAATCCAGTCCTCTTCTCATATACTTCACTAGGTTTTCCAATAACAGATCAGGACAATTCAGCCCACTTAAACTGAATATTGGGTGCGTTCACAATGTCTGTTACAATGACATTAAGGAACACACTGTTAATATCAATTTAGCTGAAGTTGTTCTCCAACTACTGCTTGTCCAATATGTCATGCCACCTTTGATAAAATTGATTCGTATTATGTTCATGCCCATAATGTCTGCCAAATAAGCATAAAACAATGCTGGGTAGGTTGCTGCTTTTTCATGTCCCATGTTCCCATTGAAGGCTGAATGAAAGTGGTTGTTCACAGAGAAAAGAAAATGCATGATAAATTCTTTGTCAATTTGACACACAAAAGCGACCTGGGAGTTGGATCTCTGCTGGCTCACCACAGCGCTGATATGACAACTCTCCATAACACCGTGTAAGATGCCCTCGTTTAACACATTGTGTGTTTACATCCATCCCTTCTGCTCGACTCCCACTGACAGCTGACAGCGGCACAATGAACATGGCGCATTAGAAAGCATACTATGTACTGCAGCTGTAGCATATTCCCTCTTCTTTTTCAGACTCTTTAAAATGTTATCTCTCCTGCAATGAGGCCAGGTGGACCACTGACTTAGCCATTTTAATGGAGAGGAGACAGCTTATTTCCGTGCCTGTATTGCAAGGATGGATTTTTATGATAGCATCAGTGATGTGTGGGAATGTCTTTTGGCACTCATTTCATACTGTGATGATGAGGGTCATCAAGGCATATGCCAGGAAGTTAGAAGCATTATAAAAGACAGGTCACTGTGGTCTATGCTAAATTACTTCCCACAAACATTTCTTTTGTAAAGAAATACCAGTAGAAAAAAAACGTGTCCTTCCATACGAAATGAACCTTAAGTTAAAGTTTTGGTGCATGCTTTATCAGTGGCGCAAAAGTGGGTACACGCTTATGCGGCGCATAGGGGCGCAGCACCATGGGGGCACCTAAGCGATGGTAAAACAAAATAAAAATTTGTTTGGTATTTTCTATATATGTAACTTCTGCTGTGCGTTTCTATCATTCATTCAGCTTTCATTTCTGCGTTTTCTTCATTGTTATTTAACATTTTAGAGGTCTAACGGGCTAGAGCTCGGCGCCCTCATAAGATTCCAACAGAATCATAAGGGGGTAATATCGTAGCGGGCGGGTGCGCCGTGAGCACTGAGCAGGCATTGAGCCTACAAGTTAGTCATCGGAAAAAGATGGATAAAGTAAAAAAGCTGTCGCAGGCTAAACATAGAAAAAGAAAGAGGGAAAATTAGTTGGCCTGTCAAGGGACGCGACAACAGCTGAATAAGTATTAAAATATACTGTATACATTTAAGTAGAAAAAAATATATATAGGCTAAGGTATGAGTTAGGATATTTACATAACACGACCAAGGGAGCTGTTTTACTGAATATTATCACAAAGTAGGCTAGCCTTTAATTATCATAAATGTTTATTACCATAAACAAGTAGCCTGTGTAGGTCAAGGGGGTAATCCATCGACCGGAAGTAGAAGCCTCATGGGAGCTGCCATCTTGTAGCAGAACTTCACTTGCGTTAGCATTCCCATTGACTCCCATTCATTTTAGCGTCACTTTGACAGCGAATAACTTTACATCTGAGGCGTTTGAAGAGACCATTTGTCCTTTATTTATTTCTAAAGAAATATGACAATGTATAAAATGCTCCATTACCTTGTAGCTTATGTTACGGCCCCGTAGAAGCAGTTTTAGTGAAAGTACGCTAACGATTGCATCATACCCACGCGACTCTCTGTCGCATAGTAGAGAGATTACCGTATGGACAGGAGAAGAGGCTTGCGCGCAATCGGGGAAACGTGGAGGCAAAATGACAAAATAATTAATCAGAATACCTAGCAAAATTGTCTCCTTCTCCTAGCTCATTGACAGCTCCTATTCACACTCTCCGCCTCTGCAAGTTTCGGAAGGGAATGATTCAGATTTCTCATGCCACAGTACTAGAAGAGACATGTTGCTCTCGTCACATCAACGTTGTCAAGCTATGTTTGAGTCTGCGCGTCAGGGACGGAAGTGCTAAAAAAAATCGCCAAAAGCGGGCTTCAATCATCTCAATGGAGTTCTAATGAGATCGCTCGGTCCATTTCTTATACTGTCTATGGTGTAGGCCTATATTAAGCTACTTACTCTACATGTTAGACACATTATTGACCGTTTTAGTTATATTCTCCTACGAAAATAGTTCCAAAGGAAAACAACAATCAGTGCGGTGTTTTGTTACTGAATGATTACTATCATTCTGCATTTTGTCCGAAATCGTTTGAACGAATGACTCACTTATTTAGATGACCACTTGCCGCCACCTACTGGCGGTTTACTTTACTTGGTTTACTTGGCCCTTTTGTCATCACATAAACAATAAAAAGCTGGCCATATCATCTCTTCACCCTCTGAAGAACAATCTAACGGTACAGTTATTAAGAACAAAAGACAGGAAAAGAATGAATGACCTTTACGTGTTATATTTTTGAAGATGAAGTGTCAGAGATAAATGCTTCAGCCTTGGTCTTTAAAGAATTACAAAGGTTTCAGCAGGAACTATGAGCAACTCTGAATCAATGGCAATGACATACAGAGGACAAAAGAAAAAGAAAGCTTCTCCTGCCACTTCGGTCCTGCTCCTCCACACACAGAATTTCACTAGAGAAACATAATGATACGGAAACATCATCTGTGATAACTCAGAAGGCCCACTATTCCATTCACCAACATGTGTTCTATGTAGCGTATCTGGACTGTGTCAGGTTGACTCATTCAATTCTACATTTTAACCCCGTTGACTCTTATCCGTAACTCTCATCTGGCACCACCAAGTCTGCGTTAATATTGCCCATTGACACCTTTACGGCATGAGTGTTTACCCAAACACTAGTAAAATATAGCTTGTCCGAGCCTCAAAAAGATTAGTATCTCCTTAACACCTCCTTTTTTTTGCGGAGAAAGGAATGCCAGGTCATCGAAGAGAAGCTCCTTTCTTCACACACACACACACAGCATTTTTCATTAAACTCAGAACATGAGCCATTGCCAACTGTATACGATACGTTCCTGTGAATATGCATGTTTTCTAGCTCATAATAGTCTAGTTATGACTTTCTAGTTGCATTAGTTGAACTCTAATTGCCTATATTCAAGCTATAGGAATAAATCTCTGTTGTTGAATGTGCTAAACACATCTTTCTTAGTATCGATGTAAACCTCTCGGCTTGCCTTAGCTGAATCTTTATGGAAGATTGTGATAAAATATATTTTTACTATGTTTTACCATCACTGGTGTGAGACTGACCACGTCACTTTCAATGCCATAAACTATGCAGATGAGCTGCTTTGACAGGACAAATTAAAACTTTTCTCACTCGAAATCCTCAAAGGAGATTGTTTATCCCAAAAGAGATGGAACGCAGACACGCCCTCCTCGTCTTTAGTTCTCTTCATCTCCTCAACCCTCTTTAACCTCTTCAAGATTTTCTCTTTAGCTCGTTTGTTTAGTTGTCTTTTGTTTTGCTGTTTTGTATTCTATTTTCAACTTCGAATCGATCTATCCTAGGCAATTGACATATTAATATTTAATTATAATTCGTTGTGATTGATAATTGATATATTCAATTGATATTTATTTATTTATTTATTTATTTTTGCCTACCTGTATGGAGAACTGACTATAATTCGTTGCATTCAGTTGTCCATACGTACCGTGCGTTAACTTTCTCTTTAAGGGTAATTTTAATCTTTGTTTTTGAATACTTGACATATTCCAGTTATTTTCCCTTTGAGCTAAGAATTGCTAGCTCAAATAAAGGGAAATTGTTTAGGCTTTACATCAGCATTAGGATAAAGTCACTGTCCAGCTAAAGTTAGTTTTGATTGATTCACTTCTGTTGTGAAGATCATTAGTTATTAACTTAGCACTTATTAACGCTAACACGACACCGTTCCAACAGAAAAACTCTCCCATCCACACAAAACAGTGCACAAGATACTGAAGACTGGAGTAATGTTCGCTGAAAAAAAACATAGTAATTAGTCACTTTTTGTATTGTAATAATATTTTACAATATTACTAATTTCACCATATTTTTGACAAATAAGTGCAGCTTTGGTGTGTCATGAAATGGCATAATTTACCGCAAACAGGTCAATTAAACACAAAGGTTCATTCAAAAAGCACAGGATCGATTAGTTTGCATATGGAATGAATACTGATGGGAAGTCTGACAGAGTCTCTAATGTGAATACAGGAATAAGTGATGATCCAAAGAGAGAGAAAGGGTGAAGACCAGACTGAAAGATGGACCACACGAGATGAGGAACCAGGGAGACTGGACAAAGATCAGATGAAGGACAGGTAAGTCAACAAGCGAACTGCATACGATTCAGGTTCTTGATAGAGTCAAGTAAGTCAGCGTAGCAACGATGAGATGGGACAGAGAACTGGTAAAGCTGCTGAACATTAGTGCTAGTGATCATGGGTGCAGAGTGAAAACGGTTGGGGAAGGCAGGTGCAGATAATCAGTATTCAAGGGAAAGTGAAAAACTGGGTGGAGTGAGGGTGCTGACGAGGGTGGATCCGTGATATAATGAGCATAAGAGACTTCTGCTTGCTTAAACAAGCCTAAACTTTTTAATGGTAAAGAAAATAAATAAAACCCGGTACTTTCCTGTTATCCAGGCCCCACTATATACTATTTCTGAACTACAGTCATCCCTGATTGGTCTTAACCCCAGTGACGGGTAGGTTTAGGGGCGGGGTTAGGGGTAGGCCATCGTCCCGGATTGGTCTTAACCCCAGTGACGGGTAGGTTTCAGGGGCAGGTTTAGGGGTATAGGCCATCGTGGGGTCCGGATAACAGGAAAGTACCTAAAACCCTTTAAAATCAAAAGAAATCCATATGACAATATTTTTATCAAAACAGACTTTGAATGTTGGCTTGACAAAACTTTTTTACAAATTTCTCACAACCCTGGTCTCTGAACATAATATTGACACATCAGTGATGTGTTTGTTATGAACAGGTAGAGGTAAGAGAAAGAAAGAAAAGAGTATTTGTGGAAAACAAACCCAATATGCCTCATGACAACAGAAATTAACGCGAGTCCTTAAAGAGGCTGAAAAACGGCTGACGCTAAGAAGCTTGATTGACTGGTTAACCAGCTGTAAATCACATTCATTAACACACAGGACCTCAGGGATCCTTGTGCTTCTGCCGTGCAAATACAACCTGGTCAGTAAACAGACTGAGAAGGGACACAACCCTTCAATGGAAGAATTAATTGGTGTCCCATTCTCTGAGATAAACAGTCACACAGATGGTCGAGTGTGTCATAGCACAATAATTTATAGTATTGTTATTGTATTCTGAATATGGTTTTCCCCATATAGTGAGAACGAGAGAACCAATGGAGGGGGTAAACTGCTCCCAATGCTTACTCTGTGGGTCTACTAAAGGACACTGCAATAAAAACACTGAAATATGCACAAGAAAGAGACAAGGGATGTGCAAGACTGACTAGTTGATTAAACGATATTGCTGCTGCTAGTCGACTCGAAAATACTAGTCGATAAGTTTTTCTTTTTGGATTTAATACTTGCTTTATATTTTTTACAACTCATTCTCATCATTTAGCGTCATATAGAACGCCATATGACAAAAGGGTGCTATACTGCGGACATGGCACCCGTTATCGTTAATATAACACGTGCTGTGATGGGTAGGTTTAGGTGTGGGGTAGGGTAAGGTAGTCTCATATTATGCTAAAGGATTTATGACGCCTTGGGTTCGCGTGTTATATTAACGATAAAGGGTGCCATGTGCGTAGTATAGTGCCGTTATGTCCTACAGCGTTCTATGTGACGCTAAAGGACGAGAACGGGCTGTTTTTTTACAAAGTAAATGTTAGGTCTGTATTATTTAGAAAATTGTGTATCTGCAGACTGCAGCAGAAAACTAAATAATTTCATTATTTTACCTCAGATTTTGCTTGGTTTCGTTTTCTCTCTGTAGCACCCATGGCGGGTTCAGAGAAATGTCCAAGGGAGATGAGCAAGGTTATTTAGTATTTTGACAGGCTACACAAAACAGTTTTCTTTGTATCTCGTGTCAAACTTAGTACACAATCAAGCTAGCTTATAGACGTGTTATACTACCAGTTACGAGGGACAATACGGTATAAATTTGAATATTGTATTAATATCCTAATGAAGAAATCAAATCAGAACGATGATCAAAACAGATGGAATAGAGTCCATCAACATACCCAAAACTTCACATAATTTCCTCTCCTGGGTTGACATTTCATTCAGTAAACGTTAGCCAGTTTTTATTTATATGCTGTTTATTGTTTGATGATCACGTTCATTTTCTAGTCGCCTCGTCGATTGCATGGTAAATGTAAGGGTAAACATTGTGCACATCCCTAAGCAAAGTCCCATCTATCCTCTGACAAAATAAATGTATTCATCCCCAGCTGCAGAGTAAGTAAAAGAAATGAGCCAACTTCCTTTAATTTCATTCACAATTCTTCATGCCTAGTCTGTCAAACATACCATGTGTCAATTGATAAAGCAATGTCTTGGAATCACTACTTTAAAAGTCAAAATTGGTTTAGAGAATCAAATTTAATTTCACTGGTATTGGTTCTGACTAGTGGTATCAAGACAACTAAGTCCTGTCAGATGATTAGCAAACACTCTTTTTCATATCTGCATATTTCATTAACATAAGCAGATGGCATTAGCAGACTCGTAAAAGGAAGACCTTCAACTGTGCTTGTTAGATGACAGCACCTCAAGTGAGAACCGATTGTTAAGATTTATTCAAATGTCCTTGGCAATCGTGAAGAATGTCAGACTGATGGTTGAGAACAAGTGGGTGACAAAAACAAACAGCGGCTCGGAATGTGGCTTTCGGTCATCTCACAGGCTCTAGTGTCGCTCAACCGTGTTCAAATACCGCTGTGGGCCTACGGAGACACGCAGACTGATAGGAGAAGAGATAGAGAGTGACACATAATGTGTATGGCATATTCATCATGCCAGAGTCCCATCCATCTCTGCCTATATCCCCCCGTTGAGTGCGAATAAGTGACTTTGCTAAAATAGACCGCTCAAGAAATAACAATCTGAAACTACAATGAAACAACAGCCACCTTAGTCACTGTCTATTCACCGGGATGATTTGTCTCACTTCCAGCTGCTAGGCCTCAAACATATCAGAAGCGGCCAATGTCCTTTTTCCTGCTGACTCAGAAATATATCTCATTAATTACTTGCTTCGGGTTACGAGGAGAACTAGAGGCTTCGGTTTGAATATTTCTTGTGATGCTGCTGGTTGCTGATCTACACAAGCTGGCAAAAGCATTCATGAACTTAATACATTACACTTACTTTGAAAAAATATCAAATTTAGCTGCAGACTTCTAAAATAACAGCAGACAGTATGCTATATGTATAAACTATTTGGAAACTTAAAACACACACACAATAGGGTCCAGAATGATTGTAGATTTTAAAATGCGTAAAATTAAATTTAAGTTGTATTGGATCAGAAAAAAATAAATAAATCGTGTGCATCTTCAGCAGCCTCGCCTCACACAAAATCAAATACAGCACTCGACATGCAGAGCCTGGTCTTTGAAATCCCCAGCCTCGATTTGCTTCTTCTCTGTAATTCCCATTAACATTGCAGTGAGTAATGAGTCTTAGAAGATTAAACATCTTTATCCCCCCTCACACTCACAGAAGAGTAATTATCTGAGCAGTACAGTGATCCGTTATCTTCAGCAATGACAAGAAACAAATAAGCCCATGTACGGTTGTGCAGTCGCACACGCAGACGGGATATATTGGCGAATGATCTCTCGCTCGTTTCTGAATGGACTTCCCCTGGAATCATCTGGGACCTGATGACCGGAAAGTGTCTCGACGAACCTTTTGAAGGATCGCTTCGTATCTAATGAATTCAGCATCTAATGAATTCATTAAGGAAGTTAGGACTGTGCATGTAAAACTCTATGCATACGGGGATCTGTGCACTTTAAATAATTTACTCACACAAGAAAACGGATAGATGGGAATAACTGTTATTAACAGTACTTTGCAGGTGCAAAAACCTTACAATCGATCTGACAGACCAATCTCTCACCATTCCACCTGTCAATAATATTGTTATTTATTCGAGAAACTGAATTCAAGCCTTTTCCTCCTGTGGCTACCGTGAGGCTATAAAATCTATTTTAGTTGTGTTTGGGTAAACAAGAAAATGGAGGGAAAGAGAAAGAGCAGCTTGCTCTTAGCCTTGTGCTATTTTTCAACAGGCAAAAAAGGTTTTTGAGGATGCTTGGATAAAGGATTTTACTTTTATGCTTCCACTATCAAAAACGTTTTGGAGCATTGGTCATTTCTAAATATATTTTGTCAATTTTTCTTGGTTACCTTTCTTCAGCAGAGTTTGTCTCCGGATGTGGTGACGACAAAGACTCATGATCTTGACGCACACACTTTCATTCAATGCAGGGCTTTCAAATGTATGTGTGTTGCCTGTGAACCCATGACCTTGGCACTGCCAACACCATACTTTATTAGCTGAGCTGTGGAAACACACATTGCAAAATTGTTCAATATTTTGTGCTGTTTTCTTGTCTATTTTAATTAAGTCTGGGTATCCTGAACTTAACTGCATGAAAATATTTGTATTTTAGTAATAGCCAACTTACCCTAAATTTCCCTTTAAAGTGTAATTTAATTTTTATGTTACTTTTTTATATACCATAAATATGTTAAGGGAAAAACAAGCATGAAGGTCCACACGTAATCCCTAAACACAACTCTCAGTGGGGTGTAAGCAGATCACACAAACAACATGCAAATGAGATTTAAGCCACCAATTTGCCAAATTGTGTAAAATTACAAATTGAGAGTTTTGCATGTTGTGCATTATTCACATCATCATAATAAATCACTATTTTGCATTCCACACCCTCTTGTGTCCTCACATTGTTGTGTCCCCAACCTCTTGTCCACTAAAACAAAGACACCTTTCCTACTGCCTTTAAAAGTAGTTTCTAAATCTTTTCCCCACTCTGCAACCTTAACACACAATCTACATTTGCATCTCTGAAATGGAAACGCTCTTGCTTTTCTCTTTACTCCTGCATGTGTTCCTTTCCCAGCTTTCTTTACAAAGAGCTGGCATCTCAGCTGGAGCTTTCCTCCACGCATACAGTCTGATGCTCCTGCAGGGAAGGAGAATTCTCCTTTCTGCTGCCTCAACAGAGGTGCCACATCAAATGGCAAACACCACCACAGGCTGCCTCAGCTTCAGAAAGAAAGAGATATAGAGCAGAGAGAGAGAGAGAGAGAGAGAGAGAAAGAAAGAGAAAAGAGAGAGGAGAGAGAAGAGAGAGGAAGAGAAAGAGAGAGAGAGAGAGAGAGAGAGTGTGAGATAGTGGAAGAAAGGGAGTGGGAAGCATGTTATTGTGATAAACTGTGCCCCAGCGCCAGCTTGTTTCTGCTAACTTGTGTATGTGCACTATAGAGAGATGTGAAAATAGATGCACATGGTTTAGCACTGAAAATGTATGTGTGACCTGCTCCATCTGAGACCCAGAAACACATTTGAGTTTTATGCACTAAATAGTCTATTCTTTCTAATTGTTTCTCCAATATATTTTTAAAATGGTACCATTCAAATCTAAAGATTAGGGGAACACGGGGCACAACATAACGCAGGGTTAAATGTAACACAGACGTTTTACATAATCAGTCAGGATCAAGCAGGCTGTCTTTCCGCTCTTTTCTCTAGCTGCCAGAAGACGGTCTCCTGCGAATTTGCGGACTGTTTTGATTATATTTCGTGAAGATACTGGACAGAGTGTTTTGACACCATGCAAGTATTTTATTTTTCATCATAGATTTTTTTTAGGTCCTAGAAAAAAACTTTAAGTGTTCATTTGTAGCAGAGATGTGTATGTTGCTTGTGTAAAATAATATATATATATGTATGAGTTTAACAGAATTAGATTTATGCAATTAAGACAGAATTTAAAATCTACTGTAAAGATCACAAACCATTTTCAGACATTTGTTTTTTGTTGAGAGGTTTTTTTTACCTAACATGAAATAACCAAGACTGAGATGTGGTTATTAGTGGGGCCAAGCACAAAGAAGGCACGATAAGCCATGTCATCATAGTAGCATCAAACCAACTGCAACAATGAGCAATTACAGACATATTAAGTTCATGCACCTGAGTGCACCTGAGACTATAAGGGCCCCAACATTAAATGGGACCTAAGGAGTATAACCCGGTCTAGGGTCTAGAAATGCTTTCACCATACCCGGTGCAAATTCCAGGCATAAAGGAGCAACCGACAGGGCATGCAAATCTCCTAATCTCCAATAAATGAAACAGCAAGGAGAAATGTTTCAAATTGAGGAATTTTCCTGAAACCTCTTCAATGGGCTCCCAGGGAGCCAAAGCCAGACCCTCAAGTACAATGGCCAAATCCCAAGCCGGTGCTCTGAGTGCAGTGCAGGTCTCAACCTCATGCACCACCGAGAAAACTAGTAATTAGAGGATCTCTCCCGATAGAAGCACCCCCAGTGGGGTGTGGTAGGCCGATATAGCCGCCACGTAAACCTTTAAGGTAGAAGGAGATAATCCAGCAGAGAAACGGTCTTGCAAGAAATCAAGAACTGTACCAACAGGGCAGTTAACAGGATCTTGGTGACGTTCACCACACCAGGTGGAGAATAATTTCCATTTTAATGCATATAGTTTCTCTCGTGGAAGGAGCTCAGAGGCCAAGCCACAGTATCCAAACTCCAAATGAGGGTGAACTCCCGGGAGCAGAAGGAGCACCGGAACGGAAATGCGTACCGGTGTAGTGTTAACCACACCTAATACATCACATCCAGTCCAAGCAGAGCTGGATGTGTGAGGGAGAACCAAATAGAGCAATGCGTTGTACCAACGATGTGAAATGTCGACTGACTTTAGTTTGACCAAAGTTCTCCCTAAGAAGCTCCACCACCTCGGGGTGAGTCTCCCTTCCCTGGGCCTCAGCCCCTGCCTCAACAGGATATCTGCTCCGATATACGAGACCATCAGTCCTTTATCCGAAAGGACAAACACATAGTGACCTCTTGGGTCTGGCAGGAAGTATTGAGATTTCGAGAATACCGCCATCACTTTTAGCCAATTTTGTGCTAAAGGTAGATGGTCCTGCCAAGTACCATTCGCCGAGCGACCACTCATGATCACCGAACAACCGAACTGGCAGCACTGCGACCCTCCTCAGAGAGTCGCACCCCAAAGGGCGCTGAGGAGAAGCGATTTCTCAAAACCGTCCCTACCCAGGAGGGGACCACCCTTAGAAGCCTGACCGCCTCGGCGTCAGGGCTTCTCCTTTGTCCAAGCTTCTTTAGAGATAAAACAGTCCTCAGATCTTGCATATCTCTAACTGGCTAGACTGTTCTGTTTTGCACCTTGTGCTGCGAGGAGCTTAATAGGCCGAGACTGCTCTCATCCAGCAGTCTCAGGAACATTGGTAAGGAAGAAACCTCTGGAACACCGCTGAATGGATTATTTAATGGATTGTTTTCTTGAAAGCGGAGCGTCCAGAAGAACAGACATATTTATATCTTTATTTTCCCATTATCTTTATATTGGAAAAACATATATAGGCTATATATATATATATATATATATATATATATATATATATATATATATATATATATACACATGGGCGTAATTTGCGGGGGGTTAGGGGGTTGTGAGCCCCTCAAAAATCAGACCCAGCTAATATAACAGCCAATATCATCACATCATTCAGATTAGAATAAATATGTGTCCATCTTTTTAATTCCTTTATTTATTGACCATACACTCAAAACAAAACAAAGACACATTTAAATGTAAGCCTTACTTAACATTTTCACACGTAAGTTTAAAAGTTTTTCAAGGCAACCGTTATTGATCGTAGTATCATTTTATGGTTCCCATGGAGACGCGTCCTTTGCTGTAGGCTAGGCGCAACGTATTTTAGGCATCTCATACATACATTATTAGGAATTTGCCACCTTCGCCTAAATTTGATATATTGTTTTATTTTTGTTATTTTTTCATGGAATTTGCAAAGTGACAAAATGAATCAAAGCACAACTAACGTTAGTCCACACTTGTATTTTCTCAGTTTCTGAATTTTATGTTATTAGGAGGCTATATAATTGCAAACACAATTTTTCTATCTACTTTTGAGTCTTATTTCATGCAAAGTGATATAATTGCACTTTGTTTTTTCTCTATTTGAAAGTTTTTAATGCTGTTATTGGATGTTCAGTTTTTACAATGTTTTACAATTTTACAATGTTAATCAACACATTCTCACCCCAACTCGTCACTTTTGACCAAGCTTCAATATCTGACGCTTTGGGCGCCTTTGGCGTCAGTTCATGACGCGATCCTACAGCGTCATCTGACTGACAGCTTTCCTTTAGCGTCAGTTGGATGACAGTGGTTAGGTTTCAGGTCTGGGGTAGGGTAGGGTTACCTGCGATCCTCAGGGCGTCATGGACTGACGCTAGAGGGCGCCCCAAAGCGTCAGATATTGAAGCTTGGTCAAATGCTTCCAAGGCGTCAGTTAGGTGACGCCTTGGGGTGAGAATGCCTTGTGTTAATGAAATACATTTTAACAGTTAAACTTAAAGCCCAGTTTATTAACATTTTGTTGGGATGATTGGGGACAGGTGGGGCTCAGAACCCTTTCCTACCTCAGAAGTGGGGAATAAAAGTATCACAATGTATTTCTAATACAGGAACGACAAGCATGTTACCATTTACAGAAGAAAATTATTCAATAAATAAATTAATTAATAAATATGGCGCGAGTTTGACTCAAAGTTACGCCCTTGTATATACACATATAATACTGTGGCCACCAGCGGTTATTCACACTCCTCAGAGTCGCCTCCTCCAACACATTGCAACACATTCTCACCCCAACTCGTCACCTTTGACCAAGCTTCAATATCTGACGCTTTGGGCGCCCTTTGGCATAGTTCATGACGCGATCCTACAGCGTCATCTAACTGACGCTTTCCTTTAGCGTCAGTTGGATGACGCGGTTAGGTTTAGGTCTGGGGTAGGGTAGTAATAAAAATGTATTCATTATTTAAGATGGCTGGTGGGTATAACGTCAGGATGACGACTCGAATCGAGAAGAAAGCTCGCAAGCGTCTCTTTAACACGAGGCACTGAAATACCATAATACTTAATATTAACCTTATACATTAGACATCTGGGAATTAAACACAAAAAATACAAACCCCGACGAGGAGGCTGAGATAGAGTTTTCTTGTTTTAAGATAAATTTAATCTAAAAACTCTTCTTTATTTTCAATCTCATAATGTTCAGCTAGCCAGTAAAATTTTTAACTGGCAAAAGCACAAATAAAACCTCCTTTTAAAAGCTCCTCTTTATTCAGCAGATATGAGCTGACTTATTTATTCACTTAAAACTCAAACATCTGCCTTTCTCTTAACATTTGTATTTGTTTTGTACTCTTTTTTTAAACAAAACATTAACGATATCAATTCCTCGGAACTGGAAATCGCAGTCACACTAGATCTGGCATGTGAAAGCTGAGATAGAGCTGAGCCCGTCCCAACCCCCGCTGTCAGATCCATTTGCGAACCCCGAAATGCGAGTCGTCTCCGTGCCTCGGCAACAGAGAGACCCGCGCGGGGAACGAGAGCCGAACCGTCCTCATCGGAGAACGCCCGGCGGGAGCGGAGCGTCCTCGCGGACCGCTTCTCGCAATGCCCACAGTTAGCTCCCTCGAGAACTGACTGCTGGCATGCTCCGCTCCCAAACATTGCAACAAATGGCTGATGTGTGTCCCCACCCGTGATGTAACGAGGGCAGGGAACCACACACCGTCTATAATCTTGCCATAAATATAGATAGTGATATATATTGGGCTTTGACAAACAACAATAAATAGACAAAGACAGAGTACAGAGATCGCTTGCTGAAGGCTACAGAAGCTGTCGCGGTCTGATCTCAAGGGTGCTTTATAGTTTCCTGGTCAATGACGTCACCTGACGTCCTACTCTCTCATTGGACTGATTGTACAGACGCTTCACGACGCAATCACGCAGAGCGTTCTCATCGCGTTTGACAACGCAGCTTGAAGTTCCCCTGAAAGGGAACTACGTTAACTCGAAGCTATCCTAACTGATGCAGTACTATGCAACTAACTAACTAACTAGGCTACACAAAATCATCTAAATAATATAAATGCTATGCAGATGCTAAAATCCTGATCGTTTTCGTAATTCCAACTCTTTACGGTTAAAATGTTATTAGCAGTAACTGTAAGTGCAACTTTGGACAGTTGGTGGGGCTAGAATTATTGAGTTAGAGACTCCAAAATTGCTGGGGTTAATATTCAGACTGTCTTCCATCTGTGAGCCAAATTTCTATGGGCTTCCATAGACTTCCAGAGTGGAAGAATAATGCAAATAATAGAGGCAACAGATTCAATAGATCCCCACGCATATATATACAATGTAGCCTCAAGAGCAGACCTCAGATGCAAAAAGCCTCTAAAAGCCACCTCTGTCAAAAATGAGATAATAATATTGAGTGAATGCTCTCCGCACATAGTACACGATCATTAAATACTTTCACTACAAATTCACTAAATTCCAGTCTCAGCTTATTCAGAAATTTCTATACATAGGATTCTGATAAAAATTTTAATATTAATAATAATAATTTTTAAACTTGTAATAAATATATATATATATATATATATATATATATATATATATATATATATATATATATATATATATATATATATATATATATATATATATATATATATATATATGCTAGAGCCATCCCTAATTGCTGTGAGCATAATTTCTTGAAGATTGGACTAACGGCAAATAGTAGAAGTTAAAAAAGTTTTTGAGAACATTGTAAATGGTGGAATATACTTGTAGGCCATAAGTCAATGATTCAGGATAAAAAAGGAAAATCATTTTTGTTCCTAACCCTCAGGGTTTCAAAGTTATGATTCAAAAAAGTGGTGTATGATTGCGCGCCATCCTGCCAAGAATGGGGTCTCTGCGATTTATGGTCTCTGGCGACCATTCACTTTTAGGTCATCAGAAGGAGAAGGATAAGGAGGATAATGAGAATGACGATGATACTGGAAATAGAAATGGAGAAGAAGAGGAAGATGATGATCATCAATACAAACACAATAGGGTTCCAGTACCTTGGACCCTGGACCCATAGATATATACATAGATTCTTCCGCCATGCATCTGCAACCTAGTTATTCACATGTATGAATATCTGTATCTGCAATTGTCTTTAGCAGATTTTCACAGAATTTAGTTTATCATTAATCTGATCATTGTGCATATGGATACTGCATATTGAGTTACAGAAACCAATATTCTCACCTCTGAAAAGGCTATCCTCAAGCCATCTGGAATTTATAGCTCGGTGGCTTTTACAGTCAAAGGCTGCAAAGTGCTAAGGCATTTTCATTGAAAATTCATTGATTTGTTTGAGTGATGAACAGCATGAATGTGGTTTCTATATACATATCGATGCTTAGACCCCTAATAAACCCATTTGGGTTTTTAAAGCAGAAAACTGCAGTGAAAACTGCATTTTTAAAGCAAAAAACTGCATATATATATATATATATATATATATATATATATATATATATATATATATATATATATATATATATATATATATATATATATATATATATATATATATATATATGTAAATTTCCCATTAGAAATTCAAGTGAAATTATGTCCACTAAAATGCTGGAAATTGTGCAAGCTTGAAAGTGGTGTTCTAAATTCAAGATGAACTCAAATTCAGATATTTCAAATATTTCAGTATCAATATATGAAAACATAATTATTTAAAAATGCTATTTTTGATCAAGACAGCAAAAGTAACTAACTAAAGTAAAATTACAATGCATTTATAATACAATATGTTTAACCACATTAAATAATGTCAAAATGACATTTATTGTGTGTGAATGTTATTATTAAAGTGACAATCTGAAAGGAAAGCTGACACTTTGTCACAAACTGTTTGCTTATCGCATTTCTTCTAAACAACGGAGTGTATCACAAAGTATGTGCTCCATCAATTTTAGCTTTGTTATCTTATGTCAGCTGGAGAAACTTTCTACAAAGATACGCCTGGCATTTCTGGTTGTTATTATTAGACCTGCCAAAAGAAGTTTGTCATACACAGACAATATAGCCTGCAGAGCAAACCACCCTGTGTGTTTTACACTTCTGACCCGAAAACGCTGGTGTAATTAGCCAGCAGCATCAAAAACTCATCTTAAATAGATGTAGCAACATTGTGAAGCCTGCTGCCTGATTCCTGACATCCAACAGCACTGCACGTGTCAAAGAGGTCTCTTCATTGACAGATACACGTGTCAGAAGAAGAAACCACAAGCTCATAATGATAATTATCCCTTTCACTGTGCCACATGTCTCCTTCTCTAAGTGCCAGAGCTATGTTCTTCTTCCCACTTACAGTACACTGCCTCGAGATAAGAACAGAGTAAACTGAGGTAAGACCAGCATGAAGGAGAGTGGAGGGCCAGAGCCAAACACTATGGCTAATTAATGAAGGTATATGCACTCACTGCTCAACATGATGTTTGCCCACCCAGTATTAAAAGCTCTGTAAGAAGAAGGACATCTGCCCTGGATTCACTGGGACTATAAGAGGCAAGTAGAATTTTTTTTAATTTTTAAGACTTGTTCACAATAAGATCAATAACATTCTTTTAAAAAAAATATACGTTGTTTTATATTCTCAAAAACATCACAAAAATATTCCAACTCAAAATGATAGATTAATTAGGCTATAAAGTCTATCGTTGTTGTTGATTTGGCTCTATATCACTTGGCCATTTGTGAACAAAAAAAGACTCATTTTTTGTTCACAATTCACATTTTTTCCTGGCTTTTTTTAGATTGACCCCTGGGAGTTCATGAAATAGAATACTAGATTTTATAGAATATAAGATCTGTTTACTTTCTTTCAAAAAATATTATGCCAAACTGAATGTTATGTCTCTTCATGCTGGATGCTGTGCTCTACTACACAGAAGTTGGCTGAGTTGGCTGTGTTTCCACACTGTTCTATGCCCGGCAAACAAACGGCCAAGATCATAGTCAACATTAAGACACTGAGGGATTTTTTTTATTTTTTTTTTGTCAGTCAGTCATATGCACTGAAACAAACAGATACTAAGATTGTAAAAAAAAAGAGTGCACTCATACACACAGCTAGAACAGCAATAGAAATGCCTCTGGTAAAGAAGTCCTCAGTATTTAGGCCTGTTTCAAACCATACTGTCATGAACTGCTCCGAGACTTTAGGTTGAATATCCAAATGCAGCTTTTTTGAGGGTAATCTATAATTGTAATCTATAAAAGAGGTATAAGGTCAAACCCACACAGGCTAACAGTGAAGTTCAGGGAGACAGGCATAAGATCGAAACCAAGACACATGGAACTAGTATAACAAAAGAATGACAAACAGGTGGAAGTAATCAGCACATGATGAGTCTCAGTGTTGGGGAGTAGTTAACTACAAGTAGCGTAGCTACTAACTTAACTACATTTTTCAGTAGCTTGGCAGTAGCTCAGTTGCTTTTTAAACAGTGTAGCTTTTCCAGTAGCTAAATACTTTTTACAGCAAGTAGCGGTGTAGCGAGAGCAAAAGCTACATTGCAACATTGTCGAGTCAGCGTCAGCGCGATGCAAGGATATTCTTCTTCTTGTTAAATTACAAACTCATTTTTTGCCATTACCGCCACCTGTTGGTTTAATCACGCATCTTGCGGCTAACGGTTCACTGACGTACAGAAGTGGGTTGACACACCCATATTATGATTATAGCAAGATGTGTCGGCAGATTTGAAGGATGGAGAAACAACTAACGTTAATTACCCATGGCCTTATTTGTCCAAGTTCAATCAGTATTTTTGAGAAAATGTGCAATTTACGTTGGATGTATATTTCGTTCTTGCAATGTTGTAGGCTATTTGTTGCACTTTTGACAAACAGTCAGAAGATATTTTAGTGTTGTGTGTAATAAAACAATACTCTTTGAAATCGTAATTGCTTTGCCTTGTTTTAAACACTAAATATTTTACTTAAAACATCTCTCAGACACTTATTCAGTTATTTATAATATACGTTATTCAAAAAGCAAAAGTAGTTTCAATGTAGCTAGCTACTTTTTGATTGTAACTTGCAGTGTAGCTAACTACTTTTCTAAACGGGTAGCTTGGCTGTAGTTAAACTACTTTAACTTACAAGTAGCTTGTAGCTTGTCGAACTACAGTTTCAGAGTAGCTTCCCCAAATCTAGGCAAAGGGTGATGGGAAATAGGGGTGTAAGGGTACACAAAAATCACGGTTCGGTGCGATACCTTGGTTTTAAAGTCACGATTCGGTACGATTTTCAATACAGCAAAAAGAAAAGAAAATTTCCTATTTGTTTAAAGAAAATATATATTTTTAAATAAGTGTGAGTTTTCCTAGATCTTGAAACTTTCAGGTTTATAAATGGGGGTCATCTTTGAAGGATGAACAAATAATATTTTGGTCATCACATTAAAAATAACATTTAAACATATATTTATTTATATAATATTTGAATTTTGAAGTGCTGAAAAAAGATGTGTGAGCATTTCACCATTCCAGTCAAACTGGTTCCAGTTAGTGTTACTATATTAAATCCATGGTGAATGTTGCTGGTCTGTGGATGTAAAGTATTACTAGTTCATTCACAGCACAATGTTTTTCCTGGTTTCCACGACAGCGCTGTTGGATCTAATAGTGATCTAAGGTTAATAACAGAGAAATGTGAATGCATCTCACTAGATCTCGCAGCGATGTTATTACTTCAGTGGCGAATTCAAATGTTTTCTTTACCGAATCTCTTAGCACTGGTAACAGTGTCGCTTGATCGAGATCGGCTCGCACTACACAGATGTTGCTGGTCCGAACTCGATGAACGGTCCGTGAAGCACATAATGAGTAGCGCAGTTTAGTTCTGCTTTCATTTGCTTGCCATTTGATGTTGCGCAACGTTGTGTTGGCCGCGCCAGCACGAATTTTGCTGGCAGGAAAAATTATACAAGCAATCGTTCGGTTTGTATGCGTACCGAACCGGAAGTCTCGAACCAAAATGGTTCAATACGAATACATGTACCATTACACCCCTAATGGGAAATATTGTTAATGAAAGGAGGAGTGCTCTGTGGTAATTATAGGCACCCCAGCTGACAGATGTAAGATAGCTCAGCTAGTGACCATCGAGGACCATCATGGAGTAATTATTGAGTCCATAACAATAGTCAATTAGAGCGAAATCTGGGAACTCTGTAAGATTTGTGAAGTCCAAAAAGTCATTGGTGTGGTCCTCAAGTGATCGGTTCTATGAGTCTTAATGCTGGATCCATGTTTGGTAAAATCTTCTGCCACGTACTGCTCAGAGACACAAAGGCTCCAAGTGCTGACTGACGTGACACTTTGAACTGCAATATGCCGATGACTGTGCCCTCCTAGCCCACAGCCCTACCGCAATGCAGCACACATTGGATGTTGTATGCGCAGTGTATCAGGCTTGTGGCCTACAAGTTAATTTTCAAAAGACAGAGATCACTGTACAGACCATGGTCCCTACCCCCACACCCCCTGAATTCTATATTCATGGTTCACCAATAAAGGTTGTTCAGCACTTCAGCTACCTTGGAAGTATTCTAACACCCACCTGCCTCATAGACAGTGAGATCCAGGCAAACCCCCCCACACAGAGATCCACCAACTCCAGCTGCATGGAGGCAATCCTTGCTAAGCGGCAACTGCGATGGTTTGGCTACGTTATTCGCATGCCCTTCCACCGCCTTCCCAGCGAGTCCTCTATGGACAGATACACGCAGGAAACAGAAGACCTGGGGGTCAGAAGCGTCGATACAAGGATCATCTCAAGGAGACCCTGAAAAGTTGTGGCATCAGACCTGGAGTTCTGGAAGCAAAAGCTGCCACCCGTCAATTATGGAGTTCTGCATGTGATCTGGGGGCCCACCAGATCGAACAAAAGCGTGCTCAACATAGAACCGAGCTACATCAGCGCAGACATGTGCGCAGACATGTGCCTGGCCACCTGAATTTGGGACCAGACAGACTCTCTCAGAAACAATGTTCCAGCAGGAGAATGGTCTCTGTGCCCGCAGACGGCCCTACTGCTGTGGGAGACATTCGCCAGAGCGCTGGTAGACCCTTTGCGTCCTAAGAAAATGCGCCCGACGCTACAAAACCATTCAAACCCATAAAAGCAACAATTATTATTAATACTTACAGGTTGTGATTCATTGGAGGAAGCTGATCCATATATACTGGGTAAGTTACTGAGCCCTCCTTCAGGAACAACCGCTTGCGAATCCATATTTGAATTAATTTATGTTTTTGAACGATTAGTAAATAAAATGATGAGAACACAATGGGGCTATAGTGTTGTGGTCTGTTTGCAAATATGAACTCCAACCACCGATTCTTCACATGCTCGTCCCTGGTAAATGAAAATAAAGTGGCTGAACTATCTTTGCATTGTAGAACACAGCGTCTTCTCGCCATGATGCTATGAAGAAGTATTTGAATGTGTAGACTTCAAAATTATACTTCCGTCTGCTGTGCGCGGCCAATATGTCTCTACGTCACGATGTAACAGCTAATGACTTGTTTCAAAAACAATTCATTTCATAGACTCAGAGTCGCCTTTCACTTTTGAAAGACAACAACTTTATATACGGTGCACTTTCAGATATAAATCTTTGCAGGATGTTTTCATTCCCTTAGAGCTATATTCCACACCATATGAACAGTCATTTTCAAGGAGCACCAAATGTGTCAGAATGCACTCATTTAACACACAACGTTTAATTTTCTCTCAAGGCTCATATTTCAATGTTGTGTCTGATGGCATGTCCAAACAGAAGGTGATGGTTTTCTGACCTCAGAAGGGGACTGTGGCTGTCCTCCACCTCAAGCCTTTGAGTCTAGACCCAGCAGATGGTGATGGACTCGGGGTGTTGACACCTTAATGAGGCAAATGGAGGAAAATATCAATGGGAACAGAAAACCCTGCCAGGAGACAATCTGAAACAATCAGAACCGAAACAGCCTGAAATAGAGTGTTTGTGCCACAGTGGCCCTTGCTTGAGGGCAATTTATAGAAGAAAAAAAAATATTAGCTAAAGTTTGAACTATTTGTGCGAATGCTTATTCAAGAAACTAAGAATGTTACCATTAAAGACTAGCATCAAGAATGTATGTGTTCACATGTTCAGATTGATTAAAGAAGATTAAATAACAGTAATGCAATAACACTGTGGAAAGGGAACACAAATCTGAGGTTATTGTATATAAATGCTGAATACCACTGGAGACATAGAGGCCTGCAATAAGTTACACAAAGAAGAATCCCATGGCTCACAGTTTCCCCACACTGCATGTGTTGTGGGCAAAGTCCAAACACACAAACACCAACTCAGCAAACTTGGATTTTTATCAGCAGCTCTGCAGGCCTAGAGATATTCAATGTCCTTTTTGGTGGTAAAGCAAATGTTTACTATAATTGCCACCAGGGCTGGCCCATAGGTATGTAAAACCCTAGGCGAATCATGAAAATTGGTCCCACTAGTAGATAACTACATAACTGAGCATAAAGGTTTATTCAGCGCAACAAATTCATTGTAAACAAACAATAATTGAGGAATGTGTACAAAAGAGAATCAAGGCCTCAATGAAAAACGATTTTGTCCAAGTAAACAGAAGTGAGCAGTTAATTTAGGTAAAATGACAAGTAACAAAAACTATAAAAACTTATTCGCAGAAAAGTTAATTGCTCATTTTTTAAATTCAGTCTGACTTATTTGCCTCTCTACATCGAAAGAGTTTGATTATTTCCTCTATATTATTATTTAGAAAAGTTTTAACCTTTGATGAGCATTTTTTTCTTCCATGCAAAAGTGCCATTAAAGTACCATTAAAAAGAACTGCAAAGATGACAAAATAGGCCTGTAAGACTTTTTTTCTTCAGCATTTCTGTTGAATTTGAACACTGAGCATTATTGAGCAAGGTGTAGAATGAATAAATGTTACAGATTGCTGTGCTTCTATTGTTGTTTTACAGGTTGCTGCTATTATTTATGCTGTTATTATATTTGTGGTCACTTTATATTCAATTAGGCTAATGTCTTCTCTTCTAAAGACTTTTAAAGCCCAATTTATACTTCTGCGTCAAATTCACCGTAGCTACGCCATAGCCTACGGCGTACCCTGACGGTGCACCTCTCCAAAAATGTAACAACGCATGCAGACTGCAAGTGCTGTGATTGATCTGCTAGAACCCCTCCCTTGGGTTTCACATGCTTCCTATGTATGTTTTATTGCACGTCAACGTGGACAACATTGTATAAATGTATAAGATGTATAAATGAAAACCGACATGTAGCCTACAGCAGGCTATGGCAGGTCACATGCAGAAGCAGAAGTATTAAAGGAGTAGTTCACTAGTAGTAAAAAACTTTTGCTGATAATTTACTCACCCCCAAGTCATCCAAGATGTCCAAGTCTTTCTTTCTTCAGTTGAAAAGAAAATACATTCCAGGATTTTCTCCATATAATGGACTCAACGACACCAGACGATAAGAGGGGAGAGAAATGAAAACTTGGGGAAGAGTCGGAGAGGAGGGATTTGTGTTTATTTAAACGAACGTTGGTGTTGCCAGTACACAATCAAACGTGATATACAGAGACTTTGAATTGCTGGCAATTGGGTTGAGACCATTTTATCTTCCCCGGGAGTTTGGATGCATTTTGCTATTTGTTGTTTATGTACCCCCAAGCGGCAAAATACATTGCACTGCTGCATCAACAGCAGATTGTGTACACAATAAACAAGAACAATTTCCAGATGCTCCTGCTATTGTTCTGGGTGATTTTAACAACTTAGAGAAAACCTTGCCAGGATTTCAACAGGTTGTCAATTGTGGAACAAGGAAGGAGAGCATGGAAAAATGCTACATTAATCTCCCCAATGCCTATCAATCCAGGAGCAAACCACCCGACCATAAACCACCCGACTTTCTAAACTCCGACCATAATGTAGTACATCTTATCTGCACATTCACATCAAAATTAAAAAGTCGTAAACCAGAGAACAAGGTGGTTCGACAATGGACTGATGACAGCAGAGAGGAGCTGGAATAACCATCTGTTACATTACTTACACTCCAAAAAGTTAGCTCACCAGTGTATAGTTTTTTTTTGTTATATACCTAATATGAACAAAGATATCCACCAATCGCTTCAGCTGAATGCAAATGCAAATAGAGACATTTTGACTGATTAAACATGAAGAGAATTAACACACCATTGCAACAGTGGTTTATCTGTGTTCTTCAGGACATCTCTGGTATTTTTATATGGATGATATTTACTGTATAATGCAATGCCAGCCGACATAACCTTTAACACTGTATATTATAATATAAAATAATATTATTTCTTTTAATTTCTATATGACATAGCATTATATTTTTCAAAATTTCTATAGATATTGTGATATATCTTTATCGATAAATTCTTTTGGGCATGGTCAACTGTGTAGTGCAAAATCTGATTTTGTGATAGCCCAAAACCTATGTAAATAAATTAATTGTGGAAAAGGCCTAATGTATGATGTAAATGTATTTTTTTTTCTGAAATTCCTTGTCTGCTTGTGCGAATAAAGTGCATTCTGATTCTGATTGCTTCCTTTCACTGAAAGTCATTCTAGCTGTGAGGAAAATGTCAAGTGACTGAAAGTCAAGGTTTATGAATTCACTGACTCTTTCTCGCGCTGTGTTTGTGTATGTGTGTGAGTGTGGGCGTGGGCGCTGATCAGCCGCTGATTGTCATCAGCACCAGCTGATTCTGATCAGACAATCTCTAGTTATGCTCTTGGTCTTTCTTCTTATGTTTGTCAGATCGTTGTTGGATGTATCCCTGTGCTGTCTGGTATGATGTCTGATGTTCCCGTTCAGATATCGTGTTGAGTTTCTGTTTGCTCGCCATCTTCAGAAGATCCAGTCTCTTCTCATCATCTCACGGATTGTCGGGTTGCCCAGTTGCCTCTTGTGCTACCACTGTGCTTTGGCCTGTGTCTTCACTCATCCCACCTTCTACATGTTCATACAATAAACCTGGTTTCTCACATTTGCATCTTCTATCATCATTTACTTGTCACAGAACGATTCTTTCTAGGAGTGCCACAAGGATGGACCAGCAGGAAGAGAATGTAGCCCTGACTGGTTGTGCTGTACAAGCCTTGGTACAGCAGGTGTCTGAGCTCACCCAGCGGATTTAACAACTAGCAACGCAAACTGCATCACCCAAACTTCCGTCTTTCCCTTCGCCTTCTTCGACCAACCGTCTGCCTGAGCCAAGATTACCTACCCCTGAGAGATACAACGATGAGCCCCAGTTTTGTAGAACATTCGTAACCAAGTGTTCCATGTTTCTTGCTCTGCAACCTCAGACTTTTGCTTCTCAAAGAAGCCAAGGTGGCTCTGGTTCTGATCCTGCTGTCCGGATGCACGGCTCTGTTGGGAACGGCGTGTGGGATAATCAAGATCTATGCTGTTCCTGGTAACAAACACTCTCAGAGGAGATTAGGAGGGTGTTCGATCGGGCAGTGGCACGAAGAGAAGCTGCATGTCAACTAGCTGATCTTTGCCAGAAATGCCAATCGGTCACCAACTATTCGATTGAGTTAAGCACCCTTGCTGCAGAGTGTCACTGGAATGAGAAAGCACAGTGGGACATGTGGGACATCCAAGGGGTCTCAATGGACTCATCAAGCTGGCCCTGCGATTGGATGCCCGCTTGCAGCAGATGAAGCAGCATTCCAGCAGGACCCTGGTTCCTGAGACCTTTGGACTCCCTCAAGCCAGTGGTTGTGATACGGTCAGCCATACCTTCGATCACGAGCCCATGCAGGTAGGGTAGGTATAGCTCCCAGAGATTCCGGGGGTTATGCCTCTACTGTAGAGGAACTGGTCATTTCATCAGTACCTGCCTTGTAAAAGATCAGGCTTGGCAGTAAGCAGGAGGCAACTGTCAGGCGGGATCTCCACAAGAAATACCTTCCGGTGAGACTGCAATGGGCAACCTGATTCTACAACTGCCAAGCACTTATGGATTCTGGGGCCGAGGGGATTTGCATGGACTTATCTTTAGCACGTAAGCTGCAAATCCCCATCATACCACTCACAAACCCGATTTCTGTCAACGCACTCAACGGACAAGAACTACCAGTCATTGCATTCACCACTGATCATCTGACATTCATAACCTCAGGCAATCACATGGAAGAACTTTCATTTCTACTCCTTGACTATCCTCATACTCTGTCATCCCGGGCTTATGCATCTTGTTTAGTGTCTGCCTGTTCTTCTGTGTCTAGTTCTGTTTTGCAGGAGGAGTCAATGAATTAAGTCTAACATGCCAGCGGAGTATATCGACCTGAAGGAAGTTTTCAGTAAGTCTTGGGCTGCTTCTCACGTCATGGGTCAAAAAGTGTGGCTTTCTACCAAGAACATTCCGCTCTGCTCGACAGTCCGCCTCAAACTTCCTCCAGCATAGAGAATTCATCCCGCCTTTCATGTTTTCGGAATTGAAGCCTGATTTTCGTTCTCATCTTAATCTGCCGGTCCCAGTTTCCCCACTGCCGCGGCTCCTAGATTGGGAACATATGTATTTGGTATCGTATTCTGGACTTGAGACAGAGGGGGCATGGATTTCAGTATCCACAGAGAGAAGTAGGAGAGAAGTTGGGTTCCTGCTAGAGGCATTCTGGATCAGTCCCTCATTGATGATTACAATCAATAAGTAGGTCAATAGGTAGGTCTTCCTGGGCGCGCTCCTAGGGGGAGGGGTCCTGTCACAGTTCATGAATTCACTGACTCTGTCTCAGCGCTGTGTATGTGTGTGAGTGTGGGCGTGGTTGCTGATCAGCCATCTCTATTTATGCTCTTGGTCTTTCGTCTTTTGTTTGTCAGATCGTTGTTGGATTTATCCCTTTGCTTCGTCTGGTGTCCCCGTTCTTCGTCTTCGGAGGATCCTGTCTCTTCTCATCACCTCACGGATTGCCCGGAGTTGCCCAGTTGCCTCCTGCACTACCACTGTGCTTTGGCCTATGTCTTCACTTATCCCACCTTCTACGTGTTCATACAATAAACCTGGTTTCTTGCATTTGCATCTTCTGTCATCCTTTACAAGTCACATTGAATGAATAAATGTGAAAGCACACTGGGCATTGCTTGCAGGGCACCAATAAATTTGGTTTACATGTTGCTCAGGGTCCATTTTCCATCATTTGGAGGAAGTTCACTTTCATAGAGTTTGTTGTAAAGGAACTCCGATTCAACAAGTTCAGTGCCGGTTCGCTCCAGTAAAGGTTTTACCCTAACTGTATCCATAAAGTCCTCTCTGTCAGCCTCCAGGTCCAAGGCAGCCAGCGCACTAATCAGATGGATATTACGCTCACCGAAACACGCACATAGTTCTCCGTGCACTGCATCTGCAACACTATAAAACAACCTCTCCAGTTCAGATTTGTCATTTGTTTTGTTTTGTCCAACACTTTCCTACACTACAAAATTCTCTAGATGTCCTGGTTCCTGGTTCAAGACATGCTTTCTCTTACGTTAATCCAGTTGTTGTTGTCGCGTCGTCATTGGCGGCTGGTACAGATGTGTTCCATAACACAAAAAATGTTGTCTCATTGCGAAGTTGTCCAAAGCATTCCGATGGACTGTTATCAAGTGTTGCAGCAGTATAGACAAGTTTCCTGAGTGAAATAGGCGGGCCACCATTAGCCTTTCGCTCTGCCAACGACTTCCGGTTCAGCGTCTTTTACTGTCTTTGGTTAGCGTGCAGAAAAAGTAAACTATTGATGGTGTTACACGCCGACACGGCTCCGGGACATATTGTGCTGTTCGCGGTTGTAACAACTCGTGGCGATTGCTGAATGTTGACCATCAACCATCTACAAGGCGCCAATGTGGATCTTATCATTCGCGGAAGTCAACACAGTCTACTCATTATTACGCAGACGAATGTCAGCTTTTCCATAGAAAAAAAAGTAAGTTAATACCTTTATCCATTCCGAAGCTATTAATAGATATGTCAGGGGTGCGCGCTCTAGAGCGTCAGTCGAACTTTGAAGGGTTAAAGCATGCTTTTAGTGCAGGCAGGCTAGAGAGGATTACTTTTTATTTTTATTACTCTTCGTGTTCTGTTATAGATTAGCACAAGGATACATACAAACATCTTAATACAAGCATAAGATGGGCTAAAGTACCTTCCAAAGCACGGCGTCTGCATGGCTACAGGAACGTCCAGGTCCGGCGATACAGACCATATCGACATGCCCATGATGTTACCTTACTTGGATGCGGAATGGTCAAAACACCATTTTTAACAATATTTTCAGTTGAATGTTGCCATTCCAAAGCCATGTTTACACTACTACTCAGCCTGTGTCGGAAGTTCTTGGCAGAATCAGGAAGTAAAGCGGAAGTGCCCGGGAAACTTGTCTATACAAGTCCATGTTCTCGGCTTGTAGCATGCAGTTTGGGGGTTCTAACAGGGCTAAAACAGTCCAGATCAGGTTGAAGCTGGTGATTAAAGCAGCGCATGTATGGGATATCACGGCCAAGTCTATCCTTTAGTGGTTTCTGTAGTCAGTATGGTGCTCATCATTTCGATGACCTTGTTTTGCACATCATGGCTTGTGTATGTTGCATTTCGAAGGGATGGATTTGGTTATTTCAGCCAGATGATGATCGTTTCTCAAAGTATACTCAAATAATGAGAGAAAAACTCCAGTGTTTGCATTTTCGTCTGTCATATTGGCAAAACTGTCATCGTCTCCTCTGAATGCCATTTGGCTTACAGCTAAAAACTCAATCATGTCAATAATAGCCGATATATAATATCTAGTATGTGCCAGCTGGTCTGCATAGACAAGAGTGCTGATCTCTGTACCTGTCTGTCTGCGTCTTTTGGATTATTTCCAAATAGATTCACATCTCAGTTGTTCTTTAGAGGAACCATGCTTGTTCAGTCCCTAACTAGTCTCAGTTGGATGTTTCCTATCAGTGAATCCTTTCATGGTGAATGTTGTCTGAGGAACTGAATTTGCAACATGTGAAACAAAATGTTGCACCTGCTTTCAACAAGCATTCAAGCCAATCCCTATTTTTGTTCCAACTGCACCAAAATAATGCCTTTTCAGTCCATACAGTTTTACAGGATATTTGTCCAAAATCACCTGCTGGGGTTCATCAGTGCCAAGGTCACACACTGAGTTTGTTAATAATTCCACTGGCCTGCTTGGTCCCACCGTCACATGCTCACCAGACTGGCTAGCACCAGAAAAACATGGATTGGATCTTGACTGGTGCTGCTAGCCAAGGCTCCACCACCTTCTGCCGTTGTAGCAGGTGTTTTGGGCGCCACAGGTGTTAGTTTCTTCCCTCCAGAAGCTGACAATTTGAAAAACCTTTGTATATCCATATTTTCAATTTCCACTTTCACAATTAATTTAACCTAGCTAGCAACCTTAGGAAAAACCGAGTGCATGTTTTTTTTATAAGATTATGAGTCAAACATTACACTTAAATACACACATCAATAAATATATAAATACTACAAGTAAATTATTAGCACAGGAGCTCTGTAGGCGGGCCCGCCCCCTAAGGCCTGCCCGTAGCACCAGGTATGTATGTGAGCACAGGTATCAGATCTATCAGGAGCCCATCAATCATTTTGTCAAATTTACACCTGACACTGACTAACCAGACACTGACTTGAAAGAAAATTGGTAAAAGATAAGTTATAAAACAACTCTTCCAGAATTTGACAGACATAAAAAGTCATTAATTTAAAAAATATATATGTAAATAAAACAAACACGTTAAAAGGGGTCAGCTCAGAACCTGAGACCTTTATAGCACTCAAGACAGCCTTTGAAGAGGAAAAAAACTGTGTAATCTGTGGCAGGATGGGCACTCTAGATTCCAGAGCCAAACTCATTGAACTCACAGCCGTGAGCAGTAATGGAAGTATACACATTTTCCGCCATCCCTGGCTGCTGTCCTTCCTCGGAGATGACGAAGAGAGGGCTGATAGAGAGAATGGACAGGGCGGTGGTGTTGAGGGGGTGTGCATGTCGATAGCATCCAAAACACACTGGCAAGAGAAGGCAGACTATGAGCTGACAATTACAGTCTTTAATCCTGAACAACAGAATCAGACCTCCCGCTTTGTCCCGTGCAGAGTGACAGATGGTTTGAGATATTGCTGTCATTAAAGCTCGGAAACTCTGGCAAAGCGATTCTCGAAGAGTGCACAGACATCATTGATCGGAGCACATGGAACAAGCTCAGCCTCGACACCTAACACCTGACCCCCCTGATCTAATAATAGAGAGCCAGCCGCGATGGAGGGCATGAGAGAAGAGCAACTTGAGCTTCTCATGAAGTCAGTCATTTATTGTTATCTCTTGCTGTTCACATTTCTCTAGCTGGAAATGTATTATATTCAGAAAAGATATCCAGATGTCTGGTAGATTAGGGTGGTTGAGAAAGGTTTTCTTTTAAGGTGTTATTGCTTTCTCTTATACTCTGAAAATACTCTTGACTCATTATAATCGAGTGAAGTCACTTATCTTGTGTGGCCAGCTCTTTTAAAGATTTGGCAATAACTGTCTGCTGACTGGACGCTTGAGTCAATATGGTGATTTAAATTAAGTCCATAGAGGACTCAAACCACTCCTCCACTTTGGCCTGGAGATAATGGGCCACCATCTGTGACAGGTTTTCTCAGAGCTCAAAGCTGATCGCACCAAACATTACATTAGGAACTTATGGGCCCATTTGTTTTCAGGCATAATCCACATGCTTGTGCCACTTCAAACAACAAGACAAATGGATTTGGAACTTTTGCTTTGACCAGTGTAAACAGCCTCAGGCTGTTGCTGTGTCTAGCCTATTGTAGACACACCCTGGCTGCACCCTCCACAGGCAGAATACAGAGGTAGAAAGGCAACAAGGCACGTCCGAATCCAATGACCCTGTCACATTCTACTGAGAAACCTTCCTCTAATGAATTTTTGAAGGCAACATGGATGTATCCTTTGATATCCCACAATCCGGTACATTCCATTTTGTGACAGTTGAGCTAAAAAGATAAGGAATCTAAAAACTGCGGTTGGTGGTCATTTTGTGTGTACATTTTTACCTACTTTTCCTCTGTTTTGTCATTTCTTGTGAAATTAGGCTATATTGCAGTAAATAAATCGTCGCTGTACACATTTTAAGTTTATTTGTTATTTTAAGGTTACTGTTTAAGGTAATTTTAAGGTTACTGTTCAAGGTTATTTTGTCATATAGTCTGATACATTGGTACATTCTTCTTCTATACACGTTAAAGAGGGATATTTTTATTTAAATCCAATCACTAAAACCACTTCAGAAGAACACATTCCAAACAGAACTGGATATGTGTAATGCATCTGGTTGATGAAACCACATATAAATGTTACTGCCAAAATGTACAAAAAATAAATATGTAATAGGCTAGTAGTCCTATGACATGTCCTCTGATTCGGTCTTTGATCTTGAAATTAGCTAATGATTGATAAAAATGCAGCTTTCGTTGACGTGAACTCCATTAAATTTGCATATTGCGCGTGAATTGAAGATCGGAGCTGTTTTAACAAATCTGATTGCAATACTATCAGTAAAAACACACAAAGTAACAAGTGTAAAAACAAGTTACATCTTTGTAAGGCACTGAATTTCTGTTCCATATAACGTTATAGCCTATGGTATGACATCAATGAAAAATCAAATGCCAAAACACGAAGCGAATTAGCATTAGCACTTCAGGTTCCATTCTTTGTATTTTGAAAGGGGTTTTGCAACGCATTCTCATCCCAAGGCGCCATATATGACACTTTTGCAAAAGCGTAAATATCCAATGCACGTGGCACCCTTTAGCGTCAAATGTGACGCTTCGGATTACGGTTAAGTTTAGGTATGGGGTCAGGGGTAGACCACTAGGAGGCGCCTTCTGTCCGATTTATTTTTACGTCTCATTTGGCGCTAAAGGGTGCCATGTGCGTTGGATATTTACGCTTTTGCAAAAGCGTTGTATATGGCGCTTTGGGGATGAGAACGGGGCTGGGTTTTGGTTAAATGGCTGAAAAGTCTGTGGTGAAGACAAGCTCAAGACACTTTCATGTTTTATTCTATTACAGAAAATCCATTAATAAATATTACCCCACACATGATTTTTTAAGCTGAACGTGTCTTGAAAAAGGCAGTTGCTAACAGTCCACTTTTACAGCCTTGTCATGCACATAATTGTGGTCTTATAAACCATTATAATTCAAACTTTCTGGGAAAATGTTTTAAAATAAAAACTGGAAAAAGTCTCGGAAGCTTAGTGACGGAAGACGTTGAAGTTGATGGAACCGTGGTGTAGTTCCTTTATCTTTTCACTTATGGTGACTGTTTTTGGGTGTCATAAAAGGTTCATTTGTGAAAATTATCTTGATGGACAAAAGGTGCAAATATCATAAACTTATGTTGATCACAGAGCTTATTATTTAATTTTTATTTTTATTTTTTTTGCGATAATCCAAAAGACTATAGAAAAATCCTATTGTTTTGTTGTTGAGGGAACCAGGGTGATGCTGACTGCTGATTTGCACACAAAGACGTCATACCTGCATTACTTAAACCAAGCAAAAACACACAGAACAAAAACCATCTGACAGACTTTTTCAGTTCAGTCACTCATAGCCACACTTCTTGAATCACTCTTTATCAAAACTTTATATAACACAGCCTCTCTCACTGAGATTTGAACAGTGCATCCTAAAACTCCAACCTCAAGAGAAGGTCAATGTTTCTTGACATTTAATAAACAGACAGCACTGCTAATTAACAAGACTGTATTTCACCACTATCTTGTATTTAAAATCTACACAGACAGCTTGTTACTCTAACATTTAAATGTAGCATCACAAACTTTGGAAGGTGAAACGCTCATTGTCATAAATTAATGAGCTACTGGTAGATATTGTAGGTCATCTTAGAGGCCGAAGACAAGCTTGAAAAACAAGAAGGTGGTGGTTTACTGTCATTGGGGACACTCAAACTAAATGCAGCTTCAGTGGCTTTGACAGTCACCCTTACCCCGAAGGGTGGATGCTGCCATTGTTCCCTGGACCGCTCTGAAGGACATGACTTCAAAATGGCACACTTTCTAGAGTCTTCCATGGCTGCAAGCTCTTGCTTTAGTCTGTCCAGAATGTGACACCTTACTTGAAGATAAAACAATCACCACAAAAGAAGCCTGCCACTTCTATTCTTTTCCCCTCCATTTCTGTTGCATCTAAAACATGCCAGAAGAATCAGAAGAAGAAAAAAAAATCAATAACTCCCAGGTCCTTTTTCTCCTTCAAAGATTAAGGTGTGTGTGCGAGTGTGTGTGGTTGTGTGCATATAATGCGATTCCACTGAAAGACTTTGACCTATACAACAAACACAGATATCTTGTGAAACTAAGAAAAACATATGAATGAGTTATAAACAGAAAGAGAATTCCTTAATTCCCATAAGACTCCTCAAAGAGAATACAGGCCTCAAACACATACAATTGTACATTGCAGATTAAAGGGTTTGTTCACCCAAAAATGAAGATTAAGTCATAAATTACTCACCCCATAAGACCTTCGTTTATCTTCGGAACACAAATAAAGATATTTTTGATTAAATCTGAGAGGTGGATCACTCCTCCATAGACTGCCTACAGGGACTGGCTCTTGACGGGCCCATAAAGACATTAAAGAAAATGTTTAAATATTCCATGTGCCTACAGCGGCTCAATTATAAGTTTATCAAGCGACGAGACTCCTTTTTGTGCGAAAAAAAACAAAAACAAACATAAATAATGACTTTATTCGACTATTCCATTAATTCCTTATGGGCGCATGCAGCGAGAACTGAGATGAGGATGCTCTTCTCGAGTACTTCTTGTTACCGGCTGCTCACCGCTTCGGAGTATTACCGCCACCTACCGTATAAGATGAGGATCACGCTAGAGAAAACCAGTAACTTACTCTTCTATGCTTCCTTTTTTAAATAAAGTACACTACAAAGCATATTTTTTGCCATTTGGAACGATAACACTTTATTTCTACAAAATAATTAAGAGACAATTAAAAAAAATGCAAATGCTGAGACCAAATGCTTTTTAGAGCTTATTAGTAACAATATTAACCATTCAACTAGAGTGTGGACAAAACATGAACAGTGTGAACTCTCAAGAAGGAAAAAAAATGCATTTTGTCTGTGAACATGTTTGTTTTAAAACATGAGAGAGTGAACAGAAAAGGTGCTGCTCTTTTTGTGTTATATGTGCAAGTGTTTTAGTGTTTGATAAACAAATTAAATCCCCCAAAATGCACAGGTTAAAAAGACATTTTTAAAAGCCTACACGTTTTAGCACACATTTAATTCATTTTGCATTTCACTCGCACAACAAAATTAATAAAAATCTCTCAAAGTAAACTTGCAGCAAAATTGAAGCAATAACGGAATAAATAGTTCAAGAGTAAAGTGTGTCTGTGCATGTCTGCCATAAAGAAGCCTTCAATACAGGAAGGTACCAAAGCTGCCCTTTCCATTGAGCTTGAATTGATTTCCATGAATGGAAATAAACATTTCCTGTGAGAGTAGATTCTCATCAGCCTGCATGGCCCCCAGTGCTTTTATCCGGCTCTTCTGAAGCCCATGTTTTTTGGCCGACGAGCAACCAACTCTTGCTTGATGGCATCATTTCCCTCAGTGAAGTCTGGAGGGATGCTGTGGCTATGTTTGATGGCTGGACACACTTCTTCCACCACAATGATGGGCACATCACAATCATCATCATCATCCTCGTCCAAATCTGCCTCTGGTTTTACTCCTGTGTTCTCATATTCTTCCTCTTTCTCATCTGACAAAACAGAAAAGACAGGCTTTAGAATAGATTTGGTTTTAAATAGCTTTTTTGTGAGCATTTATGATCTAATACTTCAAAGAAAATGTGATTCATAACTAGATATAATTGGAAAAAAGTGTGAAGTATGTATGGATTTGAAACAACATGAGTCAAATTGAATGATAAAATATACATTTTTGGGCAAATTATTCCTTTAATTCCTGACCAGAAAGCAAGCAGCTCAGAATGATGCATCAATACAACATGCTCTTATTCAACTTCACAGCGGAGAGCAATATGAATGGTTGTAGTCAGACTGAAAATGATAGGGTACAATAAAAGGATGTGTTTGATACATCTACGACTCCCCTAAAATGGAGGGGTTTTGCACTAAAACTGAACCCTGCTGTTCCTAGAAAAACAAATGACGCAAGGGACAATTGTAGTGTAATACTAGACAGAGAGACTTTAAATGTCCCATATTTTGGGAGAAAAAAGAAAGTGTCTTTGGGAAAGCCAGCTGTTACACTACGAGCAGTGTAAAACTTTATTCACGCATTGCTATAGAACTTGCTGATCGAGGCAATCTATAACATAACCTACCTTTTCCTTCCAATATGTTTTATATACATTTCAGCTGGATTTAAATCTGTTAGTTCTGAACTCCAACTCTCAAACAAAAACACGTCGACTGAAACTGAAATAACTCTTACATAAAGGAGTGCTATTTAAACAATGCTGAACAGTCACTATGCCAAGGTGTCCATTAGACAAAATCCGTTTGTTAGAGGCAGAAACATAAAGGAGCCAGAGGGAGAAGTAGGGTCTACTTGTATTTTGAAGCAGAGACACCTTCTGCGAAGCATATTTCAGAAATTAAGCACACTGCGTTTACAGCTGCCCTTCACTGAAAGTCAAGCGTATTTCCATTCTTTCCTTTTCTGAAAACGGAGCTGGCTGAGAGGGAAAAAAGCCAATCTTGCTCAAGAAAAGTACCGTGGGGATGGCAGTCATTACGGACAGGCCTTCCGAGACAGCCCCAGGGGGCATTTTTAACCAAAATTTTATGCAAGCGAATATATTTTCACAGATATTACCGCAGCAGTAAGTAGAGCACTTTTCACATAGTTGGACTGATTCCTGCGGGTTCCTTCATGAGCTATATAGGATTGTGATGTATGCAGGCCCACACAGAACATTCACATTAATGGGGAGAGTGGTCGTGGCCTATTTAATTTGTGAACACCCCGTCAAGGTTACAGTATTGCCAATACAAAAAAAAAAGTTGAAACATTTCTGTACATTTCCCAATAAATTACAAGAATTTCAGCTCTGGAGGCTTGGAACAGTAACAATAGCATTGGTTTTCACGTGTCAATTGAAGCCCTAGTCGTCATTCTTTGGAAGCTCATGCAAATTGGATTTTCTTTCACAAGCAGGAATCAGTGTCTTCTCAACATGTCAACAAAACAAACCAAACTCTTCCAGGCCGCAGCTTACAACTACAGTGTTTGATGGCAGGTCAAAGTAGACATTGTTTGCAGGCAGCCATAAAGACCATAGAACGACATTAGGGATGCACCGATATGACAATTCTGGCCAACACCGATAACCGATAATTCTTTATATTTGAAAGCCGATAACCAATATTTTGGCCAATAAATTTAAATCCAAATTATTAGACAATTTTTGATTTTCCTCATTAAAAGCCAAGATACAAACACAATTATGATGTTCTTATTTTTAATGTTGTGTGGGCGATATATGACAAACTTGCGCTGCACATTTAAATTTGTTTTTAAGATTTTCCTTTTTAAAGTGATTTCAATCGTATTTCAAGCAATTTAAAAGCATCATGTTGAACAGTGCACATCAAAAGTGCCTCAGCTCAAAGAAATAATACATTATTTATCGGCTTTTAGATATCGTTAGATAACATTAAAGATGATCATATATCAGTCCGAATACCGATACATATGGCATGAGTGATAATGAGCGTAATCTGTGCACCACATCGGTCTCAGGTCCCACGGAGGAGCTCCGGAAGGATTAGAGGAGGAGTGAAAACAGAGCAGGACGAGAGAGAACCATGTCTGATACATTTATGTTGTGTTTTATTACATTTATATGCAGTCGTCCATGAGGGTCTACTGCTTTACTTAATTTTGTTGTTTGTTTATTTTTGGATTCAAATTCGTATTTAACGTTCTCTGTTCCCGCCTCCTCCTTCCCTGAGCCTTTAACGCTCATGTCACCTCATGTTGTTTCAGGTTTCAGATTGTTGCTGCTTGCCTGCCATTCTCGCTCTGTCTGCACAGCCTACGTGAATGCACTGATGATTCATGTCTGTGTACACAGCCTGCGCAGTGTGTATGCAAACACATTTACCGACAGGAAACACATGCTATAGGACCATTCGAAACGGAACGTACAGATGAACGAACGTTTTATTGTCCTACTTTTTCCAAAGACGACATAGTGTTTGCTATTAGGATATGAGACTTTCAACCAGCATATATATATATATATATATATATATATATATATATATATATATATATATATATATATATAAATAAATATAACTAATAGCCTAACAGATAAAGTTCAAAGATTATTAAAAACAAGTGAACAGTCAGTAATAAAATAAGAACAGTCTTACAGTAGTATTCAGGTACAGAAATCTATAATAAAGCCTAAATGTAAAATAACACTATTTGATATAATAACACTATTAAATATAGTTTAATCTTTGTTAAAGCTGTATTTTTTTGGTTTATTACAACGTACAGACAAACGTAGGAATATTAGGTCACTTTAAGATCGAATGCATGGACTGAAAAAACAAACATCTCAACTGTTCACTTATGACTAAACCGAGAGAATATATGCCGAGACCGGTATTTAGATGAGGTTTTTGGTTTGTGTGCATGTGTCTGTTTAAGGGCAAGGAAATGCAAAATAATCAATTTGTGTGTTTGAATGCAATCTAAATGCGCCCCTCTCTCTCTGCGTGAGCGTGCTTCAGGTGTGTGCACCGATAACGAGCGAGTCTCGATTTTCCCGAAAATTTTACTTTTTTCCTCCAAGAAAGAAAAGTAACAGTACTTCAGAACCAAAAAAGGGGACATTTTCATTTAATGTGAGAAGCAATTTGTCTGCACAAAACCTGGAGCAGATGGTGGTGTTGATACATTTGCAGGTGTAGCAAGGTACTTCAGGATAACCGCTCTTAATGAACTAGCTGGTGTTAATTTGAGAAAATGCCCTGCGTCTGTTGAACTGAGGCGGCAGGAGCAGACAGAAGAAGAGAGAGGCACCTGCGGCATTGGGCTCTGGGGGCAGATCCTTCACAGTCAGCGTCACCTGGCTTGACCAAGATAACACCGTAGCCTTGATTGTTGTGGATCACGTTGTTCACCATGGTGATTTTAGGCATGGCATCCAACTCATCTGCAAAATCCTGCCAACGGGGAAGCAGAGGGTGGTAAACACGCAGCATGCCTACACAAATGGACATGCACACGCGCGTGCCCGCGCACACACACACTCGCATCTCTTTCTGGCCTAAGCAACGTGAGGAAGAATGAAAGACTGAGGTTGGGAAGGTGCAGCGTGTACACAAATGCACAAAAGCTTTAGAAAGGTAGATAAAAATCCAATTATTCTGAGTTAATTACGGGGAAAAAATCCTTTTGGGATGCTGCTACCTGTGTGTGAATCTAATTTGCTCTCAGGTGAAACACTAACTTGAGAAAGCTTTCACATACTCACACTTTTGAAGCTGATCTGCAAAATTTTCCACAAAGATGCGTCTACAACTGCAGGGAGATCACTGGCTTTCTGAGCTTTCCTCGAAACTGTGTGAGCATACTGACCTCTGGTGACACAGCTTAGAGCCATTAGAATCAAAGACACCCCATGGCGGCCAGTGAAGTCCCTCTCCACTGAACGCATTAAAGGAGCTAACTTCCCTGGAGGTCTTCTAAATGCATTAATCCACTAAGGACATTAATACGATACCAAGACAGCTCTACGGTTCGCCCAGGTAAAATACTTGCTGTTGCCTGGGCAACGATTAGCAGTAACCAGGAGCTAGACGGGCTAATCTATAGGCATTTAGAAGAGCAGAAGCTCATCCATCTTGCTCACCTTAATCAGGATCCCCTCCTTGCAGTGATGGATGCCGTTGCCCACCAGACTGCATACACTCCAGGGTAGATCTCCACGCCGGCTCCCTGAAGCAAGCGCACAGAACAAATGATAATGGTATTAGTAAATGAAGACGAGGGTCTTTAGTGACATGGCAGGTGGTAAATCAGTCAAAGAATGCAGCTGGCGTGATCTTTCAGACCTGCATCTCATACTGTAATAACTATCGTAAAGGATAGATGATTCAAATGATAATACCCATTTTCAAAAGTGAAGAAGTCATTTTAGAATTTATGTGAGGTACCGTGCGCCAGTGCATCTTACCTTGGAGCCGTACAGGTCACACATGTTCATGGAGAGCTGGGCCGACGATGGCACAATCACACCTGTGGTCTCACACTGCATCACACAATTTTCCATTTCCAGCTTCCCCTGGCGAACACCTGATGAAAGATAAAGGGTGACAAATTGAAAGGACATTGGAGGACGGTGGCACGACATGCAAGGAGGAACGGTTTCCAGTCACATATAAAGGTTGAAAATAGTGCTGGGCTATATTAAGTGTACACAATATAAAATTAAACAAAATTGACATCACAATGATTTAAGACGTTAGATTAGATACATGATCTTGACTTGCGAGTATGAAAGGGCAAAGACAGATTTTTAAAATTGCATCTTTTATTTACACTTTAGCTGCAAGAATGGGAAGTTTTATGATCAAATTTTGAGTTCAGCAAAAAATAAATACATAAATAAATATCACTGTAAAATATTAAAATAAGCATTTTCTATTTTAATATATTTTAAAATGTAATTATTACTATGTAATTTAAGACCATATTAATATGTAATTATTACTATAACATAAAATAAAAAGTTGCATTTTCAGCATCATTACTCCAGTCTCAAATGATCCTTTATTATTATCAATCTTAAAAACTGTTGTGCTTTTTGCTGCATAATATATTTGTAGAAAACATTACATATATTTCAGGATTTTTATATTTTTGATAAAACAGAAAAAAAGGTCAAAACATCAGCATTTATTTAAATCAGCATTTATAGAATTTCTATGCAAAAATCTTAAACCATTTTCTTTTAAAACTTGAATACATCATTGGTGTGTATTAATTTCTTAAAAAAACAAACACAACCTCAAAATTAAAGTGTACATAAAATAAAGAGAATGTTCCTTCAGTTAAAGGCAGTATATAGAAAACATGCCTTGATTACTTCAAAAAAATCAACTAGATTTTAATTGCATTTTAGTTCTTGCATTAAAATGTTTAAATCCAATTTGGCAACAATGCCTGTTTGAACAAAATTATATTATATTTAAAAGCTAATTCAACCCATTGCAGACCAAACACACACACACATACATACATATATATATATATATATATATATATATATATATATATACACACATATATATATACACACATATATATATACACAATATATATATACACATATATATATATACACATATATATATATACATATATGAAAAATAGTGATATTTTTTTCAAGCGATCACCTAGTCTTAATACTGCAGGAAACATTGTTTTGGAAGCATGCAGGATATCTCAGTATATAATAAACATAACTATTTCTCTGACAGGATCAGAAATCCCACAGGAAAGAAACCTTTAGTGTAGCTGCACACGGGGATACAGATTTAAAAGCTCCCAAGGCTAGACATGCCAGAATGGCTCACCAATGAAATGACAAGGAAAACATAAGATGGCTTGTCACTGGCCAAATGAATGCACATCAGGTCTCGGGTGGATATACTGCTGCCCATTCAAAAGCAGCAGTCCCTCAAGACAAACAGTGGGAAAGAGGAGAAAGGGACAGGCCAATTTTCTTTAAGACTCACACAAGATGCCTTCAATGGCGTCGCGCTGTATGAACTTTAGATTTGAGAGTTTGAGCGTTTGCCCCGTTGACTCCACAAAAGAGTCACCCTTGTTACGCTTCTCGATCACCACCTCGTCCGGCAGACCGTATCCTGAGGGAAGACAGGGAGAGAAATTGGTTTTGTAAAAAGTGCTTCAAGTCCAACCCTTAGATATTTGGCAGACACTTATCCAATGTAAATTATAACAAAAAAAATGAAGAACAAAAAAAAGCAGCGAGATTGTAATGTTTGTCTCTTTAAATAAAATTACTCTAAAACACCTTGTTTTAAAACAGGCCAGTGATGGCATATATTCGACAGTAACAAGAACCAGTTAAAATTGCACTCTTTGAATAAAACATTTTCTGAACCTGCATGACAAAAAACGCAGAAGGGAAATTGACAGGCCCTTAACCCTGATGGATCACTGTCATTTACCACCATGCCTACCATCCAGCAAAGAACATCTCATTATAGCAAAGCCTCTCCATAAAGGACCTAATTTTCTATGGAAATTAGACCGTCTCTCAGTCTAGACACATGGTTTCCAAGTAACAATGTGCCTAAATGACCATCAGCTATCGTGTTGAGTGTATAGCAGACTGATGACTGAGAGGTCAGCTTAGCACCATCTCAGTTCGAGATAGTGGTGGCAGGTCAGCGAGAAGCAGCGGTTCAAAGCCGCAGAGTTTGACAGCCCGGCTTCATTACGCACTGCTCTTTGACAGATGGTCCTGAAGCAGGTTTCTTCCAGAGTTTTCTAACAATGCTCAGATGAACTTCAGCACCCTGGTCAGCTATCACACACTTCCTTCAAATGCCAAAGGCTGAATATAGACCAATAAGGTCACAGCACCATCCACATTTCTAAGCCTGCAGGTAACAAGTGTGGATTTGGTGGAAGATCTCACCGTAATTGACAGCAGTGGGATGCTTTAAATGGGGAAAACACAGAATCACACATCATACTTCCTGCTTTACAAAACGCAACACTGTCTGTTGCAGGTCTAAATGGATCTTTTTCACATTTCCAGGATTCTAAGAGAGCGGAAGTAGAAATAGTTGGGTATAATACTCTATGTCGGTAAGAGGAAAAAATACCAAGAGATTGATTATGTTGGCAGGAAGAAAGATCTATTTCTTTTAGGACCGTTGTATTAGATACACTCACGCAGCAGCACACATTTATTTTCTGTAATTTACTATATTAAAATGGTAATAACACAAGTTATAGTGTTATAAATTTACATTAATACTTGTAAAAAATGAAAAAGAAAAAAACATCTATTAAAAAAAATATATTTTTAGAGTCAGGCCGATATTTATCGGCCGATATTAGGCATTTTCGCAAACTCGTCGGATCTGGCAGTTATAATGGCTGTTGGAGTTGTGTTGGAGTGTATAGTTTGTCCACAGAGGGCACTCTACACCGTCCCAGTTGGCAACACTTGATTAGTAAATCAGAGACATACATTGATTGAATAATAATTAAAAGAACATCAGTTCTCTTTAATCAAACAAACATGACAAAATGTGTCAATCATGTCCAGTTTTGCTGCTGTTCAAATAAGCCGAGAGTGAAGCGGAATTAGCTAGTAATATGTTACAGTGTAGTTGACTGACTGTCCTTTTAACTTTTGACAATGTGACTAAAGTATTTCTTTAATAACGCGTGAGAGTTATAGCAATGAGACGCATCATTTCTCTGTGGCCTGTTATATTGAAAATATCTGTTTTACAATTTGCAGTATGACATAATCCATTGCTAAATTATGGCTCATCATAGACTAGCTAACCACAAAGCTAGCTAATGCCACTATCATCAGTCTGTTCTGTTGTGAATATAAAAGAAAACGAGTTTCTTTTTAAAATGCATGATCATATTATTTTAGTTAAAACTCAGAAATAACTAATGTTAGGGAAATCTGTTAATGTTTTGTTGCGCGTTTCTGAAATAATAATAATAATATATATATATATATATATATATATATATATATATATAGGCCGGTAAATCGAATATGGATTTTAAACCAAAAAAAATATTTGTATCGGTATCGGCCTTCAAAATCCATTATCTGGGCTATATGTATGCTTGAGCTAGAGTGTCTATCTATCCATTCATCCATCCATCCATCCATTTGGCTAAATTTACACTGTTTATAACTGGAAATGCATCACAGTCACTGAAAAAACATCTATTAAAAAGAAATATAAAAATTATATATATATATATATATATATATATATATATATATATATATATATATATATATATATATATGGCTCAATTTATGCTTTTTATAACTGGAAATGCATCATCACAGTCATCACAGAAAAAAAAACCTGAAAACATCTATTAAAAAAAATATATTTTTCACATGGAAAAATGCATCATCACAGTCTGTGAAAAGGTCTTTATACTCTTATAAAACATGCAAAACAATTTACATCTCCTTCAAATAATCTCAACGAAAAAGCCGTAGCCTGAGACAGAGGCACGTGTGACATTCTCGCTAAATACCAAAGAGTTATTTTATGGTAATCTGGCAGTGGACTAATTGAGTTGCTCTTCTCCTGTAGTAGAGCCAGCAGCCGGCTGTGTGTTATCTCCTCTTTCAAGGCTTCCCTGATGCTGTAGGAGAAGGACTGCCAAGCACACAAAACCTCCACATTTAAACAGTGGCCTCCAGGCCTCCTTTCCTCTTCCTCATCTGACTTCATCACTATCTGACTTTGCAGGTCATCCATTTGCATAAAGAGACTCGACCCTGACCCTGTGCTCTCTCTGCTCACTTGCCTTCACATTCCTCATGAATTAATTTCCGCCCCCCATCATTGGAAGATGATGGTTATTGTTCCATCAAGCTCAATTACCTCGGAAAGCCTCCTAATATCACACAGCGATTGCGGTGTTCGTTTTATACAGGTCGAGGGAACCATTTTGACAAACAAGGCATCGTGCCAGACTACTGACTTGCTGTTATGAAGCATGCTGTTTCACAAAGCTTTATCAAAGGGAAAAGAATAGTACAAAACACAGGTGATTTCCTCTACTTTTTTTGCATCCACCTCCAACTAAATCACAGAGTACCAACTTCCAATCAATTCGGATGATAAGGTTAAATGTCTCTGCATCACTGCAGCTAAAACTGGCCCAACCATTGATTTAGACGTCACTAATGTCATTACAATTTAAAATAATGGATCATATAGATTCTTTGAGCTTTTTCTTTTTTTATCATTTTGGAGCTTTGATTTTCATTGAATTGATTTTCAAATAAACCCTATTAGTTAAAGGAGAACTCCGCAGAACAATGAACCTTTGGTCTAATAAAACATTGGTACCTAGTCGATCGTTCTTTGAGATTTGTTTTCATGATAATCGAATGTAAAGAGTTTTATCTCTAAAAACTGTTTCAGCGTATAATGCTAGCACTGGGGGCATTGACTAAGTAAAAAGAAATCGCTAGTTTATACCACTAACAAGGCTCAAAATAGCCCCACACTAACACAGTAACATAACGAGTGTCCATACATGCAAAACAAAGCATTGAGAACTTTGTATGAGTACAGACCGTTTAATAAGAAGATACTTTATAAAGACAATTCACTTCGTGTATACACATCAGGCGCCATCTTAGAATATAGTCTCGAATAAGTCAATCCCCGAACGCCGTTCATACAGTTCAGAAGTTCGCTGAACTTCATACAGTTCAGATCACTTAGGGCACGCCGTTCGGGGATCAGACTTATCGAGACTATATTCTAAGATGGCGCCTGATGTGTATACACAAAGTGAATTGTCTTTATAACGTATCTTCTTATTAAACGGTCTGTCACTACAAAGTTCTCAATGCTTCGTTTGCATGTATGGACACTCATTATGTTACTGTGTTAGTGTGGGGCTATTTTGAGCCTTGTTAGTGGTATAAACTAGCGATTTCTTTTACTTAGTCAAGTGCCCCAGTGCTAGCATTATACGCTAAACAGTTTTAGAGATAAAACTATTTACATTCAAATTATCATGAAAACAAATCTAAGAGAGACAATTGACTAGGTAGGTACCAATGTTTTACTAGACCAAAGGTTCATTGTTTGCCGGAGATCTCCTTTTAACCATGAAATTTGAAATGAAACAAACGTCTATTGTGGCTTATTAGTTGACTCAGAGAAGTCTTGCACACATCACATCACCATAGAAGTCTGTAGCTTTCACCAGAAGGTCCAGTTATGGCCTTTTGATAAAACATTACTAAGTCAAAGATTTAACATTAACGTTTCATAAAGATCTATAACATGGAGAGTCATGCGATTACCTTCAACCTCGATAAGTCAACGAGACTGATGGAGCTGGTGATGATGTAAAGGCCTGGGCATATGATGACCACATCACCCTCATAGCACGCATTGACTGCAAGCACTGGGTCACTGTGAAACTGGGATCAAAACACACATCACATTAGTCAAAATCATCTTTATCCTGAAGAAAAAAGCAATGAAAACTGAATTTCAATTTACACTCTCAGAGTAAAAGCTGTCTGACACACACACACCACCTACACCATTTTAACAAGTTCTTGAGGGACAAACTGGCTCACAGAACAGAGAGATCAAACATGAGCTAGTACATGAACACCGGCGCACTACTCGAGCAGAAGATGGAGAAGCGAGCACATGTACGATTTTCCTCGAAGTAGGGGCACAAATTACTTATGACCTAGCAGGCATAGAATTATTTTGGAATCAATGAATAATTTTTTTTAAGAGCTCAGCGGTGGCCAGAGCGCTCTCACCCAGATATTAACCTTTAGGAGGTAAACCCAGGAAATTAAAAGACAGTGATCATAGGCGATCAGAGAGAGGGGCATTAATATCAGCATTTGTGCAGGATTTGCTCTCAGCCTCCCTTGTCTGAAACTACTTTATTTAAAACGACCAGACCATCCCCCATCAGGATTCAGCTCTTGGAATAGGGGAAGTGACCTTTTCCAATTCAAATACCATATTTCCCACCCAAATGCCCTGTCATGGCTTAAAACAAGAGCTTCTCCCATTCTTTCAGTCCAGATGTCATAAAACCCTCCTAAAATCCCCCTTTACAAAGCCAGTACAGTTGAAAACAATATACCCTTATCCTGAAAAGCTGAGCTCTACATGGTCTTCTGACCAGCATGATAACTGCGCCATTAAAGAGAGAAAGGGTTATACACACCTGAACTTCAAACTCTTCACTCGAATAGTGGGGCATCAGTTTGTCAGTTATCAAGCTTTGAAGCTGGTGAACTGTGGCCGAGGCAGATACCAAGTGGACCACATGGCCACCGCCAGGACGTGGCCCCTTTGCCCTGCACGACTGCTGACCCGAGTTCACCTTGTAACCCAGAACATACCTGCAATAGATAAGCAGGTGGTGCGGCTAGGCAAACCAAAGAACTAACAGGCACACGTGCTCAAACACATCTATTCAGATTAACACGTCTTTGATCCCAGTGGATCTGAAATCTGGTAACAAGGAAAGACTGATGATTAATTATGGAGCAGTGCATATTGATCCAGAGGTTTGGAAAACGTAAAGAAGTCAATACTTCAAAAACCATGAATGCCTGACAGCAATATTAATCAGATTTCTACTCATTAGGTTTCTCTCCTGATTAACTTGGGGGTTGAAGAAAAATGTGGGCAGAAGCAAACATGACACCTCTCAATCTCAAACACACACAGCAGTAATAATAACCTGAGCAGTGGGTTTTCAATAATACGCAGCTTGCGCTTAAGTGCTTCCAGCTGCTCGGTACATGCGCAGCCCTTCCACCATTGACACGTTGTCTTGTTCAGAATCGGAGTCACTGTTCAGGTCACTTCTCAGGCTGGAGAACTCCTGAAACTTCACAGAGCAGAGCGCCAGCACCGAGTGATACTCAGCGACAAGACCCGCTGGAACACGATCCTCCAAGATATCATAGTAACTGTGGAAAATACATGAAGGGACAGATGGGGGAAAATGTGAAAGACAGAAAACCATAAGACGAGGCAACAAAAAATTGCATTCAAACTCAAGAAGTTCAGCAAAATAAGTCATATGTGTGCCATTTGTCTGACATCTTCTCCACTATTGTTTATGCCAATGAGAGTTTAAAACTTGATCTCAAAGGTTGACCTCTAAAAGGAATATATGAATGCAGCAGATTTATAAACAAATACAAGCATTTTAAAATCAATCCTGAAATTAATGGGCAGCCAATGAAGGGACCTCAGAATTTGGGTGATATGGGCACTTTTACAGCTATTAAAAAGGAATCTTGCAGCAGTATTTTGCACTAATTGAAGACGGGCAATTTGAGACTTCTGAACGCAGAGAGTTATAGTGTTGTCTTATAATGAACTGTTCATTATTGAGTACACACTGCCACCTGGTGGTCACAGCTCTTTTATTACTAAAGCAGTGCTTGGGATACTACTAAACTGTGTTTGTTCATGCTTAAGGGAAAGAGAGGACACACAGAGGATACTTACAGCCTAAGACGAGGCTCCACACACCGAACAAAGTAATCAAAGTCATACGTCCTCATCCTCCTCATCCCACTTCCTCCAGATATGCTTATAGAAAAACCTGTGTGGATTAGACAGAAATGTGCAAGAGTGAATGATGGTAGGGGAGGGGAGAGAGAGTGTGGGGGTAGATGTGAGTAACAAATGACAGAAAACATGCTTAACCAGTCAGTTCGGTATAACAAAAGGATCCTCATCAGAATCACAATTTCACAAAACCAAACTCATATACAACTGGGTCAATGTTTGGATGCACAAAATAAAGCAGATTTGAATATCAAATGGCCCATTCTATTAAATATTTAAATGTCCCTTTTGCCTGCAGTACCTCGCCCACTCATGGCCACTAAACCACACATGTTTGGAATTTCAAGCTGTATAATTAACATTAAAAACAGTGCGGCTGGGTAGAAACTAATTACATGTAATCTGGATTAAGTAATCAGATTCCAAAAATGTAGTACTTATTAGATTATAATACATTTTAAAATACTTGTAATCAGACTAGTTACTTTTCTACTGATTAGATGTTATTCTCACAATGACAATACATTATTCATGATTCTTTGTTTCTATTTTAAACTTTCCTTTCTAAAAAAAAGCCTACTGTTTATATGTTCAGAAGGTCTTCCAGGTTTGTGAAATTGCACACACAGACAAGATAATAGTGATGCGCCCATCACTGAAAACTGAGATCGACACAGCATTTGATCATTGATTTACAGAAATCATTTCATGTTTAAAAAGTGTTTCTCGACATGTATCTAATCAACTCCTGACACTCTAATTATTCTTTGAATTATCACTCAGTGAGCCATTTAACCATGTATTATTGTCTTTGGAGGGCATTAAAAAAAATCATAATTTCATATTTGCATGCCATTTACATACAATTACAATACATTTCCAAACATTTACATTTTTGTCAGCTGAACCTCTTAGACCTTATATATTTACTTGAAATAAGACCTTAGATCAAGTTAATAAGTTAGGTCAATAATAGAATTAAAGCTGCAGTCTGCAGTTTGGCCTTTGTCGCCATCTCTGTTCGAAAACTGCAATTGCAGTCATTCGCGGAATTATCAACTTTACGCGAGTTATCTCGGCACAGCACGGATGAATCCAATGTTTTGAGGAGAATGTGCAGCTGTCGGTCACCGCGTTGGTGTGGATACTGTGATTAACAATCACAGATTCTACTTTTTGGAAATATGACCAACATAAAAATTTTCACCCTAAAATTTAATCTGAACAAGTCACATCCACTGATTAAATCTAATGATTGTTTTTCATATCACTTCAAACCGTGCAAATTATATTTTGTTCTAAAATCACATCATTGTGTGATTACATTTAAGGTCCTTCAGATACTTTTACTTGTTTTCGCATGGGTCCAGTTGCAGTCTCGTTTCCCAAATTATCCGTCCAAAGTCTTTATCATTTTACAACAGGTGAATCTCCAGTTGTCATTGGTAATTGTCGTTTGAACCTTTCTGGATCCGCCATCAAATTAATACATTTAATTATATCAATTTATGTGAGAATAGACTATAAATCTCCACTTCCAGCATCCTCACACACAATATAGCCTACTAGCCAAGACAACTTCTTTATGTGTACAGATGTGACGCAATGAAGACATGCTTGAATCTCATGTGGAAATCCACCAGTACCACTGGGGTTAAAAACATTGTTACAAGCTTACCGCTTTGAATCGAGCTACGGCAAGCAGAGTTTTGAACACTGGCTGGTTATGCATTTGCTCAAATATATTTTGGATAATTTTTAACCCAAAACAAAGTTACAGACTGGAGCTTTAAGTCAACATTAACAATAATAAAAATTGATAATAAAATAAAAGGGGCTCTTGTCTAACACAAGGGATAGTTCTCTTGTCTAAAGGGATAGTTCACCAAAAAAATGATTGTGTTTCAGTTGTTTCAAACCTGTATAAATGTATTTGTTCTGCTGAACACAAATAAGATATTTTGAAATATGAAATATTATATGTAAGCAATAAGGTACGAGAGGCTGTGCTGTATCGTGAATAAGTAACGGTTAAGGGCGTTTGTTAGGCGCAAAGCGAAGTGCCTGCAACCCCTTAAGCCGTTACATTCACAATACAGCACTTGCCTCGAGTATCTTAATGCTTTTATAAAACGGTTGCCACACAATATTAAGTAAAAAACAATGTTAGTGCAACTTTCTTGAAGTAAAATCACTAAAAGCCTACCTTCTGCTGGAAAAAAATAGTCCCGAGTGTGAACAGCAACAACGTTCCAGTGTGTAAAATGCATGAAAGCTCAAATAAAAACAACATAGAACCGCAGTGTTGCGCAGCGATCAATAGAACCGTTGGGTGAAGCGGTCGTAGCCGTGTTTTATCGTGAATAAAGCACAGCTCTTGACCAATCAGAATCAAGGATTCGAACTAACCGTTTTATAATAAGAAATATTTTGAAGAAAGTTTAACCAGGCCACTTTGGGGCACCATTGACTTCCATAGTAGGGAGGGAAATAAAAAAATAATACAGGTTTGGAACAACATTTTTGGGTGAACTATCCCTTTAATGGTCACATGACATGACACTGAGTTAAACAAATAATTTTTTTTTTCAGTACTCGCAGGCTGTTTTGTGTTTTCATGCATGCACTCATTCTCACATGGGAACAACTTTTGTGACAACACAGCACAGGCCCAATCGGGCAGTCTTTATTGAAGGGCCCTGAAAATGAAAATAATAAAAATAAAAAAATAAAAAAACTAGTACTACCTTTAATGCATTAACTAACCTGAGGTGTTCCAGGGCCAGAGCAGTCTGATCAAAGTCCTCAGACTCATCGTAGACAACTAAGAGCTCCAGAAGAGGTACTTTATGAAGTGTAGCTTCCAGCAGGGACTTCATGGACTCTTCAGTAAAATCACAGCTTTTGGTCTCACACTCCATTGGGAGCACCAGCTCCACCTTTGCCTTTAGCTCCTTACAATCAACGTCCACAACCTACAACCACAATCCTCAGCCTTTTAAACATCCTTTTGTGTGTGAATGCTTCAATCATACGCATTGACCTTTTTGTTTCTTGACAGTAAATGCCCAAAAAGCACTTGCCACCATATGCATCAATGAACTTACTTTAACCAGCACATCAAACACGTCAGTGTGCCATATGGCCTGCCAATCACATGGCTCCACTATCTTCTCCAGGTACTCAGAGGTGAAGGCTTTTACTTCAGACGTTTTACAGTCACCTGTCAAACATTTCAGGTTTTTAAATACATTTATTGAATCGTGTATTGTTGTGGATGACTTCAAAAGTGTTTGAATTGTTACCAAGCATGTAATCTTGATATGCTTTGAATCTCTCATAGTACAAAAGATGATCTGTCTGGAAGGTGTCCGGCAGTTTTCCATGTCCTGGCCTCTCTGCTCGCCTTAAATGAGTATAGGGTCTTTCATCACAACTCAGATAATGGGTGCCGCTGTCGTCGTCATCATCATCACCATCATCATCTTCTTCTTCTGTCTGAAATAACTCTGAAAACATCAGCACTGGCAGTTCAGTAATTTGCCCTAAATACCCACACAACCTAATGTGTTTTGGCCTATGTGACATTGTTAAAATATCAGTGTCAAAGTCAAACGTGTGACATTCGATTAACTTTTTAGGAGTGTGTGAATGGCATATGCTAACTTGACATAATGGAGGAGTTAAATTCAAATTACAACAAACCACACAGTCATAGTCATATAGCAAACATCACAAACCTTTAGAAGCTCGATTATGTTTTGGTGTGATCTCAGTACAAAGAGTCTCTGTGTATCTTTCAGTCTCTTGGTTGACATTATGATCAAGATCGTTTTGTGGATTTTCGCTGGTCAGTTTAATGATGATTTCAACGCTGTTTTCAGCCTCAGCGTCTCTCGTCTCCTCCGGCTTTGAACACTCCAGCTCTTCTGACATCACTAAAACTTATAACTTTAATCCTGCTACAATAAATATTAATAAAATGTATCTTGTTAACTAGGTAAGCAGCCAACTGACGGTCGGTCTCCACCCTTCACTTGTATTTTCAAAAACAACCGGGGTTGAGCAAAGAGCCCAATAAAGTCACAGGGCGGGGCAATCAGAAACATTCTTAAAGGAGCAGTGCACAGTTAAAACCTTTTAAAGTCACCATGAAATTAAAATTGACAATACTTTTTTAATGTAATATTGCATGGAATATTGCTTCTTTTTTCAGTTTACGTGCCTGCATAAAGTTTATGGTTAGAATAAAGTGTGGTTAAAACAACTTAACTTATAATCGCAACTAGTCTGAGGACCACATGGTGGAAAAGACAGCTAAGGCCCTGTCCCAATATCCGCACTTCTGCCCTTGTGCCCCTCAAATGCGCGTTCTCGCTCAGAGGGGTGCAAGACCGTAAGTGTCCCGATCCTCTAATGTGTTCTCCAGGGGTGATCGTAAGGGCACTTAATGCACCCTTTTCGCAAGTGTGCATCAGACCTCACTTTGCTGTGGGATATTACCCAGAATCCTTGTAGTGTTGTGACGTTTCGAACAGCTACAGCCAATGGGGAGAACGGTTGCTATGGTACTGTTCGGGAGCGCAAACTCCGACGAGAAAGGTGGTGAAGTGTTCTTCCAAGGCGGCGAAATGTAAAAATATTAGTATTATTCAGTTACGAAATGTAGTTTTAAGAGTTTTTCACTCGAGAAATATAGTTGTTTAAACCTCAAATCTGTGGTTTATTTATAAAGATAGCGCCTGTTTAAAAAAATTGATCGGACATTTTCGGAGTTCCAGGTGATCACCGGGCGCGGCGATGCTCAGCGCTCTGTCTACCCGCCTGCAACAGCCTTGCCCCGGCTAGGTTGACGTTTCCCGGGGCTCTCTGTATAGTGTTTAAACATGAGCTATAGATCGGCTGACATCTAACGGGCGACCTTTGGTCTCATTAATCTATTAACTTATTTGTTCCCTGGCAAATGCGTGGGGAAAGTGAAGTTTTATAACTATATTTAGACTATTTAAATGTAACGTCTAACGTTTAGCCTGTTATATTTGACTGAATCTTTTAACTTGCCTTATTTCTTGACTTTTACATCTTCTTAAACTTTTAGGCTACTTATACTTTAATAATGGCTATTGTTGATCAATAAAACTGAAATTTAACAAAAGACAGGGTTGTGTCATTTGATTTCATATAAGAATATTTTAATATATAGCCTATATATATATAAACAACATGTATTTTTTCATGAATGGGTGGAAAAATTTCATTATCAATTTCCATAATAACAATTAAAATTGCATTTCAAATCGACTGTGAATCAGGTAAGGCAGTATAAGCTCAGGTAAACCTCAATCACAATTTATCTTTGCCAAAACTGTTTTAATATTAATAACATTAAAAGAAAGGTTGGTAGCTAAGAGTAAAAAAAAGATATTGATTTTTTCATTCAAAGGATTGTGTCATATTACAGCTATTATAAGCAGCACACACATTAGCCAAATTAACCAACCCTTGCTGATCACAACAGAACTGACGTATATTTTTGACGTGTGCAAAACTGTCCCAATTCTGCTCTTCACAGCCTCGGGCCCTTGCGCACTTTCTTCGCTAAGTGCACTTTCAACAAGTGTCCACTTCCAGGAAGGCCTTAGGGCTCAAGTGGAGAATTGGGACTGGGCCTGAATAAATACCTTATACATATATATGTATTTGTAAACTACATATTTTTTGCATTTTAATATAGCGGACCAGTGAAACATAGCTAAGCTTTAGATTCTGTAACGTTCTCTTTGGTTGTAAGCTAATTATTATTATTTTTTAGATACAATTTTTATCTAAATTAAATATTCGTAAATAATCTTTTATAACCCTTACAGAGAAATCGAGAAATAAATAATAATTTCACAGTGTTATTATTGTTATTTCGGACTGTAATTCTGTGGTGAATGATGCCGCGTTCGCTTTATTCGGTCTGAATCGGTGATCATCAGCTCGTCTTTCCTGTCTGTCACATGTGATTCTAGTCGCCACAGCATTTTTGGGATTCTGTGTGTTGTTACTGTGTTTCGATGGAACGTAAGTTTTATGGTGGTATTATATTGATCAAGATCCTATTGATCTTATATTTTAACGCATTATGTTGTGACCATCTTGGATCCTGATTCTGTGTTAAATATTAAATATGCATACGGTTAAGGTAATCTATCAACGAAAACAAAAGGAAGGACAAGCGTAATGTATTCTATATTTAATCTTTTTTTTTTCACGTTCACAGATGTGGTGCAATCCTCGATCCCATCAAAGGAAAGCGCTCTTTTGGGAGTTGAGGTGACTTTACTGTCATTAACATTAATTTTAATGGGGTGTCTCTGGGTGGACTGAGGGTGAGCTTTCTGGAAATGTAAAAGTTGGAAATCATGAAACGGTTCATTGTTGCAGATGGGCTCACACTGTGTATGATTTACGAAAACTTTACAAACTAGTCAATAAGAATCTGAATGTCACTTTGTTTTCACAGTCTTCATCCACAACGAAAGCGGAGGCTTTCACCAAAGCATTCCTGAAAAATAGCCTTCCCCAAATGAAAGATGCAGCCATTGAGGAAATGATTTTGCGTAAGGCGGTAGTGCTGGAATATAAAAGACAGAAAAAGAAGGGTAAGAAAAGCAAGGCAAAGGGACTGAATGCCAAAGAAAGAAGACAGCTGAAAATATTCCAGCTCAAACCTGAACATCAAAAGTATGTAATAGAGGTTTCATTAAATGTACTCTTTTATTTTGTAGTATTGTATCTTGCTTTACATTGTATCAGTAAAACTTCAGCTTATCACTAAAATCATATGTCTTTGTCTATGGATATCATTGTAGATATGAACTCTTCTTGCCTCTGCATGAGCTATGGAAACAGTACATTGAGGATCTGTGCAATGGATTGAAACCAGAAAGGTCATAATTTTAGGAAGATGCTCTTCAGAATTTCTGCCTCATGGGTATAATTTCATTTCCAGTCTTGCTAACGCTCCATGAATGTGATGCCTGTTTCTTTTGAACACAGCAACCCACAGATGATCCAACAGAAGCTCTTGAAAGCTGATTTCCATGGCGCTGTCTTAACAGGTACGACGTCATGCATATTTGAAAACATTTGCACACAAGAGAACACATTTTTGTTTAGTGGCATATATCCAGATTTCTGATTTATTGTTGATATTTTGAGCATAAAGTGGAACCTTATTCTCTCTCTCTCTTTTTTTTCCCCATAGTTGTCAGATCAAAGTGCCCTTCGTATGTGGGTCTAACTGGCATCTTGGTACAGGAAATGAAGCACATCTTCAAAATCATTACAAAAGTGGACAAACTAAAAGGTATATGTGTAAATATAAACTATAGGTTTCACAGCATTTCATGAATATGAGTGAGTGTGTCAAATATGGCAAGCTTCTGTCCTCTAGATTAAGGAGCCTTTGAGTGCGAAAAAAGCCAAATATGAAAAATTAGCGGCTATTTTTTCCCCCTGTGCCTGTGTGGTAATCAAGTCAATATAACATTATGTAAAAGTTTGCTATGCCAATCTATTGTCAAAGTCTTGTGTCTTGCATGCAGCTGTTGGGCTGTTTTGTCCAGACTGTGTGGCACAGTATACCGTACTGACAATTACTGTAGTAATTTTCCGTAAACTTTTGGATATCGCATTTAAAAATGCTGTATGGAAACACTAAAATGCACTTAAATTACCAGAATGTACATAAAAATGTATTTAGGTGATACTTTTTTAATCTGATGAAAGACATGCACATGAACTATGATAGAAACACATTTAAATCTCTCAACGCGCAACAAAGAACACGTGTGACTTTACCTCAACAGGGGTTGTGAGTGGAGAGCTGGAATAAGCTGCAGACCAATTTCATTATACTGCATCTCAAATGTTGGTTTAGTTATTTTGAAATGTAGAATAACTAAACCAACATTTAGTCTTATCATCAAAATGGTTAATAATGCCCATCCAGAACTGTCCCTCACATTTTCATTTCCAAACATCAGGTATGTAAACACAAGATAATGCGACTAGAGATGCACAGATTACAATTTTCTAGGCCGATTCCCATTTTTATTGAGTTTGACCTGCCCATACCGTTTTTAGCTGATTCTGATTTTATTTTTCGAACCACTTTTTTTTATTTTCAATAACACAAATATTTATTTTCTAAATTTTTATTTAAAAAAAAAAAAATGGGTTTAATTTTCTTTTCTGACATGGCCTACTCCAGTTCTTGTTAACACACGACAAGCAAATTCTGTGCATTTTGGGCACTTTTAATTATTTATTTTTTTTTCATCAAAAGTGTGCTCTCACTTTAATTGAGCGTGAGCAGCGCAGCAAAAATGCACCGATTGCGCTTGCCGAATCGGTGCATCCCTAAATGCAACAGACAGTGTGTATTGTATTGCATCTGCATGCTCTTTATGATGTTACAAAAAGATCCACAGTGGATACCCCAATTGCAGCTAGAGGTTTGACCGACAGGGGATTTTACCGATATTTAGGTTTGACCATACATGCCGATAACTGATAATTCAACCAATGTTTTTTTTTTAAATGGATCGTGGACTAAAAACAAACATACGTACATTTCTTAGGTAACACTTTGCAAGTCCCATTTGTAAACAAGTATTTATTAGCTATACTACTAGCTTTCATGGACTATATGCATTTTGCAATATATGTTTTTACTGCTTGTATTAATGAGCAATACAATACCTTTATGTTCATGTTAGATCATAGTACATTAACTAAGGCAATAACCAATGAAATAATTACAACATAATTTCAAATACATTAGTAAATGTTGAAATTAACAAACTAACAATAAATAATAATTTTCTAACTTGTATTAACTTTATTTAATGATAAAAATGGAATCTTATTGTCAAGTGTTACCATTTCATTTAATTCCAAAGAGTCGTGCTTAAAGATGGCAATTAAAATGAAATAAAGACCTGTATTGCGTATATGTAAAAGCTTAAATTCTCTCGCTTGATTTGCTCTTATTTTAGAACACTTGATTATCTAATCAAAATAAAAAAAGTACTGTAGTGATTAAAAAGGTCTTAAATTGAACGCGTTTCTGATTTGTTTGTTTCGGACAATCATCGGCTGCATGATATCAGTGTTGAGAAAGCAATCACGTCACTAATTTTAAATATGCGACTTCGTCAGCTAATGAATGCATAAAAGTGACCAGCCGGATATTAAATAATGCAAATAGATGGTAACAATTGCGCCATAAAACATTTGGGCCAGGTCTGCGAGTGTTTTTGTCACATTGTTTAAACCGCTTGACTGAAGTAATGTTAGAGTCCTCACAGCCTCTGACGGCAAACTACTGTTCTTCTCTGCTGATGCAGCATCTAGTCAACAACTGAATTACTTTATAATGAAATGGCAATATGTACTTTAGTGTTAGTTATTCATACCATTTCACTGTCGATGTTTTAAATGCGTGTCTGAAGTACAGTGCCGGTATTAACATTAAGTGACATGGCATCTGACACACAGAAGCCAATGGCACGTCACTATACGTATAGAGGGAATGCATTCACGTGACTTTCCCGCCGGAACAACCCCCTCCAGCCTGACCGAGTGGCAAAAGATCTGCTGCGTGACTGGATTTAATAGGGGAAACTGCGAAAATGCGACTAAAACGAACAATTTTATCAGTTTAAATTAAATGTTGGACTCAATATAGTGTTCCTTACAACTTACTAAAGATCGTGATCCATGGATATTATTGACATGCAGCCAGGAATCGTGTTGCCTGACATTTATGTTTGCTTGATTTCGACACCGGGGAAATAAAAGCAATATAGACCTTAACATAAAGCAAATTTGCCTGTGAGTGTTATATTTAAATACAATATAGGTTTAAATCCGGGTAATTACTTATATCAGTTTTATATATAGCCTATATATCATATCGTCCAGCCCTAAAACTTTATAGTTTTTTTTTAGTCAGTGTTTATTAAAAAACATCCAATGCAGAATATGGAATGATACATATTTAATTGATGAGTTGTTAATATATATAACAATACAAAATATATGGGTATGGTTTTACAGCTAAATTCTGCATATTGACACAAAATGACAACTGCAAATCCACCTTTCGTCCAGTTGTTTCTGTGAATGGCAGTGATCCATTTGCTCCTCTTTCTATCGCAGTCTGTAAAAATAAACCTCCGATTTTTTGTCAAATCTAGTTGTAAAGTCCATCGCAAAGCTCTTTCCCACTTTATAACGTTGCCTGGTCTGTGATGAGTCTCAATTATCTGGCTGCCGAACATTTCGGATGGTAGGGTCATGAATTCGGCGTCTACAACATGAAAGCATGGATCCATCCTGCCTTGTATCAACGGTTCAGGCTGGTGGTGGTGGTGTCATGGTGTGGGGAATATTTTCTGGTGGCACTCTTTGGGCCCCTTGGTACCAATTGAGCATCGTTGACGCCACAGCCTACCTGAGTATTTGTTGTCTGACCACTGTCCATCCCTCTATGACCACAATGTACCCAACTTCTGATGGCTACTTTCAGCAGGGGATAATGCGCCATGTCATAAAGCCTGGAATCATCTCAGACTGGTTTCTTGAACATGACAATGAGTTCCGCTGTACTCAAATGGCCTCCACAGTCACCAGATCTCAATCCAATAGAGCATCTTTGGGATGTGGTGGGACGGAAGACTCGCATCACTGGATGTGCAGCCGACAAATCTGCGGCAACTGTGTGATGCCATCATGTCGGAATATGGACCAAACTCCCTGAGGAATGCTTCCAGCACCTTGTTGAATCTATGCCACGGAGAGATTGAGGCAGTTCTGAAGGCAAAAGGGGTTCGCAGACCCGTTACTAGCATGGGGTACCTAATAAAGTGGCCGGTGAGTGTATGTTGTGTTTGTTTTCGCTGGCATTCACGCTGAACACTATACAGCCGCTCAGTCTTTTTGCCACTCACTGTGAGGAACTGCAGCACTCCGGCCGGAGGTGACGTCACGCGCATTCCCTCTATTGGCACGTCCAGTCTTCATTGGCATGTGCCAGTGGATAGTGGCATGTGTCACTGACTTTATCTTGACACTGACATGACACCTGACTGACACAGTCGCAGAACATGTCACCGTATGTTGTGACACTTCTAGTAGTGACTGACAGATTAATCAAGCACCTATCCTGACGTAATTGTGACACAAAATCCTAAGTGAAAAGCCTAATATTTTGTGATATTTTAAATATTAACGTGTTATATCTTGTCACGTCTGTATTTGATTGGAATGTCCACTGAATGTTTTGTAATACCAGAGCTACTTTTGTTGTTTATCTCGCAAAGTCACAAACTGCCCATTCTAGGAAAAACACTAAATAAATCTATCATGGGTCACTACGAATAACGTATTAACAATCGCAGCCGTTACTGTAGACCTTTATTTTTGCGTGATGCTGCACGGACGCACGCCAGTAGGTGTCAGTATGAGTGAGTAAAACACTGGCCAGCACAAAATCATCTCATCTGTGGCTGGTATGGTAAAATGATGTAGTCTTAGACAATTCAGTCTGGAAAAAAAAAGCTGATCAACCAGCTATGTTTGTATGTTTTTTTCATACACTTATGTTTAGATTAAATAGCTAAAAAGAGAAAACACTTGGTAGCATCATTAATTTGTTTGCAACATTTCTGTAGATATTGCTATAATATTGTAATTGTGAATTATGTTGGCCATGATGATAATAGTGTTGTGAAAATCTGATGATAAGATTCCAGATTGAAGTCAAATCATCTTACTGTGTCATAGTGATGTATGTCTCGAGACTGGTCTTATAAAATAAGAGCAATAAAATACTATATACCTGGGTATTTAGAAAACCCTACGTATGACCCTGATATGCGAAAATACTAGTGATTCAATATGTTTTATTGTATTCATTTTATTTTATATTCTAAAGTCTTGCATTTTCAATAGCCTAATAATGCAAGACTAGTAGTCTTGTATGTCACTTTTTATAACAGGGGTTCTCAACTACAGTTCTTGTGACCCACTGCTCTGCATAATGTGTATGTCTCCTTATTTAACACACCTGATTCAGATCCTCAGCTCGTTAGGCTGAACGAGCTGAGGATCTGAATCAGGTGTGTAAAACAAGGGAGACATACACAATATGCAGAGCAGTGGGTCACAAGGACTGGAGTTGAGAACCCGTTTTATAACACAGAGCGTTTATCCTTTGCTAGGAGGATTAAAAAAATATTGGGGACATAAATTAAGAGTATACCCACTTCTCCAGGCCCCACTACATCACTGGGTATAATGGTGCGTTCTATTATGCCCAACGAACCGACTTCGGACCTCGGATTTGACGTCACGTCCACACTTCAAGCGTTCTATTATGTTTTGCGTGTCCGAGTCGGAGAGAAAAATGGACGCCACCCGGAAAGCTGTTATAATGGTAGCACTGACCGAGTATGGCTCTGAGTACCAGGCACTTATATATATAAAAAATATATATTATTACTAACGTTACACCTTATCAAAACGCAGCCATTTGAATTTGAAAATGTTCACTTTATTTAATGTTTTTCCTGTTAATCTTCTGTTAGCAACGTTAGTAATTGCACTCACAACAACCGATTCCCATACCTACAGGGGACGCAGTAATACGAGTGATTATAATCGTCATTTAAAATACCAAAGCGGTTCAAAAACAATGAAAACAATTCATTCTTACAAGTCACAGGGCGCAGCCATCTTGATTTCCGAAACGGAATTCTTGCTCGGTGTCCTCACGGTTGTCCGACGTCCGAGAGGAGAAATCCGAGGAAAGGGGGCGTGTTGCTAGGCAACGTCTGTCGTCCGATTCGGATCTCCGAGACGGATGAATAATAGAACGCACCATAAGTACATACTTACAACATGTTTTCTGCAAAATGTGGATTCTGCAAAATTTATAAAAGTTGCAGAATTCATTCTGAAACTTTTATAAATGTAAAAGTTATAGAATGGATTCATTTGGAGACTTCAAAATCGGCCGAGATAGACAGGCAATGCAAAACAAATCTTACAAGTTATTGCTTAGCTTCAACAACACTAGTCGGTCTTGGTTCTCGACTTGGTCACGGCTTGGTCTGTCTTGGTCTTTTCTTGGTCTCGATACCCTTCTGGTCTTGGTAGTGTCTTGGTCTCGGCTTGGTCTGTCTTGGTCTTGTCTTGGTCTCGATACCCTCTGGTCTTGGTAGTGTCTTGGTCTCGGTTTACGGCGGTCTTGACTACAAGTCTACTGTGTCATGAAAGCACTTCTCCCCTTTTCTTCACGACAGCCATTAGCCACTTCTCAGACCCCTCTTTTCCAAATGACCCTGAGAACAAAGTCTGTCAACAGATGGTGTGTAAATGGTGTTGCTTAACCGAGGCCACTTTAACCTTTTAAATAGTGTTGATTTTATTCATTATAGAAATATGCTCTGGATTACTGACATTTTTCCCGCCTCTCTCTTTCTCTCTCTCTACAGTAATACCAAAGAGGAACAGTGTGTTCAGTGTGGAGATTGGTGATTTCGTAACTCACATCTATGGCAGCAAGTTTGAACTGCGCTCCAGTGAGCGGTCAGCAAAGAAATTCAAAGTAAAAGGAACTATCGACTTGTAATGGAAAGTCTAAAACATTGTGCAATCTTAAATGTGAGCTGATACTGGAGCCTTGGAGACTCTCAACTGCCACATCCTTTTATAATGTAAAACTCTTTGCTTATGACCTAATTTAGTCGACAAAATTGCAAAATGTCCCATTACTTCTGTAATAGCATGGTATAACAATAGATCCACAAGTATGTTTCCTTTAAGGTATTTCAGTAAGTGCTAAAATGTTAAAGTTGTGTAAAATAAGCAAAGTATTTTTAGTTGAAAGAGCAGGATCTCCAGTTTAAAGTGTATACTGAGGGGAATTGGTATGATTTTAAGTTATTTGGTTCTATTTCAGTGGTGTATATTTTGTAGTATTTGCCTGATAACAAAACATGGAACTTGTTTTTTTCCCTCAAAACAAAGCCTGATTTCTTGGATACTTGGTCATGTTTTTGTGCTTTTGTAAGTGACTCATCAATGCCTCTTCTGGTAATGCCTGGGAATCTCCACATTCCTAGGCAGAACTGGTTTTGCAAATAAGTACATAAGAGTTTGTTACTGACTATATTGGCTTAGAGGAAAATTGTAGATTATTTGGTGCTTAGAATATATTTTAGCAACAGGTTTGAGTAAAAGGAAGCTGTAACATCGACTGCTTCTGTACCAAAGAACGACAACGATGTCACCATTCTTGCAAATACACATGAATTCTTCTCAGCATTCTGATGTGCAATGTCCTTTATGTGACAGAGGTCTTTACACTTAATTTCTCCTTTGGTCAACTGTGGTCAATGTGTGAATAGGGTGTGCACTTCCTTCCAACCACATTTTATGTTTTTACAAGAAATAATATGTAGCCTATTAATTGTCACATACAATTTTAGGTCGTATGTATTAAATGGCTGTGACGTGCATGTATAACAGGCCTGTTATTTGCAGTCACTTTGCATATTTTTCTGTTAAAAGAAAAAAAAAGAAGTTGTTAGACTAGCTTTGCCAGCCGATTGGTTTAAGGGCCAAAGTTCAGTTGTCGTTTTGATGCTATTTCTTAATGAATTTTATCAGGCCATCTGAGCCCATACTGTTAATCAGGTGAACAACAAATGTTTTTCTCTTAGTAATATCCTCTTCACATACAGTCAAAATGTTTTTTTTTGTTTGTTTTTTTACATGCAAAACCCACGACACTATATTAATTGTTTACAAATTTGTATAAATGTTTTCTTAGTGTGCATGGATTGTGTGCAACAGAAGAACAGTGATGTGGAATTTAGATGAAACAGATGGGCCATAAACACACATGTACTGGTACTTTTATTTAGATTTTTAATGTATCATTTTAATACAGATCTGCTTCTATACACAAGTATACCTATGGCAGCCTTGTGTAGAATATTTATATTTTCTTGGTTTTCTGTTTATTTGATTTATTAATTGTACTTGAGTTTCATGTCATTATTGTTCTGTAAATACTACGGGACTTTTTTACTATGTCATGCACTGCACCTAACTTTAACTTTTGATATTCTCCTCTCATTTGCCAATTTCCATCTAAGTGCAAAAGCCTCAGCTATGTTATTTTCCTGTAAAAGGTGATGGGAGGAACATCTGTTTTTTTTTTTTTTGCTATGAAATGTCATTATTGACTATTCTAGGACGCGAGTTATGCATCAGTGTTATTTTAATACTTCAAATACCTGTTTGCTTCTCAGAAGTGTAGTTTTTTTTTTTTTTAGCTGCCCTTTGAATATATTTTTGATAATTTGTTTGACAGTAACTTTTCTTAAGTCTTTGTCCTTGCTCTTCTGTGTCAAATCACTCACAAATCTTTTTTAAAATTCAATCATCTCTATTCAGTTTTTGCAAAATATTAGTTGTAAGACATTGCGCTATTTCATGCTTTTCTTCTTCAAAATCTTCCTCCCCATATTGCATTAGAACTCTGACTTGCTTCATGTTGAACAACCCCTTTCCATTTACCTAAGACATGGCAAAATATTTATATTATGTCTGAGATTAAGACCAAATATCTAAAAAATATATATATAATAAAATTGGAATGTTTGAGCTAATATCTTACTGATATGTCACTTGCATGAAACTGATTTATTTTAGACAATATAATTTATTTCAATCACATCCACTGTGAAATAAATTAGGCAGGCAACCAAAAGTAGAACAGCAATACTACCAGTATTATCATAAATGTTTCATTATATTTGACAAACATGAGGTCAATAAAATGTCATGACAATATATAGTGTGTGTGTATATATATATATATATATATATATATATATATATATATATATATATATATATATATAGACACACACACACACATATATATAGTGTATATACATATATATATATATATATATATATATATATATATATATATATATATATATATATATATAAGTATCTCTACACTCAGCAGGACTCTGTCAATTTAGTGACCGGTATCTGACATGTCATCCATTTGAAACATTTTATTTTGTGCTAGAATGTCTAGAGTATCTTTCCTAGAGTATCGTCTGATTTATTTCCAGTCAGTAACAAGGAAGGTAACACTTCTAAAATAGTATCAGTTCTGAGCAGTTCTGGAATTTCCCCTTTCAACCAGGAAATACAAGCTTATGACACTCTATAAATGTGCTCTCAACCAACCTGAAAGAGAAAGAAGTGATTTGTAGTGCTGAACACAGGAGTAGTTTCAAGAAGTGGAAGGTGGGAACTGCGAACAGATACGAAGTCTGTTTACCCAACAATTCACTGCTTTCTGTGCCAATCAGGTATTTGGTTGTTCCTTGGTGAATTATTTTTTAAGATGTTCAAACATTTATTTTGTGTGTTTATTAATGTATTAGCGTAATCAGAGGTGAAATCTTAAAGTGTAGATTTGTATGTACTGTAAAAAAACAACAACAACAGTACATTGAAATTTGATTTAACTGTCAATACTTGTAAATTTTACAGGCAGCAACAATGGAAGATCTGGCCTTTACTATTCAGAACCGTGAGCGAATCAGGGCGGTGGCGAGCTCTTTTGGCTGCACTGGGAAGGTGCTTTTAAAACCTGGGCGTATTCTTGTGGAGAGGGCTGCTTGTTGAAGCTGTGCAGGCGTGGACCCAAACCCAAAGTGTTCTTCCTCTTCAACGACATCTTGGTCTATGGTAACGTCATGGTGCCTGGTCGCTGGAACAATAAGAAGAGGGTCGTTGCTTTGGAGGAGGTGCAGCAGGAAGATCTGGAAGACGGAATGGCCATGCCCAACCAATGGCTCATCCGCATGCCACACAAGTCTTTCTATGTGTCGGCAGCCTCGCCTGAGGAAAAAAATGCATGGATGGAGCACATTGAGAAGTGCAAGACCCTCTGCATGCAAACTAAGGGCCTTCCCACTGACAAAGATGCAGAGAAGTTTGCAACCACCTGGATCCCTGACCAGGCTTCAGCCATCTGCATGCGCTGCGCAAAGAACTTTAACGTCGCCACTCGGAGGCACCACTGCCGGAAATGCGGCTATATAGTATGCCAAGCTTGCTCGAAGAACCGGGCCTTGCTACCAAACATCTCCTCTAAGCCTGTGAGAGTTTGCCGGAGCTGTGCGAACAGCACACAAGAGGGAAAGGTGCTGGGACAGAAGAGAAAAAAGGTAAAGCACTGGAAGAAAAACTCTGTAGAGGAATCACCAAGGGTACTGGAGTGTGAGACATCTAGCGATGAGGATCATGAATATGAGAACGGGTACCAGGTGCACACCAAGTGGTTCAGTAATCAGTTTGACAAGGAGGATTGCTCCCCATACTGCTACATAAAGCCCGGGCACATGAATCCTCCCCGCAACGGACTCTGAACTTCATGTGAGCAACTACTATTATGAACTATGCTCTGCACAGAGACAAATACCAGCAGTTATTAAGTATTTTGCACTAAAATGAGTCACTTTTATGATTCTGTTTTGCACTTCTATTTAGTATTTGTATGTATATTTGAACATATACTCTATAGCATATGTATAAAGGGAACTGTGTGACTTTTGCAATCAATATAATTAAAAAGCATTATTTAATAAATATTGTGGTATTGTATTAAATAATTGTAGGGAAACACACACACACACACCAGTTCTTCAACAGGTACCTATTCTGTTAATATATTCCAGGCAAAAATTGTGCATCTGTTGTTTATAAAATACATCACATTTCTGGCAAAATATGTTCTTGTGCAATGTTACAGGACTTTGACATCTATAGGTTAAAAATTAAACACACACACACACACATATCATAGTGTGTATGTATATATATATATATATATATATATATATATATATATATATATATACTATGATACAAATAATAAAATATAAATTTATTGGCTTTTCTTCATAGATTACTTAATGTTAAGTCAAAATAATTTGTTTTTTATTTTAATTGGGACCATACCATGTGGTAATTAGTAGCCTACTTACCTTATCCCATTGAATTGCAATAACACTTAAATGTCAGGGCAAATATACTGTGAAATTAAACCGTTTTTTTATAACATACCTTTCTCAGTAATTACAGTGCAAATAGTGTTGTTTCAGTATTGTTACATAGTAAGTAGCATTTGTTACCCCCTTGTCCTGCGGGCTGTAAATTAAAGTGGTGCTTACCCCTTTATTACCCAAAATTTAACATATTGTTCCCTTATACCTATACGGAAGTACACTATAAATACAGAAACGTACACCGTAATTTCAGTGTACTTACACAGTTGTTTGCGGGTCGTAAATAAAGTCTGTTTATAAACAGAACTAATTACAACATTCCAATCATATTAAATTCAATATTTTCAATAGAAGCATCCTCACTAAAGACATATTCTTACTGCAGACCTATAACATTAAGGGTGGAATATATGGTGTTTTAGAGTGGACAGTGACTTCTATATATTTCTGATGGATACAATTGCAATAAACATAAAAACAGGGACATGATTTCCGTATTATAGTCTAGGTCTCATGATGGACCCTTTTACAGATGCATTTCCCAAATAACTAACTTTGTGTAGTTAATTAACATTACTTAAATGTATAATTATACTGTTATGAGGACACCCTAAAATAAAATGCTTGATATGTGATGTTTCATAAATTTGCCAAGGAGCATAATTTCTGATGCAAAGAACCATTTTAGCATAAAAGGATTCTTCAGGAGTTCTACATAGACGTTTTATATGAGTAAAGAAGCTCTACAAAACCATCTATTTTTATAGTGCACTAATTGATTGGTAGAACAATGCAAACAAAATGTGTGGATTACAAAACCAAAACAGACATTTTGTCTAGACAATTACTCTGAAAGTGATCAGAGATTGCATAATTTCACCAAGGCATGACAGCTAAAGAGTCATCGCAGAAGTTGTGATGTGCACATACAAGCTGAGCAAATTTTCTGCTCTCATAAGAACTGTGGTGGGAGGAAGACAAACATTATAAAAAAAACACATTTTTTTTCTTTTGCATAATCTCCATGACAGACTTTTTGGCACACAGTGAGGTGTACAGTAACTAACAAAACCAGTGCATCAGGTGAGATCAACTTTCACACACATCCCTGTTGTTTACTATCATTGGACATAAAATGGAAGAGGAAACCCACAGGTTTGTTAAAATGCAAACCACTTGATCAGACACTCATTACCAAAGTGAACTACCAAAGAAACACCGCTGTCTTACTGTACAGAAACTCCAACGTATTACAGTCTTAGAGCTTGATTCTGGGAACTAGTGAAGCAAAGATCATTCTAAGGTTTAAAGAAAAGTTGAGTCTAACTAAGCTCAATTTCTTTGCATTACAAACAAGACACTATAATGTCTTCAATAGAGCTGCTTAGCTAAATTGAATTCATTTCGTAATTGATGAACTTTACAGTCAACACTGATCTGTCTTTTCAGAGATGCTTCACATCAGAATTTAATTACTTGCATCACTGATCATTATTGTCCTGTTTCACTGTATTGCAAAGTGCTAAATAAACATGATTTGAGTTGACAAAGGGCAGTAGGACAGACAAATACACAATAACTGTGACTAATGCCCAAGATGGGATAGTAAATGTGCTAATAGTCTTACTATGAAGGTAAAGCCCCATAATTGAATACTGCCAAAACACTTAACACAGACATTAAAAAGAATGACAAAATTACAGAATGGATACACTTTGGTTATTGTCTTGTGTGGGACACAAGGTCAAAACTTGAAGAAAGAAAAAAGTTTTTTTTTCTTTTTTTTTTTAGTTTACCCAAACCTGAAAATCCTGTAATCCTTTACTCACCCTTTTGTTGTTCCAATCCAAACCTATGACTGTTGTTGTTGTTCTGGAACACAAAAGAAGATATTCTGAGGAATATTGGTGACCATTGACTTCCACTGGGTGGAGAAAAAAACAACAACTAAGGCATCTAAAAATACCCACAGAAGAAAGACAGTCATTCAGGTTGGAAATGACATGAGGGTGAGTGAAACCATGACTACTTTTTATTTTTAGGTGAACTACTCCTTTAAGGTAAAGTCTTCACAGAGTGCATGTATCTAAAAGAGTTTAATGTGTCTTTTCATGTTTCACCTGAAAACATGCAATGTGTCCCATTTAGAGAACAGACAGCAAAACACACATTAATATGAGGAAATAGCTGTATTTTTCTGGCTAACAACTGATGTTATACAACCACCTTGACAACCCTAAAAATAAAACACAATTGTGCTACCAAATAAATGACATGTCAGCACCGAGGGTTTCACTGCATTCTTCTGTATATTTAAACGTATTTATTAGGATAAACCCCTTGAGATTCATCATCTCGTTTTCAAAGGGGTCCTAAAATACATCACAATCATCACAAAAGAACAATACAGTGTGGTTTTCTACTCTTAAGTCTGTTGTTATGTCACAAGATTCAAGATTCCTTTTTATTGTCATTCCACAATACACCGCAGAATGAAATTACGTTAATAAATTACGAAATTATGTTTTAAGCTGTAATTAAGTTCACAGCTTAAAAATACAGCACAAAAACAATTTAAAGAATACTGTAGAAAACAAGATATTAGCTACATATAAAAAATGTAAACGCTTATATGGGTATGCAGAGCATGAGTGATAAATATAAAATCTAAAAACGATAAGTATCTATAGATATATACATTTGTGAGCATATTAAAAATTGAACACAGTCTCATGAAGATGCGATCTATACCACGAGTGTCATTTCTCGAGACAGTTATGCGCCAAAAACGGTTTTTGCGTGTATATGGTACGCACTAGAAAACCCTGGGTTAGGTTTAGGGGAGAGGGTGTGGGAATCGTGCATGTTCGTCAAAACTGCAGTATCATACTGCCAGAGCGAAAGTCGCGTGCCATATCACGCAAATTGTGGTTTTGGCGTGAGTGAATGTCCATGATGAAATGCACATTCGTGCTCATACATACTAACTTTCATGACTGGGCTGCAGAATCTTCAGAAAAGTCTACAGAAAAGTCCCAATAGTCCGCTCCGCTATCCTCACCACTCTGCTCAGCACCTTTCTCTCTGTAGGGGACGCTGACCTTTCACTCATGGTGTGAGTGTGGTCTGTAGCTTATGATATCAGAGAAGCTATTCTAAGAAAAGCAAAGACCTGCTGCTCTCCAGCAAACCATATGAAGTGTACCACAAACTACAGAGCACAGTACAGAAAGAGTGAGACCCTGTGGTTCAGGCCAACCTCTTTTTTCAGTTTAAATGACATTTTGTAATGAGAAAATGAATAGCATTTTCTAAACATGAAAACATCCTCAATTTCTTGGCAGTCTACATGCCTCTTAATATGAAAAACTCAGTCAAAACAACACCCACTAGTAGAGCCTGCTGCTGCTGCTATTTCATCATATTTGTTGTGTAGATTTTTATTGAATCAATAAAAACAAGAATCATTAAAGTCACTGTAATAGTGATTAGTGCTCTCTCAGGTAAACCCTGCTCAAATTGTGTCTGGCTCAGTTTATCCAAGTTGGTTTTTCCAAATTCTCTATACTAATGCTAGCACTTAGCAAAATAATTGATTTTAGCATAAATGTACCATGTTTGTAATAGCAAATCTAAAAGTTAAATCTACAAAAAGATTGTTCACCAAAGAATGAAAACTCTGTCATCATTTACTCACACTAATGCCATTTCAACCCTGTATGACATTCTTTCTGCTTCAGAAAACAAAAGAAGACATTCATGTGCTTTCGAATCCTGTGATTGCAAAGCACATAAAATATCTTCTTTTGTTTTGCTCTGTAGTTTGTATGATACAAAGCAAATCAGACTGTAAACAAAACCTGTTTGCTTACCAACATCTTCAAAACAATATAGGGAGAGCAGGGTGCGCAACCTAACGCTTTTTGGTTTTTGCTCAATTAACTAAAAAATAATTAGGTTAGATTAATACTTTTTTTACACAAGCAACATACGCCAGAGCCGATGCGCCTGAAGGGGGCGTCTAAAACTGACAGGGGCTTTCACATTAATGCATGTCACCACTTTTTTTCGGGGCTTCCCACTAATTTTTGAAACATCTTCGCGGTATTACGGTATGAACCCATAAAAAATGGATTAGGCCTAAACATCTTCAGTTAACTAGCAGAGCATTCATTTTGTTCGTTTGTCAAATTAGAGTCGTTATAGTGCTGAAAGTTTTTTTTTGTTTTTTGTTTTTTTTTAAATCAATCAAAGTGCTCGTTTCGATCAGTGAAGCGGATAGTGTTGTCTTGTGGCTCGCGCTGTCTTCCCACGGACACGCGCTTCAATCAGATGCGGAGACTAACCCAGGTGAAAAGAAAAGTTCACTAAAATACATTTTATTTAAGTGCACTTAGTACACTTCCATAATGCACTTAAAGTGCTTATTTTCTGCACTTATTTTTGTAACTTAATATATATAAAACAGCTTATCTTTAGTACTGCTCAATAATAAGACGATACGTGTTTACATGTTAGAAACACATGATTGTGTAATTGTACTTAAAAAGTAGTTACATTTTGCTGTCATTCTTCTCCCAGTTTATCGGCCACTTACTTTCATGTATTTTGTGATTAGTGGAGAAATTGACGTGTTGTAAATTCAAAATCCAACAGATCCGAATTCTGAACATACAGCTCTATGACCTGTACGTTACAAATGTGTTTAACAACAAACACATCCACTTGCACATATTTGACAATCGGAATATCAGTGTTTTATGCTTTCGTAAACATTCCTGATGAAAATGGAAAAATGGCATAAAAGCAAGGAGCATCATCGTTTATTGAGCTGTGTATGTTGATCCAAGCCTCTGTCAGGTGGCAAGCAATGGCAGCGCCACCACGGGAACATTAAAGTGAAAGGTTTGGAAGAACAGTTCGCCTAATGAAAAGGCAAGATCACAGCTGGGGAGTCAGCTGGGTTCGTAGTTGCGTGTGGAAGGGTTGAACTGCAAATATTATTAATTTAGCTTAATGTTCACAAAAAAATAAGGAAATGTGTGAAAATGTAATTGGCAAAATGGGAATTTTTCAATAACATATTTTATCAGTAAAATCCCGTGTACGTTCATTGTGATTGGAAGGTGCCTGCGAGTCCCCTAAGCGAGGGACGTCTGCCCCCTGCACGCACCCGCGCGGCCTCTAACATATCTTGCTGCAAATGACCACTTAAAGTTTTTTTTCTAGGACCTGGACCAGTTTTGTACAGTTGCACTGAAAGTTGACAGAAGTGCAATTGTTACAACTGTGCCCATATACGGGTAACTATCTGTTAACACTTGTGTGTAACACATAATTCAGTACTCTATTTTATTTGTATCAGTTCTGATATTGTTTGTGCATTCTAGTCTTGACCGATATCCATACATCCATCCCCTAATCCAATAACTCCGTGGATCAATATCATGTAGATAGAGGACATGTAGAAAAGGGCAGCATTGTTTTGCAATAAAATAAGTAATATGTATTCAATTATAAATTTTGTCATTGCAGGTACATTAGATTATGTGTGTGGCAGCTGCATGTACAAATATCATTATTACAATAATCAAGTAATAACAATACAAATGAACTTAAAATAAAAATTTAAAGGGTTTATTGCATTAATAACAGGCCATATTTCCTAGCATATATGTGATACATAAGTTATCAGTCATAGTAAACTGTAAATTTTAGATCGTTTTTAAATTCCAACATTGTTTGTGAAAAGTGTAACAAAGTTAAAAGTATAAATAAATACTCAAACCTGAAAGTTGTGTGGCTCCGTTTTCATTTGATTATCATTGTACACTTGGCGGCTTAGTCTGTAACACTCTGTTACAACTAACCCTGCTGTATATTACATATTTTAAGCCTAGCTAACAGTCGCTAGGAATTGCTGACATGTTTCAAAACGGTGCTATGTTTGAGCCAACAAGACAGTGATTAAGGCAATATAAAGTTAGATTTGGAAACGTATACACCCAACTCAGAAACCGAAAAAAAAAACCTATGATGAAAAAAATTACTTTCATGGTGTCAAAACACTCTTTGTCCAGTATCTTCAATGTGATCAAACTTTCCCGAAATTCGCGTAGGCCGTACTTCTGGCAGCACGAAGAAATCGCGGGAAGACGCCTGCTTGATCCTGACGAACTATGTCAACGGTCCAGTGTTACGTTTAACCGCGGCAGGTTAGTTGCACCCGCGCTCCCCTATTATTTTATTTTCCACAGAAGGAAGATGGCTTTGCAAAGACATGAGGTACTGAAATTGTTCATTGTGTGGTTTTGATTTCACATTTCAGAAAAGATTTGCTCAATTTATTTGAGTATTTTAAACATTTTAAGGTTTACTGTGTGAAACTGTTACTCTAAACTGGATTAAAGAACCATGTGCCAAAACCTACAATTTTTATTGTACAAATAAAAGTAAAAAACAGATTTCAGTAAACAACAACAACAAAACCTGAACTAAAAAAGCTTCAGGTACTGTTGTTAAATTTGGCTTAGACTAAGCAGGTAACATTAACCCACTATGTTTGCCCATAGGCTCCACTTTGGCTCCAAGCTCTTTTGTGGCAAAAGAGACTGAAGTAGTAAGCACTCGCATCTGCAAAGAGGAATTACTCATTACTAGAAAAGTTAGTTGAGCCAGGTCAACCCAATCCAGATTTCCCAGTACTGCCATGACGTGCAGAGTACAGTTTCTTTTTTTGTTGAGGTGGCATCTCCATTATGATTTGATGAAGAGGCTGGAACTTTGTCATTAGTCATCCACCATCGCAACAGCACCTCCCAGAAGCACCACCTAATAAGACAATAGAATATCATGTGTCTCACTAAACGTTTTCTGTATTTTCTTTGTTTTGCAATTCCAACTTTTCTACATGCTTTTAATCAAGCTTCATTATTTTTTTATTTTTTTCAAAATAGGCCTACATTGTGTTCTACAAAAAGATCAACCTAGTGTTATTTTAGTAGAATTGATTAATATTTGAATTAATTTTAAATAATTGTTATTTTGTATATTATAAATATTATAAACTAGAAATTATAAATGTATACTATAAATATTATAGACTATTATAAAATAGTTCCGGATTTCTAGTCCTTGATTCTGATTGGTTAAGCCACATTGTAAAAAAAAAAAAAAAAAAAACACTGCCATGTTGTAAATTCCTCAAACAAACATACTTTACAAATGAGGAAATATTAAAAAAAATATCTTATGAACTAACGGTTTTATAAAAGCAATGAAGATGTGGTTTACAGTGAATTTAGAACAGCTAAAGCCTAATGGGGTTATTTATTGCTTTATTTTAGTAACCAACATAAAGTTAAACTAGCAAAAATAAAAAATAAATATTGCATGAAAAAATTAAACTTAGCTGAATAGGCCTTTACGTTTTGTTTATATTTTATTTTGTTTTAGTTGACGCTGTCTCGTAACCATATAGGCTACTGTTCATAGATATTATACCACCACATTAGTTAAGAACTGCTAAGTCAAAGTTTGTGGATGACAAGAAATCAAACACACACGCCATACATAGCCTACCAATAAATATACCGGGGGGCCCTCCGAGTAGCCCCCCTAAAAACGCCCCTCCGCCAGCGGTAGCAGCTCCTTTGGCTGAGCTCTGTACTGCTGCTTTAACCTGCCTGCTATCTGATATTTTACAGCAGAGTCCCATTACATCGTCTATTTGACGCTTCATTGTGTTGTGTTCAAAAACACTGCCTGAGGAGGAGAAAATGAATCAAAGAGCTGTCTATTCTCAAATGTAAGTTGATTTAACATTGCGCAGTGTCGTAAGTTAGGCCTACACGATTTCTTTCAAACAAACAAACAAACAGACTGTAACTACAGTCGTGATGAAAAAAACTAAAATAAAAATAATGTTAAAGCTAAACAAGTTACATAAAATATGTAAGCTAAATTTCCATGGCCTACATTTTGACAATATTTAACAGGCAAGTTTTGTAAACTACATTACAGCTTTCATAAAACTTTTTATTACCTCGGTTTCTGTTGACTTTACTTTAAGATTGAGAAAGTGAAAGTGACATCACTTCCGCTCTTTGCTCAGCTGATATGTCATTCTAATTTTAATTTGATATCGAAAGCATCACCTCCATTGTCGAAACAACCAGCAAAATGCCCCAATAGGTCCACCTGTTGGAAGTTAATTACAGCAAACAAAAGTAAAAATCAATAGTTAGCGCTACAAAAGCTTATCAGTACAAGGTTTTTTTTTTTTCTCAGAACATTTGCAGAATGCAGAACGTTTTGTGTGGTGGTGGGTAGGTTTAGAGGCCGGGTTAAGGGGAGTTGTGTGTGTGCGTGTGTGTGCGTGCGCGTGTTTTCATATAGGTTTAGTCAGCCAATCTATCAATCCATCCATTTCCCAAACCGCTTGGTCACAGATAAAGATAGACATTTAGCATTGATATAGGCCTAGGGAATATGGAGGGGAATGTCATGTTATTAGAAATGTTAAAAAATGTCAGATTGACCAAATGTTAGAATTCATCTAAAAATTCATTAATTAAATATATACATAAATAATAAAAATAAATTAGGTTTTCAGCACTTTGTGCTTGAACCCCTGAAAAAAAACAGACTTTGTTTTTGTTTAGAATAATTTTTGCTCAAGATTAATTTAGATATTGTTGCACTTTGGCTGGTGATTCTATGTTGTTTTGTAGACATTTTAACAAATAGTTAGGGACATCCTCCAATTACAAATATAAGTCTTCAAGAGATACTGATTTTGAATACATTGGTTTTCCATCGGATCTGGCCTTCAAATGTCAGCTTTTTAAAACCAATTAGTGGTCATAAACCTTTAGTGGTCATTTTTTTAATGTTTAATATATATATATATATATATATATATATATATATATATATATATATATATATATATATATATATATATATATATATATTAGAGCTGTCAAAAAATTAATTGCGATTAATCGCATCCAAAATAAAAGTTTTTGTTTACATAATATATGTGGGTGCATTGTGTATAATTATTTTAATATATATAAATACACACACATGCTTGTATATATTTAAGACATATTTTCATTTATATACTGTTTATAGATTTATATGTAATTTATATTATATATAAATATATATATTTTACATATAAATAATATTTTTTTCTTAAATATACATGCATGTGTCTGTATTTATATATATATACAAAATAATTATACACAGTGCACCCAAATATATTATGTAAACACAAACTTTTATTTTGGATGCGATTAATCGCGATTAATCTTTTGACAGCCCTATATGTGTATATATATATATATATATATATATATATATATATATATATATATATATATATATATATATATATATATATATATATATATATATAGTTGCTTGAGGGATGAAGGTTAAAATTGTACATGTGACATCAAGAATAAAAACTGTAGCAACCATTTTATTCTAGCTTGTTGTTACAAATAGCCCAGTGTTTCAACCTTTTTTAGTCTCACATTATCCCATACCAACAATTTCTTATACATCAGAAGATATGTCAACTATAATTACACCTTTATCATACTTTTTGCTATCAAAATGCTAATAGTCATTATTTTAAAGTAAATAGTTAAAACCTAAATAACTCTAAAAAGAAATGCATCACAGAACCAGAAAGAGTAACCGAAAGTTATAACTTAAAAGGGTAACTAAACCAGCGACATTCACCCTCAGTGATCAATCTTCATACTTCACATCAGCTTTGAGCTGGGTTTTAGTGTAATTGAGAATAGCAGCCAGAACCTGCTCATGTAGAGCTGCATTCCCATTAACTTGAGCTATTAAGTGGGCGAGGTCAGTCCATTTCAGTGTACCCATTACTGCCATTATATCAGAGTACAGTTTCTCCTGCTGTGTGGGAGCCAACTCCATGATGATCTCAGGAAGTGGCTTGAACTGGTCACTGGTCATCCATCCTCCCAGCGCACCTCCCACAGCTGCACCTGTAAGCAATATAAATCAGGTAAATAAAACGAATCTATAGCACCATCTTGTGGTTAGAAAGTGAACTAGACGTTTGAGGATAGCAAGAAATCACGAAGAAACATTACCAACAGCTATACCAGCTGGACCTCCAATCAGACCTCCTACAAAAGCACCTCCACCAGCAACTGCGGCTCCTTTCGCCGAGTTCTTAAATGCCGCTTGTATCTTCTTATTTGCGGATATTTCACAGCAGAGTTTCATAATATCATCTTTTTGATTTGCCATTGTGACGTGCTGAAATATCAATAACAACGATGCAGACATGTATTAAAGAAGAGGAAAAATTGCAAACGACACAAATTAATTAATTATTTCGGGTATTTTTGAGGCCTCGCTACTTGCATGTTTGAGAAAATAGGATCGACGCACAGCAATTAAAAAAAAGTTTTTACTTTCTCTAGCTAGCTACTTGATAAACTAGGCCTACATCTCTGATTTTACTTAACAAGGCTTTGCAGTTCTTACCTGAGTGTCTTTCTTTAAACTCGAGTAGACTTTAATGGTAAAGACAAAGTTACTTTCGGTATCACATTCATAAATTTACATGCACTTCCGCGCTCTGCTCAGTTTATAGGGCTATAGGACCTATTGTCTCTGCGCATTTGCAGATAAGTCAGATGGACACACTTAAAACAGGTTACGTGTCACATAATTTGTTCGAATTGATTTTCAGGTCGTTGTAGTAAAAAAAAAAAACGAATTATTAAATAAATAATAAATGTTAACAATCTGAAAAATTGTGACACCCAAGAAGAACAAACATTGCACGAAAGATAAGTAAAAAGTCGAGTAAGTAAAAGTAAAAATGACTGCATTCGTCAAGCTGATCATTCAAACCTTGGCTATCCCATGTGGCTAATTATATTTAGCATATCATTTTAGTTTATATCCTTTTGAGTTGTTGACTACCAGTCAAAAGTTTGGAAACATTACTAGCCTAATTATAATTTTGAAAGCAGTCTCTTATGCTCATGAAGCCTGCATGTATTTGATCACAATACAGAAAAGAACAGTAAAATTGTGAAATATTATTACAATTTAAACTAATGGCTTTCTATTTTAATATACTTTACAATAGAATTTATGATGTAACGCTGATTTTTCATTACTCCAGTCTTCGGTGTCACATGATCCTTCAGAAAAAATTCTAATATACTGATTATCAATGTTGGAAACAGTTGTCCTGCTTAATATTATTTTATTTTTTTAACAATTTAATTTGATAATTTTTTATGAAATGTTTTGTCTTTGAAGAAAAAACAGCATATTTAAAACAGAAATCTTTTGTAACAATAATACACTAGGCTACTGTTCAATTGTTTTTGAAAGAAATTAAGCATTATTATTAATTAAACATTATTCAGCACAGATGTGTTAAATTGATAAAAAGTGATGTTACAGATTTATATTTTGAATAAATTCTGTTATTTTTAACTTTTTACTCATCAGTGAATTCAGCTTTTCATCAAAGAAATAAATATATTTTTAAGCGTATTAAAATAGAAAACCATTATTTTAAATTGTATTAAAATTTTACAATATTATTAATGTGTTTTTTGTTTTTTTTAGAATTTTTTATTAAATAAATGCAGGCTTGATGGGTTTTAGACTTAAAAATAGTAATGTGTTTCAAACTTTTGACAGGAACTGTATAGGCATATGAGAAATAAAAGGTTATTGGTTTAAACTCCATACAATTTACTGTATAAAATTGAATTAGTAAAACATATACAATAAATAAAATAATAATCCATCCCAAAGATGAGATACATATTTATTAGATAATATATTTAGCCACAGAAAGGACATGCACTTTATTAGAACAACCTGCATTGTACAGAAATAGCTAATGGTTAAAAAGGCACTGGTATAGAAAGAGAGAAGAAGAAGATTAAGAAGAGCCTCAGGACCAAGACTTGGAAACCCTGCTGTTGACATTAACCCTTTAGTGGTCATTTTTCATACAGCACTTCGGCCTTGAGCTCTTTCGAGGCATAATAGAGTATAGCAGCAAGCACTCGTTCCTGCAGAGTGGAACTGCCCATAACCAGAGCAATGAGGCTAGTGACGTCTGTCCAGTCCAGTGTGCCCAGTGCAGCCGTGACATCAGAGTACAGTTTCTCCCTATATTTAGGAGGCAGCTCCATGATGATCTCAGGAAGAGGTTTGAACTGGCCACTGGTCATCCAAGTTCCCATGAGACCTCCCAAAGTACCACCTAGAGTAATATATCGACATGATTCATTTATCTGTTTATATTAAAGCTCTACTTATAAAGCTTAAAAATAGTGTTAAATATTTTTTTTTTTTTAAAAGTTGTAACAAAAACTATTAGGGCTATCAACAGATTAAAATAACTAATCTTGTTTTTATAATATATGTTTATACGTATGTTTAATTCATTTTTAGTGTTGATGGTGTCGCTTTAGTGAAAGGTCTATGAGAAAAAAAAAGATAAATTCTAGATAAAATGACACCACCCTATGATGAAAGTAGATGAAAGTTCAAGGATTGCATGAGAAACAGAGTCATGATCCTACCGACAGCAATACCGGCTGGGCCTCCAACCATTCCCCCGACAAAAGCACCTCCACCAGCCGCTGCAGCTCCCTTTCCAGAGCTCTTCACCGCTGCTTTCATCTTCCTGCTGGCCGAGACCTCACAGCAAAGCTGCATAACGTCATCCACTCGCCCGCTCATTCTGATGATGTCAGGAGAAAAAGAATTAATTCCCCCTTAAATGAGAAGAACTGAAAGTCACGTTGATGCTCAAATGCTTTGCCAGTTCACATGCATCATCTTAGAATATAACTAGGCCTATTTCAAATGATTTCATGATAGCAAATATTGTTACGGACAGTACTACATATTTATATTTCACATTCTGCAATCGAATAACGGGAAAATAGAAACTAAGATTACACTTTGCAGATAGCATGAGTCTATTTGATGTGATTTTTACTTCTGGAAGATGTATTTTTAAGAGTGTTTGCTCATCTGCAATATGTCAAATAGACGTTTTAGAAGTCTTTAAGATGTAATGGTTTAGAATGCGTGTTAAACTGACATCTTCTAAACGTCTATTTGACATCTGACAGGAAATGTCTTAGAGACGTATTGCAGATGAGCAAACACTACAGATATCTTCCAGATGTATAAAATCACATCAAATAAACTCATGCTATCTGGGTTAGGACAGTTGTGAGATATTCAACTATGGATTACACAGTAATATCTTTAAATAACTAAAAATAAATAGTTTTTTAAATAAATAAATAAAATAATTAAAATTTAATTTTAAAACAATACACCGTATATTTCATTACTGTTATAATAAATCATTTCAGACACTTAGAATACGTAATGTGCAATGCATTAACATGATAAAAAAAGTAAACTCATTAATGCAATTCGTAAAAACTTTTTAAAGAGCTTACCTTTTGTTTTTTAAAGAGGAGCTGTAGCAGACGCCTGTTAGTTACTTTGGGTGAAATGGGAGTGGGATTGCTCAACTACTTGCCCAATTCTGCAGTCTGCTCATCTGATGTGGAGCCCGAGCCCATTGCCTTGTGGGTCCTCTCGCTTCATGTGTTTACTATATCTCTATGACAATATCAATATGAACACACAACACATGAGGCATCTCCCTCTAAGATAATTCATGGAACATCCGATAGATTGTGCGTTTACTCTTCAAGATCAAGTCAGTTCTCAGATGACACCCGAATGTGATTACTGTATAGGCCTATAGCCTAAATCATTTGATAGTTTATTATAAAATGGGTCTTTTCTTGACATTTTGAGATTAAAGATAAATGATTAAAATAAGGATCTAAATGTTTCAGTCCCATGCTGTTTTAACCTCTAGAGGGCCACATTAAGTGGATAGTCATCACTCACTTACCCTCAGTTTGTTCCAAACATGTTATGAGTTTCTTTCTGTTGACACAGAAGATATTTTAAAGAATGATATTAACCAGACAGTTGACGGCACCCATTGACTTCCATATTATAATTGTTTTACTGTAGAATTCAGTGGGTGCTGTCAACTGTCTGGTTACAATATTCTGCCTAATATCCTCTTTTGTGTTCAATAGAACAAAGACATTCATGCAAATTTGGAACAAGTTTTTCCTTTTTGGGTGGTGAACTAGCCTATCCCTTTGAGTCACACCACCCTTCAAGGTGATAAAAGTTCTTAAAACAAACAAACAAACAAACAAACAAACAAACAAAACAGAAGCAATAATGTAAAACTGTTTTGTGTGTTCACACCGTTGATGGGATGGCATAATTATTTTGAACAAGATAATTATCATAATAATTCCTTACACTTTACAATGTCTGTGTGTCTAGGCTACTTGAAACAAATTTACAGGAAAATTATATTAGTTGAGACAGCACTAAAGAAAAAAGAGTAGCCTAAAGTACAGACTCTGTGCCTTGTCTTGTGTTTTAATTGTGAGTTATGCAGCACATATCAGTCAATTTGACATGTATAAGTCTTCCAATCAGCGTCTGTGGATTTGATTAATGTTTTTTTCTATAGGCTAGTATTGTATATGACAGCCTATCTGTAAACACACGTGAGTCTAAGAAAGAGGTAAACAAGAACATCCTGCATGAATGCCCTTGACGCCCCGCCTTATGTTGTTGACGTCAGTTTGAGTACAGTCAAGATATAAGGGAGGAGCCTCGAGTACATAGAACAAGTCCAGACTGTACATCGACGGTAAAGACTACAACCAGACATTTTAGATAAAGCAGAGGCATTTAAGCTGCAAAAACTACTTTTCTTACAACTAATAAGGTGGGCAAAACTGAACCGTTGTTATTCAGATTTTACAAAATTAAGATTTTCACATTTCAAATTTGTGAATGTGTTCTGTTTCTTTTTTAGATAACTTCAGCTATTGTTTTGTAGGCTATTTAAACACAATCTATTTAGAAACTGTGTATTAGTTTATCCTTTGAAAATGTCTGAAAGAGAATATAGTAGTCTAGTCTATAGCCGATACAAAAGAAAAAGTAGTTTGCCTATTAGGCTGTGTTGTTCTTGTATGTTTTCTTCGATTGTCGAAGAAAACAATTATTATTGTTGTTGTTGAAGGTAACGTTAGAGCTATTTCAGTTGTTTTTAATAAATGTAGGCTACAGTAGGCTACATACCGTACTTGACTGTTAACAAGTCAGGTGTTTTACATCAGGGCTGCAGCTGATTCTTTATTTATTTATTTATTTATTTATTTATTTATTTATTTATTTATTTATTTATTTATTTATTTATAACAACACAAAAGAGTAGAACACTTTTTGTATTTGATTATTAAAAGCTATAAGGGCTACAGCTTATCACTCCTTCCTGTCCCACTTCACTGACGTACTTGCGGATAATTTTAGGACATCCAAAAATAAAAATAACAATGTTGCAATTAGGTTAGCTTTAACTGAAATTGTATAACTATCAATACACATCGTAAAGTCGTACACATTAAACTATTACTAGCATAAATAAACCAGCGTTCCTTTTCTTTGGAAAGGGTAAAAAAAAATACCGTTTAATTGTCAAACAAAAATAAGTTTCACTAATAGTTCATGTTTAACTGTGGCTTAAAAGGAAGCTACAACTCAATACATTTTTTAATGCTATGCTGGTGTGTACAAACAAGTTAAGCTATAGGCTATTTGTAATGGGGATGCTATTTAAACCTGTAAAATAATAAAATAAAATAATAAATAATAAATAAACCAGTTCTGCATGGAGCCTACAGTGGGTTCTCAGAATTCAGTATGGATTTTTTTTTTTTTTTTTTCAGTTTGCCTTTAGCAGAGTAGGCCGACATGTCTGGACATAATCTGATCCTGTACATGAGTCTATTGATGATCTGAATCATATATGATACAAAAAATAAATAAAGAAGCTAAATTTAGAAAATAATTCCAGACAGTGTTAAAAATAAGTGATCTGTGTAAAGGAACACCATGTCTCAGTTCAACCAGCTGGTGGCTACACATACCAAGTGCATCAGCTGAACCAGGCTAGCAGAACATGACCTTACATTTGTTGTTACATAAGGCTGTCTGAAACATTCTGCACGTTACTTTCCATCAACAGCTTATATAAACAGTAACAGCAGATATTTGCATGCTAAATATGTGCATTTAAAATCTTTTGGAATTACTAAGGGAAAATAGTGCAATGGAGGTCGATTCCTCTAGAGGGCAACATAACTTTTTTTTTTTTTTTTTTTGACAGATAGCAGTCTGGCTAAGGCTAAGCCATAACAGAAAATGATCAGGCAAATCACTTGCACAGCTGGTGGGAAGAGAAGAAAAGGACAGTGATGTTGCAGATGAAACTGATAACTGTGCAAACCTCCTTGAGTTTGATGATGGAGAATGGGTTATCATAAAGATACACGGTAACCAATTATTGACAAAAGTTTACTTTTTGTCAGTTCAGGTAACTCTTCTATTGATGTTAATATTAATCACATATTATAATGTTAAAAGTGTGAGAGTCATTACATTACAAACTTCTAGTTATACCAGTGGTTCTCAGCACATGGGGCCGGGGCCTCAACAAACTTTTAAGGGGGCATTAAGATGACTTTATTATTTTAAATAAGACAAAACGAGCATTAAAATAAGCTAAAGAAAAAAAAAATATATATATATATATATATATATATATTTTTTTTCCTTAGCTTATTTTAATGCATTTGTCTTATTTAAAATAATATATATATATATATATATATATATATATATATATATATATATATATATATATATATATATATATATATATATATATATATATATGGTTCTTTTTATGGGGATGGGGGACCTTGTTGAGATCCACTGTAATAAACAACCGCTGAACACACATTGACGTTTTGTAACATTTTAAAAAATGTGACAAAAAATAAATACCCTTGTACTGAGCACTTTCAGTTAAAAATCAACCTTCAGTTATCTTGAATGCATGTTAGTGTGGTTGTTGTATTGGGTTCAGTTCTTTATCCAACAGCTATAGATAAAACTGTAACATTTTCATAATAAATTCCACTGACAGAGAAGACACACGTTTAATTCTGATTTTAAAATATATAGGCCTGGTTTCAGACAGGGCTTAGATTAAACCAGGATTATACCTTAGTACAATTAGGACATTTAAGTAGCTTTTATTAAAGTGCCTTAAAATATTACTGGTGTGCATCTTGAGACAAAACATATTTTTAGGTCTATGACAGTGCAAATTGCTTTCAGCTAAGACAGCGGACACATGCATTTTAGTTTGGGACTAGGCTTAAGCCCTGCTGTGAAACCAGAGGATAGTTACTGAAATATCATCTTTGTGCCAAACGTCCTGTGTGACAACTATAGCCTCAGTATCCCTTATTGTATAGATTATAGATTTGGCCTGTGCAGAGAAAAAAACAAAAATAATTTGCCCCATGAATTTAGGGACCCTGCTTTGAATCATGCCTAATTGGATCATTGGTAATGTTGTTGACTTTAAGTAATTTATGCTTCCTGTGCAGAGAATCAGTCACTTGGCTCAGCTGACACCAACATTCTTGAGAACCTGTTAATCGAGCACCCCAGCATGTCTGTGTACCAGATGAGGCCTGATCAGGGAGACCTCAGTTCAGATGAAGAAACAGAGGACGTGGCTAGGTAAGTTTAAAGACAATTAATTTAAAACAGTAATATATGGTTGCACTTTATTTTACAGTGCACACACTTTCAATGTACTGACATAGTACCTACCCACAAAAGTACTGAGTAGTGTATGGTAACACTTTAGGGGTTATTACTATAGCTGTCAAACGATTAATCGCGATTAATCGCATCCAAAATAAACGTTTGTGTTTACATAATATTTGTGGGTGCACTGTGTATCATTATATATATATATATATATATATATATATATATATATATATATATATATATATATATATATATATATAAATACACACACATGCTTGTATATATTTAAGAAATATTTTCATGTATATACTGTATATAGATTTATATTATATATAAATATAAATATTTTATACATACATTGTTTCTTTTTCTTACATATACCTGCATGTGTGTGATAATATATATATATATATATATATATATATATATATATATATACAGTATATATATATATATATATATATATATATATATATATATATATATATATATATACAAAATAATTATACACAGTGCATCCACACATATTATGTAAACACAAACTTTTATTTTGGATGCAATTAATCGCGATTAATTACCATTTGACAGCCCTAGTTATTACCTTGTCTTTACTACAGTAAGTACATTATATGTTGTGAAACAGAAAATAAAGAGCTGCCAATATTGTGAAATATACAATTTAAAATAATTGTTCTCTATGTAAATATATTCAAATGTAATTTATTCCTGTGGTCGCGAAGTTGATTGTTCAGCATCATTACTGACTCTAGTCTTCAGTGTCACATGATCATATATATATATAAAGAAAATACGTTCATTGATGTCACATGGACATGTAACCTATATTTCCAAGTTGTAACTGTGGTTATGTTGGCTTGTGATTTGTCAATTTACCCTTTAGGCCAGTGCCAGTCAGCCGTCACGTTTCTTGGCGGTTAGCAGCATGGGGCAGCCCCTTGCCCTGCAGCACCATTCTGCTCTCAGTGCAGTGTGCCAGGGTCTATAATGAGCACAGGAAGCTGACCCGTGGCGCCCTCAACAGGCAAAACCTCGCAAGAACACGCTATTCACCTTCTGAGCGGCGTTATGGCTACTTCAAACAGCCCACTCAGCGCCTGTACAACAACTGAGAAAATGATCAATTTCATCTGAAAGCACTGAACACACAGGATTTGATGAGTGAAGAGTGGTTGAAGGGGGTGTGTTTGCAAATTAGGATTTGAAACCATTGCCCTGTAAGACAAGGATGGATTAGAGAAAATGTTTTATTTACATGCAGTGTGGTATTATTATCTTCAGGAAGAATTCTCACTGACAGTGTGTGACAATAACTCTGTAAAGCATATGTTAAAAAGTTAGTTTGCTTTATTAGTACTTTAAGGTTTTTAAGAAATGCAATGATTTTTGAGTGCATCTATTTTAGCTTAGCTGTGACTGGAGCATGTATATAAAAAAACAACAAAAAAACTTGCTTGAGAACAATTCAGTGTTGTAAGATTGTACTGTACCAGGCAATGCATATTTTCAAGTATTAAAGTGAAATTGTATCTTAATGTTACTCACATGACAAAGCGATATGTTGTGATTTACTGTGATTATTTGACTTTGTCTATTTAAATGCCTGGGGTTGCTTTTTTATCTTCATGAATATATATGATAACACTTAAAAAGTGAAAAATAAATTTTGTATCTTCACAATTGCTCTTATTTTTTTTTATATTTTTTTTGCAATTTTAGTCACAACAGTCACTCCCGAAGTGTGTGGATCTTCCCCATGAACCTATTGACTCTCTCAGCATCCACACCATTTGCCCAGTGGCCTCCTTTCTTGAAATGGGAGCCGATGATCATGGCGTTTGCTTGAAGGTATCGCTCCACATTATCATGTGTTACTCCAGAACCGATGAGAACAGGGATACGTCCCAGACTGGGTAACCTCTGTTAAAACAAATAGGACTGAAGACATGAGTGTGAGGACATCTTTCTGTTACATGCATGCATAAAAATACAAAAACATGTTGTTCTTTCATTGTAATGAGGATTTTGGCAGATTGTGCCTCATCCTCCATCTGACAGCTTCCCTTGTCCAATGGATCAGAACTAAAGAAGGCAACAGGCACAAGTCCAAAGTAGGCAGCAGGGCAGTAGCAGACTAGAGCTGGGCCTGGTTTTTTATGCCTATGTTTACAGCCTTCCATGATCACTAGCCATCTGGAAGTGGGATTTAAAATAGCTGGAAGTGCTGGTGTCTATGTTAGCCCATACAAGGCCATTGGTTTTTGGGGCAGGGCAGGAAGCAGGCCATCTGCCCACAAGGGGGAGTCACCAGGGCCAGGAGACTGCGCAGCATCCTCTGTTTCCAAAGGACACCACTATCTTTAAACATTTACACACATGGCTGCATGGGCTCTATTAAATATTAGAAAGAAGATTAACTTCTAGAAATTAGCAGATTTACGTTTGAAAAGGATTGAACGCAGGCAGAGAGTTACAGTATTAACACTTCCGGGACTTTGCACAAACATATAAACTTGGACAATTGGGGTCAGTAAGATTTTGTCTCTTATGCTGAGCCAGGCTACACAAAAATACAGTAATACTGTGAAACTGAAATATTATTACAATTCAAAATATCTGTTTTCAGTTTTATTATATTTATAGTTGTATTTATTCCTTTGATGGCAAATCTGAATTTTCAGCATCATTACTCCAGTCTTCAGTGTCACATGATCCTTCAGAAATCAATTCTAATATGCTGATTTGCTGAAAACCTTTATTTAATTGATGTAAAACTTTGATTTTCTGATGATTAGAAAGTAAAAAACAGCATTTATTTGAAATAGAAATTGTATAAATTTCTAAAAAAAAAGTCCCTTTAACTTTTGTGTTAAAATTTTGAATAAAAGTATTAATGTTCTTTAAAGAATGTGTAGTAAAGAAAAACAAGAAAAACAAAAGGCTAAAGTCATGTTAACTCGAAACAAAATGCTCGCCACATTTATCAAATTTGAATCCAAATTGTTTTCCTGTATGATAAACTAATCACTAAGATACCCTAACAAATGATGTTAACATCAGTAAATTTCTAGTTAGCAATGGGGCTAGTTTGATTTTATTTTGTGAGACGTTAGGAAGCTGCCTAATGTCAGGAGGACATATGAGATGGTTAGGTTTATATTGAAGCAGATTAAAGTTGAGTTACTCAAACATGCATACACAGTGCATTAAGAAATGATCACAGTATAGCCCTAAAACTGTTCATCAAACACAAAAGGTACACTACAGTTTAACATTTTGGGGTCAAGTAGACTGTTTATTCAGCAAAGACTATAACCTGACTATAATGCTTTTCTTTTGAACTTCTCTTCATAGAATAGAATAAATGTTTAAAATAGAAGTATATAAATATATAAAAATATAAATAGAAGTAATGTTTCTTGAGCAGCAAATCAGCATATTAGAATGATTTTTGATGTGACACTGAAGACTTGAGTAATGATGCTGAAAACTCAGCTTTGAATACATTTGTATTTTAAAACACTTCAGCTATAATATTTTAATTTGTAATAATATTTCACAATACTACTTTTTAACGACTAAGAGGACATATTGGATAGCATAATATCTTAAAAATTTACTTAGAGGGATAGTTGAAATTAGGAAAATAGAAATTATTTTTAGGTCAAACCATTCTTGTCTGTCAGTCATATAATGGAGGTTTATGGGGTCCACCCTGGGGTCACCTCAAAGAGCATGCACAGACAAGTCCAAATTAAACATGATTTAATGATTCGTGCAAATGTAAGTACACATTGATGGCCTAAGAACACGAAACGAGTGATTTGTGTGAGAAAACTAACAGTATTTATATAGTTTTTACCTCTTGTAATCACAGTCATGTACAAGTGATCTGAGGGCGAGGGCACTTCTATCTGCGCAACGCGCGGAAAGCCCCGGAAGTGATCTCTCGCGCGTGTACGTCACTCATTGTTTACACAGAGATTTCAGAAGTGTTATCCTTCACTGTGAAGATCTAAACATATTTAGATATACAGGAAATTGCAATGGAATACGAACAGACAACGTTGATTTTTCTTTCCGCAACCGCACAAGAGATCGAAGCGCACATGCCATTAGATCACTTGGACGTGGCTGAGGTTACAAGAGGTAAAAACTATATAAATACTGTTCGTTTTCTCACACAAACCGCTCTTTTCATGTCTTAGGCCATCAATTTGTACTTACATTTATGAGTCATTAAATCATGTTTAATTTGGACTGCTCTGTGCATGCTTTTTGAGGTGAACCCCTAAACCTCCATTATAGTCTGTGAGGCAGACTCCCAAATTTCATAAATTAGTATCATAAGAGGGCACCAATTCTACTCTTTTTTATTCAACAGAGGGATGTCCCTGGACCACAAAAATGCATGATAGCAATTCTTATTGGGTAGCTTAAGGTACAAAAATCACCAATTTTATGTATGAGAGCCCCAAAATTTGGCGAATTGCATAGAAGATTCATTAACATTAGAAGGTCATTAAAATTATTTTATTTTTATTTTTTTGGTATCAAAACAACTATATTTTCAAATCTAGGTTGGGATATTGTCAAAACTTTAAATTGTTTAAATATTATTGTTATTATGATGAAAATTATGCAGAAAACAAGCGATGTTAAGCTTTCATTCATTGTTTTAAACTGTAACAGTCTGTATATCAGTCTGCATATGCTTCCATGTAACAGGTTGGATTTTGCAATATTATATATTTTTATATAAAATATTTTTCCTTTGTTGTTAGGATTAGTATATTATATGACTGACAGACAAGAACGGATTGACCTAAAAATATCAAAATTGAAAATACTGAGGAAACAAAGACACCGACATCTTGGATGCCCTTGAGGTAAGCGCTAAAACATATCAGACATATCATAATTTCAGAACTATCCCTTTAATGATACACTGAAGACTAAGTAGTATAGACATTAAAAAATACACACAACACTTTTACACAGTCAGACTAAAGTATATTCTGACATCAGGCAGCCAGACTCACCCCTCAGTTCCTCTGGATCAGCCTGTGCTCCAGTGGCCGTTCCTGTGACGATGACTCCATCAGAGAGGAAGAACTCGGCTGCTTGGGCTGTCTCCGCTATGCTCACATCTGAAGTCAGGGCATGAGCACTGTAACATTATCAAATATATCACACAATAAAGCAGAAATCACCACACTGTGTTATGCCTCTGTCCGAGCTCTGTGGTCAGCCAGCACGTAATGCACTCAGATCACCTGTGCTTCTTCTTGATGTCTGTAAAGATCTGAACGTGCTCTGCTCCAATGTGTCTGCGGTAGCGCAGCAGCTCGCCAGCGCAAGCGTTTAACAGGCCTTCGTCTGCAACATGTGAGAACACAAACCCCTCTGCACGGATAAAATCCAGCCCTGTGGAGGGGCAGAAGCTAATACTCATTAAATGTCTTGTCAGAGAATACCTCGTTTTGAAATGGCATTCATGATAGCTTGTAGAGTCATGTGAACACCTGAGGCCAGGGCAACAGCCAGTGCTGATTGGTTTGCAGCTGAGAGAATCTGAACACCGAGCGGCCAAGATGGATGAAGTCTCCTGACTGCTGCACACACAGCTGTCATTGATGCACACACTTCTGGGCCCACCTCAAGGGTGTATGGAATATCATGCATGTTTTCAATGATCAGCCCATCCTGTCATACAGAGAATGATCTGAAATGAGCATTCACACATTGAGCACAGTGACCAGAAACATATCTGACAAAAAGAGAAATCTAAAATCTGATAACTTTTACCAAATTGACTGGTTTGATGATGTAATTTAATTTTGTTCAGTCACATTTCAAAGAAAATGGAAACATATCTCCTATCGAATGCTAGTTATGACACTTGCTGGCACCCGTACTGGAAAGAAGATATCAGAAATCCGAAGACTGATCTGACTTGTTTCTATGAATTGGTTTAAGAATTTGATTCAGGTCTTTTTTTATGTTGTGACGTTGTGTTTTTTATGTACTTGACATCATGGGGTGACATTACATACTCTAAATGAAATATTCCAACAAAGCCGTGTGTCTTTTTCGACAACAATTTAAAAATCTTTATTGTAATTTCATGTTAAGGGCGATGACAACTATACTAACGTTTACACCAACAAACAATAACATTGTTTATTATAACTGCCTACTGCAGACTGAGCTTTAAAGTCCCCATGGTATCAAAATGGGGTGAAATTAGCTTTCAAAAAATGATGAATGTTAAAAGGATTTTTTACTACTCATTTTTTTTTTACTACTCAAAATAGAAAACAATGTTTACTTTGTGTTGTACAATTAATTTGTGTTTACTATGGCTAAATTTCACATAGGCCACATAAACAAAAAGGAATATATATATATATATGTGTGTGTGTGTGTGTATATATATATATATATATATATATATATATATATATATATATATATATATATGTATATATATATATATATATATATATATATATATATATATATATATATTATCAGGCATCGAGATGATTCTCGGTTCATTCAGATGACTCGAGAACCGACTCGGACATGTTGAAAAGATCCATTTTAAAAGAATGATTCGGTTGCGAATCAATAGCAACGGCCGCTAGCAATATAAGGAGATTATTATGTTAGAAAGAGGAGAATGTTATAATTCTACACAAAGACATGCCAATGATACGTTTAACTGAATTGAGCACATACAAGTCCCGCGTTTTGGTAAATTTCCGCCTCTCGACATGCCTCTTCTGTGATCTCAGGAAGAGTAGCGCGGTTCAAGGGGGTTCCTGCAAAATAAAAATAAGATTAAAAGTTCAAGTCTTTCCTGTGTTAAGTTTGTTCTCCCATCAAATGCGTTACCTGGCAAGGCTTCCAACATGAATCATGCCAATGACATTTGATTTTAAGCGTCCGAAAAGATTTAAAAACTTCATTTCTTAAGCCACAAAAAACCTGATTTGTGTACTTATGGTGGTCACGTGACTGGCCAAAGGTGTACCGGTGTGCGATCTAATGAGCAACATCCAAGATATCTGAACCATGTAAAATATACATCTCTGATGATAATATTTTAAAACGCTGCTGTATATTGCAGTTTTCTGTATTTCTAAGGGGGGCGCCAGTCAAATCCACTGAAACTGATTTGCCTGCGTTAACAGCAACTGTAACAAAAAAAATAATGCGTTATATTAGCTTGACAACACTTGAGATCTCAAACGGCCATTAGAGTATAACCAAAAACATTCAATCGCGTGTCTCACGAACACTATAGCGCGATTACATCCATCTATTTAACATGATCACTAGGATTGTTTACTTCTCGAGCCAGCTAGCCATGTGCTCAACGCACTTCCGCTACCTCATGCCGTGACGTCAACAAACACACCCTCATTTTACCGGCAAAATTTTCATGTTTCTAAACTTTGTTTTATCGAGCATTATATGTTTGGACAATAACGCCTGGATAATAACGCCGGTGTCCATCGCACTATAGCTATCGGTATTGATGATCGCACTGGTTCGCGGTTGTTATAACAGAGCGGGGATTTTAAATGACCCGCGTTGACGGCCCCTTTTAACGACTGCTGGCGGGTTATAAGACAAGGCGCAAAATTACTGGCGCCAGCTCAGAGCGAGCGGACTGCGGAACACATCACAGCTTAGCCATATGCTCCCTGCATTCAGACTCCTCGATCAGTTTTTCTAAATAATGCCTTGTGTCACACCATCCTAACTTTTGTGTTCAGAGGATATCCGTGGAGAGAACTCATTTGCAGAGAGCATCATATTAAGGTACATGCATTGCACAATAATTTTGTTATTGTTAAAGATCGATAAAAGTGACATCAGACAAGTAAAATGCGTTACAAGGGTTTGGGATAGCAAACTTTACAATGTTGGATTGCCGAGACTTTAGATTCTGTTGCTAGATCGGGTTCAATGAGAAATAATGATTGGCTCGGCCATTTTCTGACTCCCCTGGGTTGATCAATGCAAACGTGTTGTTTTATTACAAAACGAATTGAAATATCAGTATGCTTTTGGTTGACTTTGAAAATATACACTTTTAAAGTTCAAATCTCCGTGGTTTTGAAGTGTTAGGTTGTGTTTTTCGTGTAGTTTTGACCTCTTGAACATTGTGCCCGGTACTACTTCTCCCGCGCCCCAAAGCGCATTGTGAGGACTTACATGATGGGGGTTGGGATTAAAAGCCACAAATCGGACATTTTTATAAAGTAACACTTTTATATTTCAGGCTCTCGAGACTCAACAAGGTCACACGCGTGGATACCATGCCAAGCAAGAAAGTGTAAGTTTCGCTTTTGGGACTTTTAAGGCAGTTTTGAACATCAGTGTGCATGCATGGAAAAGTTGCATTAGCCAGTTGGCCCAGTTAGTCCCAGCGTTTCAGGCCAATGTGGAAATGTAACAATATCATTTTTCGACGCAGGCTACGAACAGAGCAGATTAACAGTACAGATGAAGCTCCTAAAACCAATTCTGTGCGTCCCAGGAAGAGGAAAGCAGATGTGGCTATTGTAAGGAAGCTATTCAACTTTTTGATAATGTGGCTATATTAAAAACATAATGAGTGATGAAGTCTCTGACAGTTTTGTTTTTGAATTCACAGCATTTACACGATCTAGATGAGGAAATCAGTAGAGATGACCAGAAAGAAACCATGTGCATCACAGGTATGGATGAATCAGTGACTGTGTGTGTGTGTATAATATCCATAGGCCTCACCAGGCATCTCATAAGCTAAACCAATTGCCACTTTTTTTAGTATTTCTGTGGATCGCAAAGTGGTGTATGAGACTTCCCTAAAATGTGTTGAAATTTATGTATACAGAGACATATAATCTAATATTAAGGCCATAAATATGTCTTGATACAGGCATTTTTATTTATTATTTTTAAGATGCGCACACATTTGTTAAGAATCATGAAGCTTGTAAATGATTTGGCCTATATTTTCAAGTGAAATTTGACAAATTTGGTTGTTGAACTTTTCTATCATTAAAACTGTTGCCAAATATTGTTTAGCTACTTCTCTCAGCTCACACTCTTCCTCTGGGAAAAACTAAACCACTACGCTTGAGTTCATGTTCAGGCACTGTTAGACCACTGATGCAGAACAGTCTATAAATGTAAAATGTAAGCATAACAACAAACAAAATAGCATCTTGAATATTACAAATTGGAAGGATTTGTCCATTCTCATTGTCTGTAGTGGTTACAGCCATTGCTGCCTGTGCCAGCTTTAGTATAGTGAGTGGTTAGGGTAAATGTCATAGCTTGAATTTACACAGGAAGCTTTTTTGTGCCATGGAAGGTCCTTTTCAAAGTACTCTTTGAAGCACTGTCAGTAGTTGCAGAGGGCGGGCTTTTATATTTGTTTATATCCGTTAGAGTTTACCCTCTTTTCTTTTCTTTCTCATCTTGTCCTCTTGCTCCAGGCCTGCTGGAATGCTGACACTGGTTACACAAGCCCCATGCAAGGCGGATCCCCACACCTGATGAAGCTGGAGGAACCGGTTGCTGTTGGCAGCATGGGATTCGCACAGTCCGCCACAGAAAGCATTTTCATCACCCCCATGCGCTCTACCCCTCTGCGGCCCTATGGTGAGATTCATCTTTCCAAACCGTATATTGACATGACTTAAATGTTTGCCAATAGATATAGACTTCTCAGAGCTAGACATGCTTTGTTAGACTCTTTCCCTGTAACTTCTCACAGCTGGGCAAGCAAAGATGATGTGTGGAACAACCTGCTTAGAAAGACAAACTTTACTTGAGATATGAATGTTATGGGAGAGACATCCAGATCTTTCAACCCAAAATGAGAGCAATTCTGCTGGATTGGCTAATGGAGGTTTGTAATCATTGTTGAACCATTCACACGTCTTAATCTTCATATCATTGAGATGGGACGGCACACAGCTCCTAGTTCGTAACGTATAAACCTCAGTTGTTTTGCAAAGGCTGTTGAAGCTTAGGTTTCTTATAATTAAAAGCTCTCTGCACGTAAGTCCCAAAGTACTCCTGAATTTCATATGTGACCGCTTCATTCGTTTGATAGTGTGCGTGAACACAGACGATCGACAAATGCGCACTAAGATTGTTTCATGTTGGTCTAAATGTCTTACAGCATTTCTATTCCAGAATTAAAACAAAATATATTATCTGTGTAAACTGCAGTTTCCTGTATCTTCACGCAAGCACTCATCAGATGTCACCGTGTATTGTTGTGGCCGTTTCTAGAAGTCTCATTCATTTATAGTCAAGGTGTGTGCGAGCTAAGATGTGCAGAGTAAACGTAATTAAGAAATATGTGGCTGTGGTAGCATCACAGTCCACGTGTGCTGACGATGAAAATTTGCCTTTACACTGGCGGTGTCTAAAGACCTGTTCACACCAAGCACGATAACTATAAAGATATAATTCTGAAAATCGTTGCCAATCATATTCGTGCACTTAAAATGGCAGATGACATGATATTATGCAGTTTAGCATTGTGACAAAATTACCTCTAGGTAGGCTATCCAGCGCTAGTTGACAACATTGCTGAAGTAACGTTACTAGGTGATGTTTTTATTCCATCATTGAATTCGTCAGCTATATCCAGATTCACTGTTTAGATGCGTTTCAAACACCTCGTCTTTTAAGAAATGTGGATCGTGTACCCAAAACAAAAAGCGCCTGTTTTTCCTTTTGATATTTGTTTGTGACGTAAGCACATACGGTAATTTGCCCACGCGTGCGCGCTACTCTGCATAAAAGGAGCTTTATCAGGTCATCTGGTGGCAGCATATTATAGTTATCTTTCTTCGATTCTCATGCTTAGTGTGCGGCTAATTGTACACATGGTTTTGTTGGTTTGGCACGCATGTCTACAGAAACAAGTGAGTTTTAACCACAGTGTGTACAAAGGATTTGCGTGTGCGGAACTTAATTTAACTCTATCCACAGAGTTTCCTGGCCCATGAGCCCTTGCGTCAAAAGTGGGCGCGACTTCCGGTTCTAAGTAAACAAGGCGCGACTTTGACATGCTTGACACTCGTTCATTCAGAAAGTTGACAGTCTTTCAAGTTATAGCGATCCAAACTCAGCTAAATATGTGGGAACACAACCTCAACGAAATTAAAAAGGGTGAAATAACAGTACCTTTACGTTCCGCAGTAGTTGATTGGGAGTATATAATAACATTATTAATAATCAATACTCATCAAGGCATGGTGACAGACAGTTGTGCGAGCTGACAAACAATTAAAATAAAAAATACACACTTAGTCATTGTGCTTTGGAGTTTATTCAAAATTCTAAATGAATGTGCCACTTGAATACATTAACTGGCACATTTGGTATTCTGTCAACACAGGCTTTGAATTCTTAGTTTCAGTGTAACATCAGTAGCGAACAGCCAAATGCATGCTGATAGAGTTTATAGATATTAAGAATTTAAACAAATGTACACAGGAAGATTCGATCGTCTTTTGGGAGGTAATGGAAAGCTACAGTCGTTGGCAGGATCAGAGCGGCACTCTGGCAGGATCACTCCGAATTTCGTTTTCAGCTTATGTTCAAAACAATCAAGTTTAAGCCACTGAATTAGTTTAGTCCGGTTATACGTACAACACGCGAACCGCACATGTTGTCCCTGAGCTCCGTAACAACATCTCTCATAAAGATTTATGTCTTTAAATAGCTAAAATTATTCTCTGAAAAACAGCTAGCCTCTTCGCTAACTAACACACAAAATACCATTGGAATGCTACTTCCGCGCCTCACCGGAAGTTTCACCCACTTTATTTTTTACAGGAGCGCCCTCGGAAACTTGTGGATAGACCTTATGTAGCCCCGCCCCTTTTCAGCACAGTGCTCGTTCTCTTTTGACTTCTGGTCTGTATTTTCATAGCGATCTTGCATAGGGATGAATGAAATGCTCGTAAAAAAAAAAAATCCCGAGTTAAACGCTTTAAGACATGCTTTTACAATGCTCATGATAACTTTTGTTAACTCTACAGTAAGTAAATCCACTTCACCAGCTATATCCTAAAGATGACTGCGCCCATGTTTCTCTGGTGAATAAGGTCTATATAGTATGGGAAATTACTGTTCATATCAATATGTTGTGGGCGAATCTGGAAAAATAACTGGACTAACCCTCTACACATTATGAGTAAAATCAAATTTTACGCTAGGACGTGATGGGCAAACTCAATCCTGGAGGGCCACTGTCCTGTAGAGTTTAGCTCCAACCCTGATACAACTCACCTGCCTGTAGCCTTCTAGTAATCCTGAAGACATTTATTAGCTGGTTCAGGTGTGTTTGATTCAGGTTGGAGCTGGACTTGTCCAGCAGCGGCCTGCCTAGACAAAATTTGCCCATGCCTGCGTTACGGGTGACTAATGTACTATCGTTGGCCATTTGATGCATTTTTAGATATTACTCGCTATAGATTTGAGTTGTAGGCTAAGAATAATTTTAGCACAGAAGTGTTTTCATTTTCCTACTTCTGTCAAAGCGCACTATTCATATCAATGGATATGCGAGGAACATATTTGACGCACAAACTAATGTGAATGCTCCCGGCTCGCTGTCTAAAGGCTAGGAGCGCTCTGCATTTCTCGCACATTAGAGAGTCTTCACTCTTCAAAGCCACTAAGCATTTATGCAGGTTTTTTTTTTTTTCATATTTTGTTTTCAGCAAATCAGTTTGCGCGAACTCAATTTTAGTAATTATTCAGGTGCTCACCAGCTTGTTAGCAATAGTAATTGTATTTTACAGAAACACTGAAAAATGTGTTTCTGTTAAAGTGTCACGCATTACCTCCAACCTATAGCTTCTGTCAAATCAGAGTTAAAAAGCTTGATTAACTGTTTACTTCAGTTAAGACAGGTGTAGTTGTTAATCTTTTAGATCAAACGGGAAACGTTCACAATGCAATTTGTACTAAACATGTTTACAAAACAGGTGGGAGTGTGTGGTTTTAATTTTTCCAAAGACATGAGTGTTACAGAAAGTTACATGCTGTACTTGCATGCATTGCATTTTTTTACTGAATTACTTATTGATAACTTTATTATTAAAACCTATTTAAATAAATGGTTGGAAACTCAGAAGTGAAGAACAGGAGAACTTGGTTGTATCTTGAGCAGGATTCTTTGAGAACAAGAGCTTACACTTCAGTTTTTAGAAGTAGCTATTTATAATAAACCTCATAAAAGTGAGCAGAGAGATCAAGACAAGTATCATCCTTGATGTTGATAGTAAAATGGGCTGTCTTCAAGGTATTGATACTCCTAGTGCATTTGAATATTCATTTATATGTACATTCCCAATAAATACATTGTTTCTTTTTTTAAAAAAGGGGCAGTCTTCTCTTCTGAAGAACTTCACTCACCTTTGTCACACACACTGACTGAATGTATAACATAGCATACACCTAAATATCAGTGTTCTACGTTTTCATAGAATGGATAACTAAAAAGAAATGAATAAAGATTTTTTTTATTTGACAAATAGTTTTGTTTCTATTTCATATGCACTGAAATGTTAAATGCTGAGCTTTGACACTGACATCTACTGTCTTTTAGGTTTGTGAGGTGTACAAGTTACACAGAGAAACGTTTTACTTGGGTCAAGACTACTTCGATCGCTTCATGGCCACACAAGAGAATGTTCTTAAAACAACACTACAGCTTGTAGGCATCTCATGTCTCTTCATAGCTGCCAAAATGGAGGTAAGTTTTACTTTCAGTTGCCCTTGTACTTCAGCCTGAACTTTTGATAAGGACTGTAACATCCTGTGTGTAATTCCATGTTCTAAAAACGTTTCAAAGTTAAGGTGCAGCACTTGAACATGAAATCTAATTAGGCATTATGTTCTTTTCAAAGGAAATTTACCCTCCTAAAGTTCATCAGTTTGCTTACGTCACTGATGGGGCATGCTCTGAGGATGACATTCTTAACATGGAAATTATCTATCATGAAGGTAGATTATCATCTTTTAACCTCTGGCACTGTGCCTAAACCTGCAGCCCTGCTGCTTATAGTGTCCATGGATTACTGTAATCCATATTTGTTCTTTTTCAGGAGTTGAATTGGAGTTTGAGTCCTTTAACCCCAGTGGCTTGGCTCAACATCTACATGCAGATGGCCTATCTAAAGGAGACTGCTGAAGTTCTCATAGCCCAGTACCCACAGGCTACATTTGCGCAGATTGCAGAGGTAAGACTTCACAATTAATCGATGTTAAAATCACAATATGGTGTCTGACTATATTTACCGCAAAAAAAGCTGTGATCTTCTGCACGTGTTGTGTCCTGCAGTGTGAAGGCCTGGCACTCTTGTTTTCTACTACACATACCGCAGGTGTACATGATGTTTTTGATTTTTATCTTTCTCGAAGCTGCTCCCGAAACATGAATGCACTTTCCATTTTGGGGCTTTTCTGTGGAAATATGCTTTAAAGGCATTCTAGTCTAATCAAAAACTAAAATTGGTTGCTTTAATTTTTTTCTTCTTTGGAACACAGAAATTTTGAAGTGTTTATTTATTTATTTTTTTATAAAAGCTTAATCATACAGGTTTGGAATGACATGAGTGTTGGTAATGACAAGTTTTGGGACAAAGTATCCTTTTAGGAACACTCCTTTTGCATTCATGTGACTTGACTCATTTCACTACAAGTTACTATATAAATGTAATGAAATAAAATATTGTTTTGTGAATGGAATAGGATATTGTAGCTTTTAACCACAATTAAAGTCATAAGAACATACTGAAAACGTACTGTGAACACCACACAGAAATTCCAAGGTCTTTCTTTTCAGTTTCTCGTCAAAGGTGTTGAGTTGAATGTCAAGGATTTACATTTAGTCATTTAGCTGACGCTTTTATTCAAAGCGACTTAGAAATTGAGGACTAAACCAAGCATGTCATTGTGAAGAGGCAAAAACAACGCAAGTACTCAAAATACAAAGTTCAGAAGTTAGGAAGAAGTATAGCATAAGCCAGATAAGCGAGGATTTAAAGGGAACTTTTTTATTTTTTTATTATTTTATTATTTTTTTTGTGCTCAGGGAAGAGATGAGATTTTGGTTTTTTTTTAATGCTGACAGGAATTTTGCATTCTGGATGAGGGTGGGCAGATCATTCAACCAGCATGGGAGTATGAATGAGAATATTCTGGAGAGTGATTTTGTGGCTCTTTGTGATGGTACCACTAGCCGTTGCTCACCGACCGATCTTGGGCTTCTGGTAGGTTTGTAAACTTGTAATGAGTGGAAGTAGGATGGAGCTGAGTCTGTGGTACATCTATAAACAAATGTCAATGCTTTGACTTGATACAAGCAGCGACAGGTAGCCAGTGCAGAGTTTAACAGGATCGCCAGCCGATCATTCAATTACCGCTGTTAGCAAATCAACGAGAATTTGAAACGCCAGAAAAAAAACAAAAAACATTACGAAGTATACACAAACATTATAAAGACATGAGAATAAACACAATGTAACAGGGTGATTGAGGAAGAACCTAGCTGGATAGTGAAGTCGTGCTGTAGAGACGGAGTGGCAGCGAAACAAGGAGCTTGGTCTTTGCCAGGTTTAGCTGCAGGTGATGTTCCTTCCTCCATGCAGAGATACGTGCAGCTGCTGTGGGATTATCTGGTTTAAATGAGAGGGTTAGAGCTGGGTGTCATCAGTATTGCAATGGTAAGGGACCATGTGCCTGTATGATGGGTACTAATGATGTGGTGTAAATGAGAAAGAGGAGCGGTCCAAGAACTGAACCCTGGGGAACCCCTGTGGTCAGTTGATGTGCTTTAGATGCCTTGTGTCTCCATGTGACCCTAAAGGACCTACCTGTGAGATGGGACTCAAACCAGTGGAGAGGAGTACCTGTGATGAGAGGGTAGACCGAAGGATCTGATGATTCACAGTGAGAACTGATGATTTGGAAGCAGCTTTTGCGATCCTCAGGGCTTCGGTGACTGACAGCTATGTGGTCTTGGTTGATTGCCCTTTCTTGAAGCCAGATTGATTGACATCCAGCTGGTTGTTCAGAGACGGACAAGATGATGCTTGGTTGAAAGCAACTTGTTCAAGTGTTTTCGCGATGAATGATAGGAGAGGACCGGTCCGTAATTCACAAAGTAATGTGTAACTTTTTTTACTTTAAGCAGTGGAGTTACCCGATCCTACTTAAATGCTGTAGGGAAAAAGCCAGTGTGGAGGGATGAGTTGATGTTTGGGAGAGATGTCTTGTAGAAGGTGTGAGGGGATGGGGTCTAAAGGACGGGTGGTAGGATGACTGTAGAGAAGTGTAGATAATCCTTCCTTGGTCAGTGGAGTAATGGAGGAGAGAAGGTTGTTGGCTGTGGGAGAGGTTAGTCTGGGTTCCTGTGTGTGTGAAGCTGAAAACTGACTGCTGATATTTGTAGTTTGTGAAAGTTGGTAAAATCATCAGCAGTTCGTGTGGAGGTGGTGGTGGACAGAGGAGAGAGTTGAAGTATCTTATTCTGTCTGTCTTTTTATGTAGCTCTTGGATCTGTGTGTACTGGATGCAAGAAGTCTGGAGTTCTCTTACAGCCTCCTCGCAGCTTCTGCACTCTTCCACTTCTCTTCTCTAGAGCTAGTGATGAAAGTTTCAGGTTTGATTTTTAATGATTTTATTTAGTGAATTTCTTCTCTATTAGCTTTATTAAATGGAGCATGTGTACTACAAAACGTAAATTACATATACATGTATGTTTTGTTCCAGGGCTGAAGTGGTGTGATTTGGAGCAGTGTGTGAGATGGATGGTCCCTTTCGCCATGTCTATTGGTGAGATCAGGCAGCTCAGCCCTCAAGACCTTCAAAGGAATAGCAGCAGATGACATGCACAATATCCAGACCCATGTGGCTTACTTGGAATGGCTGGTAAGTATTTATTTATTTATTTTTCCATTTGAAAGCTAGGCCGCAACTTAACTTTCTCAGGCCAGTTTACATATGCACACTGCAGCGCAATCACAACTTGGGGTTTCAACACTACTGTCTTATCTTGTTCTGACTGAAGAATTGTGCATGCATTTGCCAAAGCCACAACATTTGTATCTTTCATTTCCTCTTGCCTAAAGTTTTCTTGTTTCTTTTCTTGTTCTTCAGGGGAAGGCGCACTCGTATCAGCAAGTGGACATCGAGAGCAGTCAGAGGTCTCCGATTCCCTCTGGAGTGCTCACACCACCACACAGTAGCGAGAAGCCCCGAGAACACGGTCTCCTGACTTCCTTAATGTATGGAATAGGACAGCCCTGACTGAGTTGAAGTGAAAATCAACAAATGAATGGCATTACGGAACAAACCAAGCTATCAGTTCACATGCATTGGCATAAGACTCTGAAGACCAAAAATGTTGTCTTTTTTTTTTTTCTTTAAGACTTTCTTTTTTTTTTTTATGGTCCAAAGGGTCTGTTTTGTTTTATTATTATTTTGTTTTTAGTTTACAAATGTAGACTACCTGCCAAAATCTTCAGAGCTGTAACTGGCTCTGGTTGCTGCTAAAAGAGGGTGGGACTGGAGCAGATGGGAAGATGACCACAGAGATCCCCACACAAACATGGGCATGGGTTTCTGTTGCTCAGGTTGCCATTTGGACCAGCAAAATCCTGACAGGTTGTCACGGGGACTCAAGTCTCCACTGCCAGATGGACCAGAGAATCACCAGCTTCAGAAGCTTGGACTCTGATTTTTATATTTAAGATTTTCGCTTCCTGTGTTTGTAACCAAATTCGACCATTCACATTTTATAGGTATGTTTTTAAATGAGATGCTGCTACTTTTCTCTAGATCATATTTCTAAATAAAGTCACTGTCTCAGACAGTTTTTATGATTACCATACTTATTTGTTTCTTGATTATAAATATACTACGCAACATTTGTGTGTGTGTGTGTGTATATATATATAGATCAATGTTATATATGGACCATATTTTTCTATTCTAATTAACTTTTGTGTATTAAACCTTTTGTGAATATGGTTTTTTAACATGTTACCAATTAACACTTCTACATGAGAGATGAATGAGCAACAAAGAGAATACATTTTATGGAAAAAAAAAATACAATAAAAATGCGTTAGATGACAACCATTTAACTTACTAACAAGGCTACACCCTGTAGTGCAATGCATTAACTCTGTGGGAAAAACTCCAGCATGTGTAATTTGACATGCATATACAGAGGCAGCCTAATTTTGCTTTTAATGGTACTGGAATTGTTCTTACATAAGTTGTCTAATTACCAAAAAGCAATCTATGCAGTTTGAAAAAAAAAAAGTGCATTTGCTGGCTGTTTTACTATAGGCTGTTTTACAATGGGAGTTACATCTGCTATTAAAAAAATAGATGTACTGAAGTGTAACATCATGTATGAGATCTATGAAACAAAATGGTGAACAGGGCCTGTAATGGCTGTCTCACTCATGCATTTACATACACAGTGCCCTCTGCTTGCAGTCTGTGAACGAGTGTTAAGGAGAGACCAAGGACATGATCCACTAGATGTCAGTGTGATGCTTTGTCTGTCACGATCAGAAGGCTGGACTTGAGGTCTGTGAGCTCCTCAACAGCTGCTGCTGAGACAAGGGTAATTCATTACATTGCACACTGACAATCGCTCTGCTGCCTTGGTCTGGCAGTGTTTGGGTGCTGTGTTGGTGACTGGAATCTGCTTGAGGCAATTTGGTTTGGGCTTTATTATTTCAGTTGTTGAAAATGGCAAACTGCTCAATAAGATTTGTATTGAAACATGCAATGCAGTTTGGGGTAATTTAAAAACCCGTTTTGTGGCAGGTTCAGCAGTTAATAACAATAGGGTTTGAATATGAGGTAGATTAAAGCTTCTCGCCCTTAAAGAAATAGTTAAGTAATAGTTCATTACTTATCCTCAAATTGTTCCAAACCTGTTGTGTGAGTTTCTTTCTTCAAACAGAAGATATTTTGAAGAATATGGTTTAGCCCAGACAGTTGACGACACCTATTGATTTGCATAGTAGAAACAAACAAACAAATACTATGGAAGTCAATGTGTGTTGTTGACTGTTCAACAAACTCATACAGGTTTGGAACATCATGAGGTTGAGTAAATGATGACAGAATTTTTGGGTGAACTATCCCATTTAACGAGTTTGTGTCCCTCAAGCTAAGATCCTAACCTTACTGAGGTTTACAGTGATTGGAGGCCCACGTCACTGTTCTGTATTTAACATTGTGGCAGCAGGATGGTTCCATGCAGTCTCTTAAAAGAGCTGTATGGAGGTCAACGTTGAAGAGGGGGAGGTGGCTTCCCCCAGCAGACAGACCCTGGGGTCCGGGGGGCCCTCAGGCAGGCAACAGCGCAACAGCTGTTATGTGCTCAATGGCCCCTTTTGTTCTCTCCGCACAGACGCTGGTGGCAGCAGCAGCAGGTGCCCATTGGATGATCTCCCAGACATCACCGCCAAAAGTCACACCTAGTCGCAGCTCTGTGCCCCCTGTCTGCCCCCAATATTCATAATGTGCGTAGACTACTACAATAAAAGAGTTCTCGAAGTTCTGGTTAAAATATGTGAGAAACACTGATTATATATACAGTATATATCTTTTTTTTTACATTTTTTGAAGATTTTTTTTCCCTCAGGAAGAAGCTATGTTTATCTTGGATTTCAGAGCGTCTGGTATGTCTGAAATAACTATGTTTTAAGATCTAAGGTCAGGTTTCACAGACAAACCTGGATCAGGCCTTAGTTTAAGTTTTAAAAACATGCCTTATAAAACATTACTGCATTTTGAGCCAAAAAATGGGCACTGACTTATTTTAAGATATGTCAGTGCAAGTTGCTTTCAGTTCACACATGCATTTTATTATGGGACTAGGCTTAAGCCTTGTCTTGGTAAACCAGGGGTAAATGTTACAGTCTGTAAGCCATTCAATGGCATACTGTATCAGACGCAAGAAAGGGTTTCTATTCAGACAAACAAAGGGTAAGCTTTCCAGTCCTTGAGTGAATTGCTTGTTTGTAATTGTTAATTGAGTAGTTCAGGTGCTATCAGGGTTGAAATGTATAATCAGCCTACATGCATTAATGAGTATGCGTTGTGTTGTTCTGTCTCCTGTACGAACACGGGGTGGGGAGTAAATTGTTTTAGATAATTCATTTAGATGACTCAGTTTTAGGCAAAATAAGCGGGCTTTTCTCGGGTTGTTAGTGAGCCATCTTCATTAAAAGCCCCCTACAGTTATAAGAGGTGGTGGGGGCTTAAAATCTATGTTCACACAACTTTTCTTCAGTTCAAATGAGAAAATTCAATCTTCACTTGTCTAATTTTTCACCGAGAATAGTTCAGCTAATGAGGTGATTGTGTGTTTTTATTACAATATTGTTACAAAAAGAGAAAAGAGACAGGATTAAGTGATTTCTTTATATTATAGAACTATCAAAGAACAGGTTAATTATCCCTAATAAGATACAAAAATAGAAAGACTTAATTAAAAGAATGTATCATATATATATATATATATATATATATATATATATATATATATGATATAAATTAAGTAAATGTTTTTATATTTTTGAACATTCAATAAAACTCAAAGATTACAGAATCCAAAACTTTATTGCCTATTATTTGTTTTGACCCCATGCTGTTACAGAGACACTGAACATTAATGTTTTTATTTATGCCATGAATAAATTCAAATACATATATACATATAGCCTACATATATATATATATATATATATATATATATATATATATATATATATATATATATATATATACATATATATATATATATATATATATTAACATATTTATATATTAATAGTGTTACTATTATATTTTTTTGCGATGTATTGTTGTCGTTCCTCTCAGAGCCAAAATCCCACGACCGTTTGCGGTGTAACGTTAACACTCTAGTAAACAAGGAACAGGAAGCTACTAGTTTATTTTTTAACCCTAGTATAATGTTGTTTGCTTTCTTGGCTACACATTAAGTTTCTCGTGACTTATCAGTACTATCTCACTTATTAAAAACCGCTATATTATTTAAAAGAATTATATCAATTTAAGTTTCACCACTCTTGTAGAACGTGTCTCTCATGAGCTGTCAAACTCAACTGTCAAGGGAGCGTTTCCGCTTGACCACGTGGCAGAAACTTTGTTTACACACGTGACTCGCTCAGTTGACGTCATCAACAAAAGTCGAAGCTAGAGTCGTCGGTTGAGGAGCTCAAGCAGCGCGTCATGCGCATTAACTCAAGTAGGCCTTATTCAGTTGGAAGAGATTTTAGCGGGTTATTTAAATACATACCTTCAATATTTTTCGGGTTTTATGTAACTTAGGCTACCATAGACAGGGATGGGCATAAATACATGGAAATGTGTTTAAATACAAATACAAAATACTGTGTGGAATAATGTATTTAAATACAAATACAGTATTTTGTATTTTGAAAATACAGAAAATACATGTGAAATTGGCGATTCAGTGCAGGCATCCCTATTAGGCTGACATCTATCTGGGCCTATTCTGAATGGAATTATTTAGATGTGTGCAACTAGAAACTTTCATTTTCATTTTATATACCTCTTTCCTTCCCCAGCCCTGTAGGAAATGCAAAACTTAAAAATAATAATAATAATAATAATAATTTCAAACATCTTTTATTATGTTTTATCACCATCATTACCTCGCACTCAGTAGCAAGAACTCAATAACAAAAAGTCAATTATATTTTAAATAACTGATGGTGTACTCCTCCAGGTGGTGTTCCTATGTGTTTCAGACATCCATCTATTCGATACCCTTTAGCACCACCAGCTTTTCAAAAAGTTTGGGTTTAAGGCGTTGTCTGTGTGGCCTATTGATTAAACCCGCAAAGGAAAACAAGCGCTCTATAGGAGCTGAAGAGGGAATGATTGTGTTGAACCTCACAAACAGCTGTCTAATAAGTAGATACTGGTTCAAGATGTCCAAATCCTTGATGCATGAAAACAGTACCCTGATAAAGAGGTTGACTGGCTCAAAGTATTTTGAGTATTTTGAAAATACAAAAATACTCATCTTAAATGTATTTAAATACAAACTACATTTGATTTTTTCCAAAGGCTTTAAAATACAAAATAGTATTTTGTATTTCAAATACGTATTTTAAATACATGTATCTGAAATACTGCCCATCCCTGACCATAGACACATTTCAAATATTTTGGGGAACTTCAGAAGGAAGACTGCAATCTGGCAATTTACTGCAACATTCAATCGCATTTTAACAACATAATTTAACAAAGGGCTTCCAGTTGTTTTTGCCAGGCCTAACAACAGGACGTTGATTTGAGATTTTGACTGATTTGCGTTGTGGCAAATGATGTTCTTTCACCAGGCATGGTCTGTAAAATTAAATTATCCTTATTTTCATTAAAATTCTATTTGATATTAAACAATCAACGCGTAAAGTGCCATACAAAATTGTCTATGCATCTATAAATAATTAGCATAGGCGATATTGTTTTTTTTTTTTATGTACGATAATTGGTGTCAATTTCGGTCTAAAATTCCAAATCCTGTGTGCTAACTTACTTCAATTCAAATGCAGCAACCGTCTGATTTATGATAAAATGTCTGAATGTGTAATTTCTGAAATATTTCCTTGTAGCCTACTGAAAGGATGCGTTTGCAGCAACCAGGCTTCAAAGTATTGGCATATGCAAAGCTCTTGTACCGTACATACTAGTGTTTGACATATATTAGCATATACCTGAACCCTGAATAGATGCATAACTTATTAAACTGTGTTTCTGGTGGTGAAAGTCCTTGGTCTTTATGCTTGTTTGATTTCCCCCCCCCCTCCTCTCACTAATACTCCCCCTCCTGTTCAGTGCAGAAATACACCTATAGATTGCTTGTGGAAGTTGATGCATATGGGTGTTTGTGATAAAATGGTAAAATGTAATCTGGAAATTATGTCTTGTAAATTAACTAGACCTTGGATGACCATAGTTTGATTACCAAAAACCAGGGCACTCGGCCTGGCAAACAGATATTCAAATTATACTCAAAGTTTACTCAAAGATGCCTTAATAATTTCAATACTTTCAAAGTAGGCTATGCCTCCTCTGTATGGATTATATATATATATGTATATATATATATATATATATATATATATGTATATATATATATATATATATATATATATATATATATATATATATATATATGTATGTATATATATATATATATATATATATATATATATATATATATATATATATATATATATATATGTATATATATATAAAACAAGACACAAATTCACCTAGGCTTCTCAGAGGTTACTCAACATGTTTTATTATGACACGTTTCAAAAACAATGAATGAAACAATGATAGAAATAGTGTATCTTCTGTATTAGGAAAATAAATAAATAATTAAAAGAAATACCTCCAAATTGAATAAAAATAGCTCTCACAAACTTACTAAAACAAACTAATGAAATATATGTATATTTTTAGTTTTCTTCCTCTTTTTTCTTCCTGTTTTTCATTCTATATAACGCTGCTAGAGCTGATCTTTCAATCCGTTTTTTGAAGACCAGGACAATTTCATCCCTTTATAAAAAAACGGCCAGGACAGGACGTAAAAACAGGACTGTTGGTCACCTAACTAGACCCCCTTATGCTTTTTCAAACTGTATTTTTTAGTCTGTCAAGATCAGCTTTGTTTTAGATGCATTTCCACAAGAGTTGTCACATGTGTTCTCTATTTTTCCTCTAAACAATGGCACATTCTGTGAATCTTATGAGCCCGAGAACAACTGTTAAGCCTGTTTTTAACCATGTGCAGCCCTCTCGTATTGAATGCAGAAGAGGTTTAGCCTATGTATGTGTTGTTGTCACATTTCTCCATTTGCATGTTATTTGCTCGTGAATGAATTGCATATGTCCGGGTGAGTTTGCGTTTGCCGCCCCCTTATGGTTAAATATACAAACTGCTCCACTGATCCGGCATCAGCTGGGCTGAGTTTACCCCAGCTGTCTCTGGGCACTGCTCCCAGTCTATTTAAAACAAGAAGAGGAGGGAGAATATAATCAGGGCTCATCTTTGTTGTATATCAGATTAAGAGGAACCCTTCGTCTGTTCTATGGGGGTGGACAGTAATTTTGCTGTTTTGTTTGCTTGCAAGACAGCATGATATTTCAAAAGTATACAGACAATTGGAAATCTTTTTTTGCCGCAGAATGAACAATTTGCGGTTCCGTGTTCTGCATCCTTATGCTGATGATGCTTAAGCGTTTAGAGTAAAAAGATTTTGCGTGGTCTCTGGAAGTCTGAAAATAAATGATCTGATGTCTGAACGGCAATTCAATTTCATAAGAAGAACGCAAAGGCCTCCCACCTCACATTATAATAGAGAACATCAGGAATGATCTGTGTAATGTAATTATGTGTGTTTTAATTGTTGTGCTTGATAGCCTCAGAAAAGAAGCTGCGGGCTTTTCGTTTTATTTGTGTTTTGATCATCTGGGACCTCTGTTCCTTTTAGGTATTATGCCGATTTGGCTGTGTGTGTGTGTCAAGTGTGAGGGCCGTTTCCTGTTGACTCTGCCGCGTGTATTCTCTGTTCATTGTAATGCCTTTAATTAAAGTGATTTTATTCACAGGCACACAGCTGGCATCGGCGACTTTCCATTAGGCATCTGAGTGGCCGCCTCGCTGGTGGGAGGACCCGCACTGGGGCCGCTTCCTGGGGAACACAATACTAGTTTCATCTCCCCTCTGAGTTTGTTGTGTGTTTTGAATTTATTAATCATTGATTTTAATGCGTGCCTCTCTGACAGTGGCAGCTACCCATGCATTAATTAATTCCTGAGATCCTCTTTTACAAAATGGCATTTAGAAACAATGCAGGGTCGGCCAGGGTTGCCTCTGACCTATAAAGAGATGTGCTGAATGCGAAATGTCAAAATTTGCTTTTATTTGTTCGTCGTCGTGGCGCTTCTTCACAGGTTTTATTGGCTCTTTTTTATGTTGATGGCATGGTGATATAAAGGCCTATTTTTGTAGCCAATGAAATACCAGTAAATAAAGTTCTTTATGATTCTGTTGCTCAGGCGTTTTGCTGAAAACGCTTCTTAAACTCACCTGCTTTGCATGTGCTGGCTGGCAAGCAGTCAATCTGTCGAGCGATTTGTTGGTCTTAAGTTGGGAAGAAAGGTGCTTTGCCACTGACAATAGCAATGACTGTGTTTATCCGTTCAGGTCTTAAGGAAGTATGTTAAAAAATTGCCCTCAGTGAATTGTGTGGATTATAAAGACAGATTAGATCTCAAAGGATGCATAAGGGAGCCGAATTTGAATTTGGAGCAGGATTTGAATGCATTCAAAGTCTCTTTTATTTTTTTATTTATCGAAGAAGGGGAAAACACTTATTCATCCATTTAAATGAGTAAATAGTCTGTGCGCTTGAAAAGATAAAAGCTATGCTCATAATCCGTATTGACACTCAGAGATGCGGAAAGGAAGATTCCTAAGACCCCTCCGTACCTGCCCGACTGAAAGGGCCTGATCCTCATTCAGGTGGCAGACCTAATGCTAAAGATTTCCTGACAGATTTCTTTCACTGGATTGATCAGGACATGTTGCTAGTAAGCGAGCGCGCCCGGAGAAGACGTTTAGGGGGGTGTTGGGTTAGCAGGTGCTTATCAAATGTCTCAAGGAGCTTCTACCAGCCTCCGAGAGCCTGATCGTATGAAGATATTTTTGCAGTGAAAACTGCTGAACGCCTGTGACTGTGGAATTTGTAGTTGAAGAGAATAGCCACACGTGTATCAGTAAATCTGAAGTCACACTCGTAAACTCACATTTTTGCTAGTTTCTGCAGTAAATATGGTGCGAAACGCATTTACACACCTGCATCAAAAAATGTGAAGTCACAGAGAAATTTTGCTTATCTGCAAATCAGTATGTGAATTCATCCAATGAGAGTTGCTCACTTAAACGTCAGCAATTGTATTGTTTCGTTAAAGCTACACTGTGTGATTTTTACCCCCATCTAGCGGTGTAAAAGGTATATGACCCTCCAGTGAATATTAGTTTCTGTTCCTCTCAATTCCGATTTCGTTTTAACTCCTACAGTGGCCAATGTAGTCCAAGATTAACATGGCTTCCAGTTCGACCTCGTCCATGAGTGCTAACTCAGGGCTCCAGACTAACTTTTCCACTGGTTGCACTGGTGCTACCAACTTTCTCAGTTGGTCGCACCAAGCGTTTGATTCGGTCGCACTTTTTTTTTTACTACATGCCATGGGATTAATCAATGCATGCTGATGAATAGTGGTTTTAATGGACCAGCCAAGGCATTATAAAGGCATTATATATAGTTAGCAAAGGCATTATACCTGTAATATATTAATTATCAATGCCAAATTTCAGGATTTTCATGGATTTGACAGTAATTTTAATCTGTTATTTTAAGCATTTTACATTTCAATTATAATCTATCTATTTACATTTGAACATCTATCTATCTATCTATCTATCTATTCTGTATCTATCTATCTATCTATATCTATCTATCTATCTATCTATCTATCTATCTATCTATCTATCTATCTATCTATCTATCTATCTATCTATCTATCTATCTATCTATCTATCTATCTATCTATCTATATCTATCTATCTATCTATCTATCTATCTATCTATCTATCTATCTATCTTATCTATCTATCTATCAGCATCATCTTTCTATCTTTTAAAAATCATTAAACATTCAAATGAGAGATACGTTGCATTTTAAAAAGATTAGAGTATTATAATAAGCTAATACAGATTTTTCGGCATCAAAGTTTATAGTTGTAACAAAAATCAGAACTCCCACTCCTTACCTTCTGCATTTTATAATCATTTCTTTTTCCTCAGTCGAGCGATTACTCTCATCTAACCGCTGAAAGACGTCGAAGGGGCACGCTGTTTCGTGAGAGATTTTCATTTTTATATGCCTTAATTCTTGAATTCGTAATTGGCGCATTTTACCCTCATGTGCAATGCGCGTGACGTCTACGCTCGTCGATAAATAAACTGCACGTGTCTTGCGGAAGAACACTTTAGCCGGAGCTACTTCTCTCCGTTAATGTCTATGGCGAGTCACACAGGCACTGGGCAACTCCGCATCCGAGTCGAACCTCAATAAAATAGTCTGAATATAAACACTTATTATAGGCGTATCGTAGTGATTCAGGATAAATCAAAAACACGGTTTGGAAAATGGATTCATGATGTAGCCTACTCGTTCATTTTGAACATAAGTTACGGACTGCAGCAGCTGATATAACGGCGTTCTGTTGCGCGAGCGTCCACTCGCACATATGCGACCACCACATACAATTTTAACTCGCACATTCTCAAAAAACGGTCGCAGTCTGGAACCCTGTAACTCGAACGTAAACGTGAAAAGCTAAGCTTGAATTAACGGGTATGTCCCTCTTTGGCTAATGTACTTTCAAGATGGAGGGTCAACATGGCGACCGACATTAGAAGCCCTTACCCGTATGTATTTTCAATGGCATATTATACACTCACGAGAATACTTTATTACTTGAACGAAGTAAATATACATTAATGAGCACATATATTTTTATAAGAACTAAGTATTTTTAGTTAAGAATAAACTAAAAGAGTTACACAGTGTAGCTTTAAGTTCAAATGTTGTCGCATAGTAATTTGTCACAGACTGAATGATTGCTGGTATTATGTTCCATAAAATAATGTTAAGTGTTTTTTTTTTCATTTACATTAACCTAGTTGTATCAAATGTAATTTATCCACTTTTGTCTGTATGTATTCAAGCAACACATTCATGCTTGTGTTTAGTCTTAATGAGTTGGCTTAAAGGGGAAATGAAGCAGTGAATCAAGTTTACATGATTTACAAGATGGATTTCCAATATAATCAACAATTATATAGAAAACATGACAAATGTAAACATTTAGAAGAAAAAACGAAAAAACCATTGTGGAGTATTTCTAACATTCCCGAGACGGGAATATGATGGCAGACATCGCGAACAATGTTTCTATGTGCATTTTGTCAACATATAACATTAGACGTCATCTTTTTGTCTAATGACTGTACCTAACATTAGTCATTTGCGGTCAAAACACTGGTGTAAACACAGTTTGATGTCACGATTTTCACTGCCCAGAGCCTGTTAAACTAAACAACTAACCCTGTGACGTCACACAATGGCGGCGCCCTGGCGGCGAAAGATATAAAGTTTTTTCTTTTTTTCTTCTAAATGTTTACATTTGTCATGTTTCTTATATAATTGTTGATTATATTGAAAACCCATCTTGTAAATCATGTAAACTTGATTCACTGCTTCATTTCCCCTTTAAATTAACAAGAATGTAAGAACAATTACACCAAATATATATGTAGGGCCCTATGATTTCTGCGATCACAGAATCGCAGACAGAATTGCGGAATTGGCAAATTAACACGGAATCTGAGTGTTAACATGGAATGTTGTGGAATTTTTTACATAGTTGGTTTTTGTGTGGGAAAAGAACGTATGTCTGGTGAAAAGGCAGACCGGGGGAAGGAACGGCTCTCCTTTCATCTGCAAAAAGTTAAGAAACTCAACCGTCAGTGCCGAGCTGAGAAGTTGGCAAGTGACTTATGCAGTGTTTACCACACATGAATGGAACATTCATTCCATGAATCTGAATCTGAATGTAGTGGTTACATGAACGCTAAACAAATGATCGGTTGATATATGAGTTTTAACATTGCTAAGAAAATTCCCGCTCCTCCGTAAGAGATAAGAGACCGGTGCATCTCACAGGTGTTCGCTCATCGGTAATCACACCGCCGGCCTCACGTCGTACTCTTGCGGCCCTCACTCGTCCTGCTCGCCACAGTGAACATAATGAATGGCAACTGTAGAACGCAAAAGCTGCATCCCGGACATTTTGGGCGATCTCGAAACACATTTTCGAGCAGACTCATCAAATAGACTCACTACTACTGCGCTCTGTTACCGGTAGGCGTGGCCTCCTAGGGCAGCAAAGCAAGTGCATTCTGGGAGTTGTTGTCTCATCCACATAACATTTTCTGAAAATACCAGAATACAAAGCTTCAAATTCAACAATTATTTCACATTTCTTCTACATAAATGACCCATTTTAAATACACATTCATCTTTCCAGAGGTGAAGTATCCCTTTAAGAAAGAATGTCATACAGGTTTGGAATGACTTGCTGTAAATGTTGATGAATTGGCCTTTCAATAGCATATATATATGTGAAGAATTCACTCAGGATCTTTTGAGGATCTCACCGATTGATATCATTACAGTCAGCCATTTTCGCAGTGTGCCTGTCCTTACCGTTTTTCCCACTCTTGCGTGTTTAAGGACCTCCTTAGCTCTGCTAGCCACAAAGCCTAAATGATGCTGCCCTTTCTTTTTTCCCTCCATCTCTAAAGAGGGAAGAACAGAGGCAGAGCGCAAGAGAGAAAGAGTGAGCCATCGATCAGTGCCGATCGTTACACGGCCCCGCACCCTGCCTCTCATTGTTTTTTATCTTGTCTCTCAAGCAGGGTGAACCCTTGTTGCCATGGCATCCCCCACACATTGGCAATGGCACTTCAACCCTTTAGCTTAATGATCTCTTGGCTGATAGCCTACTTGTCAGGCTGACTCGTTCTGTCAAGAAGCAAGGAGGATATTTGAATTGCTAGCATAACCATAACATCTCCTTACAAGCTATTCCCACTTTACTTTTACAAAAGCGGGGCCTCTCTCCCTTCGCCCAATCACACACGCGTATTTTGGCCCACATTGATTTTTTATTTCAGACTCCTTGTACCGCATTGTACAAGTCTCCCGATGTCCGAAGCAAAATCTTATTTTACATGGAATGAAGCCAATTCCCATTCATTCTGTGTCTTTTTTGTTTTTTAGTCATTACTTTAAACCATCACAGCGCTTGCAGATCAGAGCCGGGTGAAGGATTACCGTTCATATAAATAGCTGGCATTGATTCGACAAAAGAGAGACTTCTCTGTCATTATGGAGACAGAAAATCCTAATTTAGAAATGTGAACAAAAACGCTGAGCGTTCAATTCAATTCAGTAATCCTCCATATTGCATGAAATCAGAGGTGTCGTGTTACAATGCGCAGTTTAAGTCAGTGTGGAGATTTAGACAAAAGGTAGCGCCTGGAGCTATATCATGATGTACTGAGCTAGAAAATGTGTTCTTAGTCAGTGTTTCATTTCATCTCATTCAATTTTTTTTCATATTTGGAAGTACCCTCTCTGTTACCTTTTTATGGGGTATATGTACAGATCTCATTTAAATGTATGCAGTTAAGGCCTTTAATATTGAATCAGAGACACAGAACCGTGGATAGGCCCTCGTTAATTAACGTATTTCCTTTTCTGGCTCGCTCACTGTTTCTTTCTCATTGTGTCTTTCAGGCATGTCTAATCGTACATGACTTTGAGGAGACGATGTGCGCTACAATCCCAGCACGTTGTATTTGAATATGGACAGAAACAGATCAGACATTAGCCACTGCTATTGATCCTCAAATAGGGGCCGAGCTGTCTGTTTTGAACGCCGCTGCCTGGTCGATCCCATCTGACCTACTGTTCACAAGGTAAAAAAAAAAGAAAGAAAGAAAACAAAACGGGGAAGATTCTGCTCATAATTGGGTTGCGGCTGCAGTTGCTATTTTAATCGACGAGAGGCTCATCATCTCCAATAACCAGTATCATAAGATGGAGAGTTCAGTCTGCCTTGTTGTGCTAAACAGATGTCACACAAAGCCTGATACTTCTCTTCGAGGATGTACAGGCAGTGTGTTGTAAATATTCTAGTGTAGTAAATATCAACATACACTATAGTCAGTAAGATGTTTAAAATATTTAAAAGTCAAATTTTATAAGTCTTTTATTCTCACCAAGGCTGCATTTATTTGATTACAAATACATTAAAAACAGTAATATTGTGTATTACACACACACACACGTATATATATATATATATATATAAAATGGTTAGTTCGAATCCTTGATTCTGATTGGTCAAGAGCTGTGCTTTATTCACGATAAAACACGGCTACGACCGCTTCACCCAACGGTTCTATTGATCGCTGCGCAACACTGCGGTTCTATGTTGTTTTTATTTGAGCTTTCATGCATTTTACACACTGGAACGTTGTTGCTGTTCACACTCGGGGACTATTTTTTCCAGCGGAAGGTAGGCTTTTAGTGATTTTACTTCAAGGAAGTTGAGCTAACATTGTTTTTTACTTAAATATTGTGTGGCAACCGTTTTATAAAAGCAATAAGATACTCGAGGCAAGTGCTGTATCGTGAATAAGTAACGGCTCAAGGGGTTGCAGACACTCCGCTTCTGCGTCGTGCCTAACAACGCCCTTGAGCCGTTACTTATCTCAATACAGCACAGCCTCTCGTATCTTATTGCTTACATATATATATACACACTCACCTAAAGGATTATTAGGAACAGCTGTTCAATTTCTCATTAATGCAATTAGCTAACCAACCAATCACATGGCAGTTGCTTCAATGCATTTAGGGGTGTGGTCCTGGTCAAGCCAATCTCATGAACTCCAAACTGAATATCAGAATGGGAAAGAAAGGTGCAATTTTGATTGTGGCATGGTTTTATGTGCCAGACGGGGAATTTAGGCAGTTCTGAGTATTTCACAATCTGGGTGCGTTTCCGGAAAGCATCATTAGCCAACTATGGTCACAAGTTCCGTCGTTATCTGCATAGTTTAACGAGTCGGTGTTTCCCGAACCATCATTCCAACGGACATTCGCAAACAGCAAAGTTGTGTGGTTTCAACGACAGCTCTCGACCTGTGGTTAGAGGCATCGTTTCTATATTGAATGACATTTGGAGGTAATAAATCCTTATCTTGAGCAAAATAAGCAAGCTGACATTCAGTACAACTGGTGCCTTTTATTTAGAATACATACAAATGTAATTTACGTCTTTTAGTTTTTCAAAAGATTTGAAGTAACGTGTTTGAAGAGTGCACATGTGCGAACGTGCTCTACTATGTAAGAACGAGCCAAATATTGAGTCTGGTAATAATAGCAGAACAAATAGTCTTCAGATGACATGTCTGTAATTTATATAAAACAAATCTAGATCTCAAACAGTTTCATTAAAAGTAGTTATTACTCCACCACGTGCAAACCAATGTGGTTGAACGATACTTTGCGACAGTGGGTTTCGGGAAACAGCCGTGACGAGCTAGTTGACTTTTCCAACGATGCATCGTACTATGGTAGTAAAACAGTGAACTACGTTGTTGTACGGGAAACGCATCCCTGCTCAGTTCCTGGAATTTTCATGCACAACCATTTCTAGGGTTTACAAAGAATGGTGTGAAAAAGGGGAAAAACATCCAGTATGCGGCAGTCCTGTGGGTGAAAATACCTTGTTGATGCTAGAGGTCAGAGGGGAATGTGATGACTGATTCAAGCTGATAGCAGAGCAACTTTAAAATAACCACTCGTTACAACCGAGGTATGCAGCTAAGCATTTGTGAAGCCACAACATGCACAAACTTGAGGCGGATGGGCTACAACAGCAGAAGACCCCACCAGGTACCACTCATCTCCACCAGGTACCACTCATCTCCACTACCATAATTTGCAAGAGCTTCACCAAAATTGGACAGTTGAAGACTGGAAAAATGTTGCCTGATCTGATGAGTCTCGAATTCTGTTGAGACATTCAGATGGTAGAGTCAGAATTTGGCGTGAACAGAATGAGAAAATGGATCCATCATGTCTTGTTACCACTGTGCAGGCTGGTGGTGGTGGTGTAATGGTGTGGGGGATGTTTTCTTGGAACACTTTAGGCCCCTTAGTGCCAATTGGGCATCATTTAAATGCCTCGGCCTACCGAGCATTGTTTCTGACCATGTCCATCCCTTTATGACCACCATGTACCCATCCCCATGTCACAAAGCTTGAATCATTTCAAATTGGTTTCTTGAACATAATAATGAGTTCACTGTACTAAAATGGCCCCCACAGTCACCAGACCTCAACCCAATAGAGCATCTTTGTGGTGGGACGGAGCTTCGTGCCCTGGATGTGCATCCCACAAATCTCCATGAACTCCAAGATGCTATCATGTCAATATGGGCCAACATTTCTAAGGCATGCTTTCAGCACCTTGTTGAGACATTCCTTTTTATTATCATGTTTGAAAAGGTTTTTTTTTTTGTTTGTTTTTTTGTGGAAACTCGTGCTTTTTTCAGGATTCTTTGATGAATAGAGCATTCGGAAGAATTTCATTTATTTGAAAAAAATAGCTTTTTTGGGTAACAATGCAAAAGTTTTTTTTGATAAATTTAATGTATCCTTGCTGAATAAAAATATTAATATCTTTCAATTAAAAATAATCTCTTAAACCAGACTTTTGCATGTTACTGTAAATATATAATTAATACAAAAACAGCTTAACTCAGTTGATTAACATATAAACGTTACTCTGGCAACATACTATAACAGCACAGACATTATGCTGAGCTTGTAACCAGATGCATATTGAACATACAAAACACAAACCACTCTTGTTGGGAAAATGTTTTAAAATAAAAAATAAGTTTACATTGCTGGAAAAATTCTGTCAGATATTGGGTTAAACAGCATTGCAGCTTTTTAAAAATGTTTTCTGTTTCTCCATGCTTGACAAGTCTCCATGCATGTCAAGTGTAGGCCACCTGATTTCCTACCAGCTGTTGTTATTTATGTATGCATTTTAAATTTGTCCGAGCGCACATCTTCAGATTTTAGTCCTTCGACTCTGATGCGATGTAAATATTAATGGTATGAGATATGCCTGCCGACAGTTTAGTTAAGGATTATTTAAAGTCAGATTTCCATTCGTATCCTTCGGTATGAATGCATGCACTACTCGCAGGTCGGTGCTATTTTTCTCTCTTGGACTTTTTGGGCAACAGCACACTAATGCATAAAACGTTTTATTTTAGTAGATCAGGGAATAAACCCAGTATGTTAAAATGCCCTGATTTATGCAGGATGTTTGAGACAGAGGCTGCAAATCTTCTTTGTTGCTTTATTGCATTGGCCATGTGTGCAAGCCTTGCAAGTTGCAACTCAAATTCTCTTTACTTGTCAAACCTTTTTATGCACTACTCCACTAGTTTGTTGTTATTGTGACAAATAACCACCCATCCAAATTAGCTCACCCTGGTAAAAGCACACTTTCTAACTTTGTAAACCTTATTTTGTCATCCAGTGTAAGGAAACATTTAATAGTTGAGTGTGTGAAGTGTGCAACATTTCACACTTAAGCCCCTTTCACACAGCGCGTTGATCCCGGGAAATTGCCGGGGAATTGCCAGAACGCCTTCTGTGTGAACGCAAACATGACCCGGGATGGATACCGGCATCGATGCCGAGTTGGGGACCTAGTAACATTGCCGGGATCAGTCCTGGAACGCGCACTGTGTGAACAAAAGCCAGGACCAATGCCGTAAGGTGTGTGTCATAGTGCGACTCTGTTGCTCTTAGAAGACAGTTTGTGTTCGTTATCAACAAAGAAAGGACGAACAAATGTCTGCAAACTGGAACGAAGCAGAGACCAGGAGCTCCTCGCTATCCACGCTGAAGCGGAGGTCGTTCACCAGCTTTGTGGAACGGTATGCGCGTGTACATGTTTTTCGACGCTTACGTTATACGTCTCACCTTGAAGTCATGTGCCTTTCCGGATCTTTCCGGGTTGTGTGTGAACGCACTCACAAATCCCGGCAAATCACTGGCAGTGTGAATGAACCAAAATCAAACAATCCTGGGACAAATGCCAGGTCACATTATGCGTGTCTTTTACGGAATCTTTGTGTGAAAGGGGCTTTAGTTTTTTTTTTTTTTTTTTTTTTTTTTTAAATAAAGTGCATCATCTGGGTATTTAAAGAGCATTTTTTTTAAAGACAACAAAAAGGATAGAAATTAAGCATAGTGTTAGTACTGACAAGTTACGTCAGGTTATACTTCTCGTCTGACTCTCAGCTAATCCACGTCGATCCCTAGGAATACGACACCCATCAAAGCAGCCCTATAAATGTGTCCCATTCAGTATTATCATTAGCTTTATTGTTTTATTATCCTTTTCCATCCCCAGCTCCTCCTCTCATTCTTAGTCAGGGCTTGGCCTTCTGATATTTCTTTTCAAATCAGGCTGTCATTTATCCTGATTTATGTTGTCACATTAAGTTATTGTCATTAAGAACATTAATGATATCTGCAATACATTTATATTGGCTCTTTTCTGTTTACCCAAAGGGGGGTTATCGTTGTGGGGCAGGGAGTTCTTGCCCAGCACGTAACCTTACCACTGATCCAAACTGTATTTTAATTGCTAATCATCTTTGAAGACAGTGGACGGAATAGTGAACAAGCATGCAAAATGTAATGCACCTCTTCATTTGTCTTTTCTTACTTTTTGTAGTGTGAATAGGGGGCAATATTGCTTTATCCAACTTCTCTGCGTCCTTTTGAGCTCCTTTGATGTCCACAGCTGGTTATGAATAGTCTGTCAAGCAGAGAGTTGAATAAAGTCAATAAGGAATGACTTCTCCCATTACTATTTGAGGCAGATGATGGATGCCTTGCATTTACCGCTAAGCGCTAGCTAAAGCACTTATAGCCACTTTTCAACCCCCAGACAAGGCAAAAGTAAGCTTGACTTTTTATCTGCTTTTATCCCTGTGCATACTTGCCGCCTTTAAAAAAAATCCGTTTTACTATTTTATCCTCCCATAATGTGATATAGCGGCCAAGCACTTCCTGCATATCATAAGGTATTGAAAGGTACAATTGAATTAAGACTAAAGAGCTCTGAAGTATGGAGGGTACTCTCATTCTCTTTTTTTGCTGTAAATTGACACTGAAATGGTCTGTCTCACGCCCTCTCAGATGGATAACTTGCATATTAACTGGCTTGAAGCAAATTGTGTCAAAATGGGGCAGAATGCAGTAAATGAGATATCTATCGCTTCAGATCGCATTTCCTCTCATCAGTGGCCTTCTTTATTTCCTCACTCCCGTTAATGGGAGTTTATGACGTCTGCTGATGACCTGACCTTGACTCCTTTTCCACAGCAAATGTACTTTGTTCCACAGAACTAGAGCACGGTTAGCATCCGCCAAACGAGCCGTGAAATTTGTGTTGCAAAACATCCCGCTTCTGACACCTGTGAACTAGTTAAATCAAGGGGCAAAAGCTTGTGGTTCCTTCTCTTTTTTTTCTGACTTCTGATGTCTTTCAGCTTATATTTTTCGGAGTCTTAGACTTAATCAGGGACTCTCGTCAGATTGAGACTGTCTGGGAATATCTAACGCTCCCAAAAAAAGAAAAGCTTTGAATATACATATGATTAATAATTAATTCCATACTTTATTCCCCTTTGAAAGTTATTATGCAGAATAAATATTTCATTTGAGTACAAGTCTTACATGACAAGTGCGCTAAGACAAGGGATAGTAATGGCACGCAGTTTGACAAGTCTGTGTAGGATTGCGGTCTGAGAGTTGGCCTCCATTTCTTATAAATATAGCATTCAAGAGACGCCTCTATTTTTGGTCATTTCCCATGAATGAATTCCCTTTTCCGACTCCTTAAACATTAGTGGCACGGAGTCTTTTCAGATCAGTCGATTGCGAGGGTTGTGTTATTAGCAAGCTTGAATCGAAGCGTCTCTCCCTCATGAATTGGTGAAGTTGTTCCAACTTTTGATGGCTTGATCTGCGGTGATGTGGTTTTTGTGCTTGTAAATGTGACAAGGGTTCCTTCTGTTTCAACTGGCTTGTTGTCTGTTGATATCTGTCTTACACCACTTGATCCATCTTGCTTTCTTCCTCCTCTGCCTCTGTCTCCATCCTCCCTCTCTCTCTCTCTCTCCCCCCCATTTCCTGATGTGCCGCAGAGAGACACAATTATCCACTTCATTTGAGTCGCCGTGATAATGGTTGGCCCAGCCCTCTCGGGGAAATAGGTAGCAGTAATTGTGAATGGTGTAATGAGTGTGGAATTGTGAGCGTGCTGGGTGACACCATTAGAATCGACCCGCTCCTGACCTCAACCCCAACAACAAGTGAGACCCCCAGCCCTCAAAGCACAGCAACTGCACCGCAGACATTTCGCTTCTCGGACAATTAATCCCAGCCTTCCTTCCATTTGTATTCCCACTGTTCCTCTCCTTCTCACCTCCTCTCCACTATGAATTTTGACACACTTAACTGAGCTTTTATCAAGTGCAGTGCAATAAATCATACAGGATGGGACTTTTCAAGTTCCAGCGTTACCACTGACATGGAAAACATTGGAAATATCAAGGAATTTTGTAAGATTCCGTGCTTGGAAAAAAATCATGAAAATACATGAAATGGTAACACTTTACAACAAGTTTCAGTTTTTTAACATTTGTTTTTGTATTTGATTTCATAAGCATTACTTTTACAGAATTTGTTATTTATTTTAATGTTGATTTCTACATGGGTCAGAATTACTAAAAGTTTGCTTTAGCACATCTTTCACAAAAAAAAAGACAAGCAGTTAAAAATTAGCGCCGAATAGGCATGGAGAGGGTTATTTTTTTAGGCTGACCTTGTTGCATATGCATTTATTGGAGTTTCCCTTTCAGGTGAGATGGTCCTCACTGCAGAACCCAGGGGAGGAGTTGGATCCTCTGATCCCTAACCCCACCCCTAATCGTACACATCCACCCCTTAGATCTGGATCCAACTCCGCCCCCTGGATCTCATATACTGCAATGACGTGCTACTGTTTCAGATGTAAAATTTATGGGAGTAGATTATTTAAATGACTCAAGTTGATTTACTTAACCATTCGTTCACACCGCCACCAACTTGAGCTTCCAAAGTGGCCGGAAGTCAATTCATTTTCAATGGAAGCTGGCTTTTCTTAGCTGCAAGGAGCGTCAAATCCATCGGCGTCGCGTCTTGGGCGTTTTGAGCTTTTTGAACGTCAATCAGAAAGTTGAAAGAAGCTCAACTTTATGGTAATGAGCTGTGACACGGTTCAGCGGCAAGCAGCGGCAAAACACCAGCAATCAATCGGAATTTAGGCGTTCTTCATGCTGGCTGATTCCGGAGAAAAACACAATGTAAACTTTCTTTCCTACCAAAACATTAGTTCCGAGAAAATGGAAGAGAAGCTAATCATCGCCATTGCTGTGATTCCTACTGGCTTCGTATCATTTATGACGTTACGTTGTTTGCTTATAGGGACCGCATGAGCGCAACTTTTATTTGAGTTCGTTTTAAAGTGGGAATGCAATTAATTTGCTCATGTTGACACCGATTTGACCGCAAATAATAATAATTATAGCTAATAACTATTTTTTCCCAGACCAAATGTGACCAAAATGGTTATAAAAATGGTGTCATTATAAAAGATTTCTTCTATGTATTGCTTGTTTTTTTTCTTTCTGTTTATTACATTTCATGTTGTGACACTTCTATTCTCCCTGCAACATCAGAGCTTCCAAAGCATCAACAAGCTTCCCCGTACTTTTTTACAAGCGTCCTTGACAGAGCGGCCAGAGCTTCTTTGACGCTCAAGTCGGCGGCAGTGTGAATGTAGAGTAAGGGTTGCACTAGTCAATTTACTGGAATTTACGGCATTATTTACCGCACCAAAAAAAAAAAAAAAAAATAGACGCTAATTTGCGCTGCTCTTGGTAGATTTCGTTGGTCATTATTGCAATGATATGGCTGCGTCTGTGTTCATTAATCTGTGTTCAGTAAAAATTACAGAAAAATATTACGATTTTAAACAACTGTTTTCTATTTTATTTACTTTTTAATATGTATTTTATTTTATTCCTGTGATGGCAAAGAATCATTACTCCAGACTTTGTGCTCAAGAAACACCCTCGCGTACAGTTTTTAAGTTTTGATTTCAGTGAAGTACAAATTAGCATTTTTTATTATAAACATTCAATAAAATGACATAGACTAAAATATGTTGTGGAAAAATTGTTAATTGCTAGTTTATATCATCTAATACTAAATACTTAATTGGAAAGAAATAGCTTTTTGGGAGTGCAATGCATCTTTAATATATATATATTTTTTAAGTGCATTGACTAGAAAAGTAATTTGTCAAAAGGTGTGGGACCCTTGAAGACCGAAATGAAACAGACGTGCTTTGGGTGGCACAGGTTACAGGTTTTTACCAGTTGCCACGTTGAAACTGACAAAAAATAAGATGGTTCGCCTCCCTCCAGCCTCCATTTAATCCTGCTGTAGGGGTTTCACCTTTACCTTCCAAAAGCTTCTCCTGCTGCTTTCAGCTGCACGCCACAGCGTGTAAGAGGACGCATGTTAGATTTCACCATCGGAGTATCTTGCATGTTACCCAGAGGTTCTGACACTTTCGCACCTGCAAGCAGACAGGTGAGCGGAGCGGAGCGCAGGGACGTGCCCCAATTATCCACCGTGGCAATGCGTCAGTGAATGATCTGGCTGGAGAGAACGGTAGTGTGCTGAGGAACCGCAGGGGGCCTCCTGACCTGAGGTGCTATTAATCTGGGTGCAGAACAGCTGAGAAACAGCTCCACTTGTGTGTTTGATGAGCCGCTTATCACGGAGCCCGCTGCTTCTGCGTGCGGATGTGTTGGGCTCTCTTTAAAAATGCTTTGTATTAATTAACCCCTACCCACGGCTCCCCTGTTCAGGCTGATCTCTGCTTGCCTTTTGTTCTTCATATACTAACTTGAGGTGTGCGTATTTTTGCTCGAAGAGTAACCGTATGGAGTTACGGCTGCACTTGTGGAATATGCGAGTGCCTGGAAGTTCTGAGGCTTTAACAGTGAATAGTATGTTCCCAGCACGAGTCAGTGTGTGTCAGTAGTTCCAGTTCCATTTTAGGATTATATAGTGCTCTTTCAGTGCATTTGACTTCTCAAATCCTTCAGTACTTGTACTTTTTACATCCAATTATCATTAAATTGCCATTAAAAGAACAGTGATTGGGGCTTGTCAGATGCCTAAACCGTTCGCATAATTTCATATTCCTTTTGCTCAGCAAAACAGCTTTTGCTTGTGTGTAATTCTTTTGTGAATCAGGGCCATTTTCTCAGCCTTAATTAAGGGCAGACAACAGGGCCTGTCTTGTAAAACTCAGCTGTACACTTAAACCAGCTGTCACAAAGCTGACATCAGTGTCTTAAATCCCCGGCGAGCAGGCCAGCGGTGACAGCGTTGTGGAAGAAATGTCCTTTGGTGGAAAGCATGATGTAGTCTTAAAGTAAAGCCGTGGCATCTTGTGGCAGCCACTAGCCTTTTCGTTTTTAATGAGAAGTCCGTATCTGATTACGAGGACACAGATATCCAGCGAACTATTCAATGTCATGAATAGAAATACTATGAAACTGGAATTAATGTCTGACCTTTGTGTAATAACATTTAATTTTGACTGTTTGAACGAAAGCTTAAAGGTGATCTAGACTGCCCTGTGAGGGGCTAAAAGAGATTTTCACTATAAAATTAGTTTCAAAGAAAGGTGATGCTAAGTCCACCCATATGATTTTTTACAGTTATTACTGTCCTTTATGCAGATTTTATTATAGATGAAATTGGAGAGAGGTCTGAAAATAATGGGGAGAAGGGAGGAAAAATGGGATTTTTCTGGTGCCAAAAGTTTGCATAAGCATCACAGCTCAGCGCCGGAACTGGTCAGTTAGGTTTTGTATACTACCATTCAAAAGTTTTGGGTTGGAAAGATTTTTTTGTTTGTTTTAAAAATATATATATCTTATGCTCACCATTTATTTGATCCAAAATACTGTAAAAACAAGTGTTGTGAAATACTATTACAATTTTAATTGTAAATTTTACTTAAAAATTCAAATGTAATTTATTCCTGACAAAGCTGAAACTTTCAGCATGCATTACTCCAGTCTTCAGTGTCACATGATCCTTCACAAATCATTCCAATATGCTGTTTTGGTGCTCAAGAAACTTTATTTTTTTTTTTTTATTGTGAATATTGAAAACAGTTGTGCTGCTTAATATTAGATTTTTATTTGGATACCATCCTACATTTTCTTCAGGATTCAAAATATTTTGTAACATAGTAAATGTTTTCATTTTCACTTTGGCTTATTTTAATGCATTATTGCCAAAAACATACTAATTTCTTACTGACCACAGACGTTTTTAACAGTAATGAATTCCGATCTTGTGACCTATTAGTATGAGTTTTATTTTATTTTATCCAAAATAAATTTAAATTATATTCTAGGTACTTTTTACACACCATTTGAATGAACTTTAAAGTGTTGTCTTTTAAAAGTCAGATGTTCTTGATATTAGTATTTGTGTTCCCTGGAAATGACCTTGTGTTGTAAGCACAAAGTTGACTTACAGAGGCAGAGAAGAAAAAGAGGATAAAGGGTGAGAATAGAGGAGGAAACTCAGGAGACAGAGATTGAAGGGGACTGAGAGGTAGACATCTGCTGTCCAGCTGAGCCACCCTCACATTAACTCACTCAAGTGCACACTCTCATTGTCATGCTTTCCCAAGGGGCCCTGATATCTAGGTCTGGGGACAAGGATAGTATATTTCAGTCAAAGACAAGCAACAACTAGGCTCTTGCTCACACTCACACACACACACAATGAAACTTAATTACACTCAGGCACAACATCTTTTATCCACCTCTCACACAAGATCGCACAGGGTAACGTCCGAGTTCCTGCTTCCGGCCAGCAGATGGCGCTGTTGTCACTGCTTTTTCAGGCACCTGTGGGAAAGACAGCTGAAATGCCAGCAAAGCCTACAGGGGAGGGTTAAGGATTACTCCTAAAATCACACTCAAATGCCGTTAGCTGAGTAAAGAGAGCTTATTGTTCCCTCAAAGTTTACATGTCAAGGTCATTAGTGAGTCGAGCTCATAGATTTTAGCTTGATGCCATCTTACACTAAGCTGCTCCGCACAATTCCCCAACCATATGTGTGTGTGATCGGGGGTGTGCGACATCATCTAAATAAATCATGCTAAATCATTGTATTCTCAACAGGCTGCCATTGCTTGCCAGCAGTTCTCTTCCTTGCGATGCCTCAGCCACGTTCAAACAGCACTTTGCACTTCTAAAAAAACTACAGAAGGAAGAAACCCGTCCGCATCCAAGCGGCCCCCATCGAAACAAGGGTGCGCGGGCACCGACGCATGGCGTTTCTGTGGATTTAAATGCAGTCAGGCACATTATCAGGCTGTGCTCAGTCAAGCTCAAACATTCCATAACCTCAACCTTCTCTCTGACCCCTCCCTGCTTTTAACAACTGCCGACATAGTTTTGTGCTGTTATGTGATCATGCTCGGATGAAATCTGTCAAACAGCCCCCTGAGTTATTAGGCTGTCTACGTCTGACCTTTCCGCAATCAAAGATATATGACTTAAGGGCTCAGATTTGCCATGGCAACGGGTCCAATTTGCCGCCGTGAGAAAAGGTCTAATTGTTGCAGAAATTTAATGATCTAGCGCGACATCGGGGGCTGTGAGATTTTATGAACTGTTTACGCTATAATTTTCTTTTGTTAATGCATTCCCTGCTTAACCCTTCCGTCGCTGGCCGCCTAGAGCGGAAAGGGGGGGGTGTTCGGAGCGGGAAAGGAAAGGATGCTGCGTGTAAGGAGGGGAGGTTTGTGCGTGCATGTTTGTATGCACGCATGTACTTCAACCTGTTTGCAGCTACTGCGTTTGGAAGGTGAAAATAGGGCATCTTGGTTTCAATGAAAAAGCTCAGTATTATCACCCCACCAATGTAGACATCAGTAATATATTCTACAAGGTCAAAGACAAGTGAAATTAAAATGTCTAATCAGTTAATTCTGTTTTATTGCGATGGACTGGTGTGTGATTGGACACAGGCGAGGCGGTCGGAGAGAGGGTGAGAGATAGATGGAGGGTGTGCAGATGCTTAGATATGCACACTGATATTTTGACTGCTCTTGATGCGGGAAGTATGGCTGTGTTATTCTGTCATTGAATGTTGATGAACCTCCAACTCCCCTCTCTCTGGCTGTCTTTTTTTGTTTTCCGCCCTTTCCGCCTTCCTTTTTTCCAATCTATGTTACATTCGTACGAGACTGATTTTATTAGTTTGCTGAAATAGACTTATATTTTATATCTCATTAAATATTTAAAATAAATTCAGCATATTTGATACGCTCATACATATTCAGATTTTGTTACAAGGATCAGAATATTTTGATTGAGCCTATACAGCGAAGAATAATTTAGAATTTTCTCTTTTCGTGCTGATAATTCTATTCAGAGGAACGAGTTGAATTACAATTGATCTCATTGTTGATCTCAATCTTATTGCTCTTTAGATTTTTGCTGGGCTGCCAGCACCGATCTGTCATGAAATATTTTAGTTAGATGAAGCCTTTGAATGCTTTATTGTAATTTATAGGTTAAAGTATTTTGTTTATTGTTTCAGTGACTTTTTAATATCTTTTTCCTGCCAGTTTCATCCGACATAATGCAAAGTAGTGTTTGGGTAGGTAAGACTTTTATAGATATTTATTTGTCTTGGAGCACAATGCCATTCCTTTTTAAGAAATGGTATGAGGGAGAGATCTTTTGTTCTGCAGTGTTTTAATTGCATGGTGTGGGTGAATGTGACCTCCATTAGGTCCAGGAAAGAGGAACAGACCTCTGCTGTTTGTTTTGCTTTAATTCTCTGTAGAAGAGGAATGGCCTTGATTTATTAGCGCTCAGTGTCAAATGACCATGATGAAGTACATTTCCATTTTAAAAGACTTCAGCACTCAATCTGGAAAAGTTACGATGGAAACAAACAAAATGATTAGTCAGTGAAGGAGAGAGGGGCACTATATTGAGATCTGAGGGAGAAAGAGAAATGACCATGTATTAATGGAAGAGACTGTCACGTTTCATATTTTATCCATTTACTGTCTGTACATAGTATGCAAATTCATTCTTCATTAGATTCAGAACAAAAAAAGACCTCCAGACTAAACAGGGCTTTAAATTAAAAGAAACAAATTCTATATTATATTATATTATATTACAAAATTATCAAATGTTTGGGGTCAGTATTTGTTTATTAGTATTTTTAGTTAGCAAGCCTGCATTAAAGCGATCAAAGGTTAAAGTTTTTGATTTGTTTTACAAAACTTATTTTGTAAATAAAAAAGGTCCCACTTATATTAAGTGGCTTTAAGTACTATGTACTTACATTGAAATGAATAATTTGATGCAATGGACTTATTGTGTACATACATGTTTTTACATTGTACTTATATTTTAAAAATACCAGCATGTAATTACAGCTGTAATTAATTTATGTAATTACATTTGTAATTACACAGTTAACCCTTCCTCACACCTTAACCTACCCTTAAGTTTCCAAATCAGCATATTAATGATTTGTGACACTGAAGACTTAAGTAATGGCTGCTTAAAATTCAGCTCTTGGTATCACAGTATTAAAATACAAAAATTCCCATTTTATTTGTAATAATATTTGACAAAATTATTTTTTTACTGTATGTTTCATTGATATTTTAGTATAATTGAGATCATTATATATTTTTGTTATTAATACTTTTAATTAGATTTTGTTTGGTAAAAAACAACAACATTAAACCAGTCATACTGACCCCAAACTTTTGAGTGGTAATTTTAACACAGTCTGTGTCTGAATAAATGCATTTATAGACACCGAGCTGTAAAGTTCGACTAGTGCATCGAATGATCATCTGATGGTGGTTAAACAGACTTGTCTATTTGACAGGCTTGTAAAATCCACATGCTTTGCTTAAAGGGGCCTTTTGCAGTTTACCTTTCAAGTTTACATCAGCCCACACAAACTTGTCATTGTGAAGCATGGAAGGTGAGGAGGTGTGTGTGTATGCACCGGCTGCTCTCCCAGCACAGTGATGAAGTGATTTTTAAATGAAAATACACCTGTCTTTAGGACAAATACATGGCACTAATTACTTGTCTAACCTAAATCTCCTACTGCCAGATGTTGCTAAAATACAGAGAGACAGAGACAAATTGTGCGCCACTCTTTCAGCCAGTGCACAAATATAGACGTTTAAATCATTTTTTCCTTGACCCTGTTAGGGAGGCATTCAATGTGAGCACTAAGTCAAGGCTGAGACTAATTGTAACGGTATGGTAGGTATCGCCTAATCTTGTCTCTCTCCAGTCTGTCCCTGACATAAGAGGGATTATACTCTTATCTCCCCCTCCTCCTTGTGTTCCCCTACTCTCCAATTCACATTTCTATTTCAGTTATGTCCTTTTCACCTCTCCTTACCCGTCCTGCCCTCCTCTCCTTTGCGCCACCTCTCCTCACAGTCACTGACTTATACAAAGTGCTGAAGAATTTCGAGGCATGCGTTAGATTCGCAGAGGCCCTCGAAAAAAACTAGCGAGGTGTCAGATACAGTAGCTTGGCAAGAGCCAGCCAGGAAGATGAAGACGAATCTTTCCTGTGACTGTTCACAACCAACAAAAGGGCCTGATGGAGAAATCAACCCCGAGCTCTCACTCTCACTCTCATTCACATTCTCTCTTCCTTTCGGTACCTCTTTCCCATTTCCTAACTGTCTATATTTGAATTCTGTATGAGAGGGGGAAATTACGTCGGCCACCACAAACAGTCTGCCTCTCCTTTACTTTAAAAGACAGGATAATGAGATAGAATATCTATTTGCTCAGCGTAATGTGTGTGTTCACACTGATGTTAAGAGACTGGCGCGTCAGCCTGCGTGCACGTTTCTTCTGCAGGAGAGAGGAATAGGACGTGGTCTCATATGCATTCCGCAAGACTCGACTGTTTGTAATGGGCTGGGTAGAATATTTACTTTATTTATTTATTTTAAAAAAAGTGATTGTCATTTAGCACAAGAACACTGAAAATTGTTTCATATTGTTGTGCCTGTGGAGCAAGTTGAGTTTTTAAGTGCTTTGCTCGAGGCGCAACAAACATCACTCAGATGAATAGCGGGACATTAGAGCCTGGAGCCCTTCGATTTTAAATCAAAATACAAAATCGGAATTTAAAGTAACCTTGCTCTTATTCGGGATGTGGAGCTGTTACCTAGTGGCTCAGTGTGGCTTTTGAGAAGGCACTAAATCACAGAAATCTATCTCTTGTCATTTAAAATATGTGGTCTAATTTGAAAATGCATTCATGTGTTCAGTACTAGCTCTGTTTAACACTTATCTGTTTAAAACTAACTTTATTTGTTTATTTTAATTGAATTTTATATATTTAAAGCCACTGAATTTCCCTCTACAACTGATGCTGAAAAAAGTGTTCAGATTCAATGCTGGCTTTAAAAAAAATATATTTTAATACATTTCAGTTCAATAAACTGGATTTTTCATTCAGTAGAATTCCACATTTCCACCCCAGTGCAGTCTCATCCCAATTCGTCATATAACTGACGTTTTGGGACGTCTTTTGACCATTTGTCAATATATGCCTTTTTAGGGCCCCCTTAAACGTCAGTAGATGACGCTATCTGGATCCTAACTCTACCCCAGACCTAAACCTAACCCTAAACCCAACTCGTCACCTAACTGACGTTAAAGGTAAAGCGTCAGTTGTATGACGACCCGGGATCGTCATCTACTGACGTTTAAGGGGGCCCTAAAAGGCATACTGTATATTGACGAATGGTCAAAAGACGTCCCAAGACGTCAGATATATGACGAATTGGGATGAGACTGTGTTATCCACCCACAATTGGTTCCGAAAAACACGGACGTGTGCGGATTCTGTGTGGGCCTACTTAAATGAAGAGTCTCAAATGGTCTCAGTGGTCTCAAATGCTGAACTGCCTAAAATACTCTGATTTTGGATGTACAGTGCTAAAAATACATCTTCTCTTTAAACCCTTACAATTACCCTAGATATTTTTTGAAGTTATAGTTTTATAGAGTTATTTGATGAACAATTCACAAAGTGTACCTCAAGGGAGAAGTTGTCTTTCTACTGTCTTTAATGTCATCTGTCTGTCTCATTTCCTATTATCAGCATATGCTCAGAATGATGATTTCAGATGGACCACCAGTAGTCTGCCCTTAATGGCTGACCATCTTCATTTGACATGTCTCCCACGCCTCCCTGTGAAAAATCAATCAATCATTCTAATTATTTGTGCAAATGTACTAATTAGTTATCAGGTGCCCCCTCCACTTGCCTCCCCAGCATCCTCTGTATTCAAAATAAGCTTCAGCACATGGGAATGGTACAGACCATCGGCAAATATTTACTATTCCCATCTCATTACTTCTGGAGTGGCCACATGTGCTAAAAAGCTGACCATGAATATTTTAAAGCTCATTGCATGCTCTAAAATGTACCTTGACCTTTTCCCTTCTTGGTTTGACCACACCAGAGCAACACTGGGCGTCTGTACTGTCCACTGCATCCAAGCATGTGCCTTCATGAGTCCTGATGCTGTGCTTTGGGGTTTTCTTCGGCTGCACGCATCTATCAAACAGAAAGAAACACACACACACACACACTTATATAGGATTTATTTTCTCCTCACTCTAGTTCTCTGAGATTTGCTTGTTAAAGACAACTGATGTATTTCAGCTTTAGTGTGTCCAGGGGGAAATGCTGACCATTTTTATTTCTCAAGCTCAGTGATTAGCAACTTGGTATTTGTCAATACAATGGTTATGAATGATTGGAAGGAACCTGAATTGGGGCTATAATCTTTTTTTCTCGCTGTGCTTTGATATTGCTAGTCTGCATTTTTGTTAAAAAAGAAAGTGATTAATCAATAATTAATTTGAAACTTTGGCATTGATAGAGGCAAAACAATGAAAATATTTTCCATAAATCTGCTGTTTATTGCAGGTGCAATTGGCTGAATCTCGGTACTCATGTAAAGTATGGTGTGCAACGCTTTCCATGCATAGCAAAAGCCTGCTGTCTTTGAAATGTGAGACACATTGGAGTTTATAACCGAACGTCAGGAAAGTCCTCAGAGTGCACTTCTTAATTGTGCCCAGGAGTTAATCTCCTTGTAAAGGAAACAAAGGAGAGAGTATGTGGCGTGCTCTTGACGGCTGGATAGGGCTGGTTAGAGGTCTCTCAGTCCTTGTTGTCTATCTAGTGCTCTGATAAACCAGCTCTGCCTCTGTTCCTGACCTTAATGACACACAAACATATGTCATTTTGGATGTTAAATTATCATCTAAATATACCTTTTAAACCAAAATTCTTGTTTGGTGACTTTTAGCTTTGACGGTGACTTTTTAGCTTCAACAGAAAAGCAGGGTTGTGTGCCAGAATATATTTTTTTCATGCCTTTTAAATTCCAATTCAATTCCATTTCAAACTTTGAATATTGTAGCCACGTTGACGTTTAAAAAAAAGTGAAGATTTATAGAAAGATATATAATGCCAAAAGTTATCCATGTGTTTTGTTTACAGTCTGAATCATTTAAAGCCAAGCTTTGATCCATGCGCCAGCTCTTCTTTTCCCAGCGGTATTCACCCCAGCCCTTCCTGCTATATTGTTCAGGTGTACCTCCAAAGAGATTTTTTTTACTTCATTGTTAAAAAAATAACCCTTCAATGGACACCCCCTCCCCCTTTCCACAATAGTCTGCTTTGTCCTTTCACCCGGAAATGTTGGAGTTGTTATTTTAAACCTGGAAGTCTTGCTTTATAGTGAGACATGACTTGCAAAGACACAACATCCTCTTCCTTAGGAGAGAAAGGTGGTGACCGCCAATGTCTGGTAGTAGCTCCTCAAACAGCTGGGTTTGTTTCAGGTGTTTGAGTGTGTGTGTGCTTCAGTCTGGAGTCCAGGCTGGACAGTAGCATTGACCAGGAGGAGGAGAAGGACCAAACACAGAATGATTTAAGGGAGGGAAGAAGATGAGAAGGGGAAGGAATAAAGCAGCTGTGCTGGGGCCATATGCCAGCCTTTCAGAAGAAGGTAAGGTCTGTCCCTTCACGTATCCCTGGCTGAACATCAGAAGGTGGTCACTGGCCACGCCACACACCCGACCAGTCAGTTTGATTTAATGAGAGGAGCTTGGGATGCCACCGTCTGGCCAGAGAAGAAAAAAAAGGAAGAAAGAACAAGAAAAAATTGTGGAAAAGAGTACACATTCCCAATTGATTCAGCTGCCCGGTTGACTGACAGATACACACAGAAAGTCCCATGACCCCATAAAAGGCCAGAGTAGAGAAAGAGGAATAGATTTGTCACCTTGTTGGATCTGCACATTATTGTAGAACGCATTTGAGAGACGGAGGAGAGACGGAATAAAGAAGATTGCTAATGATGACGAGAGTGAGAATGGCTGTGGTGGCTGGCACAGGAAACTGCGCGTGTGGCAAGGTTTTAATGATGCATCTGCTCATGTCAAATGATTCTGGACACATGGCAAACCCTTGACTGCTGGAAGCTTTGATGTCATCACACACATATACACAAATACATACTGGCACACTCTTTTTACACACACACACACACACACACTATGCACTCGCTCACGCGTGCACACGCATGCTCAGCTGTGTACCGGGCACTGGTTCACTTTGGCCCCCTCTGGTGCTGCGGTGGCTGATTTTAATGTCCCTGCCTAATGATTTGGCAGCCCTCGAAAGGTAAATGATAATTTGCCTTAAGTGGAGCCTTTAGGCGGAAAAGCCACATAGTCCTTTTTTGAGAAAAATTGGTCCTTTTCAAGATGGAATTATTGACGTGCCATGCACAGATTTCATTTCAATGCTTGATGTAAGCATCCCAACCTATTCACTCTCATTTCAGACATCTGACCAGATGATCTTTCACAAACGGAGGCAGCGATGATTGAAGAAGTTTCAACCGAAGATGGACTGATGGAGACCACAGTAGCAGGGACTAAAAACTGATTTTAGATAAGACGTCCCCTTCTGAAGAAATACTGTGCACTGGCTTTGTGAAACACAGTTCACTGAAGGCTTCATACAGAATATCTGGCAGGAATTAACTGGTGATTCATCAGTCAAAAGAACGGTTGCTGCTGCTCTCTGTTCAGCAGTCTTCAGAAGTAGAAAGTAGTTTCCTAAATTACATTTCTTAATATACAACAGTTTAAGACATCAGATGCTCACTGGATCACACCTTTAGTAATGATATCCGTTGTCTTTTTTTTTTAGGAATGCTAGGAAACTGACAAAACACGTCACACTTTCCACAGTTGCAAAGTTGCTGCAGGCTGAGATCCATTGCAACATTACACGGCAGAAATTAAAAAAAAAAAAAGTAGAGTTTGGTTGGAGCGGTCAGGGACTTGTCTCTGGGGGCTTGTAATTGGTTAGGGTGAAGGGGAGTTCAGGGCCTGCTTTTGTCTCACCGGTAATGGGAGACGAGAGCTTCAGGAGTCGGGCCTTTGGCAGTGGCCTATTGCCACCGATACAGTCGGAAGGTTGTAAGCACGTGGGCGCCCTCTCTGCTTCACGGGATCTTCCTCCCTTTTTACTTCTCTGTCCTCTCTGAGGGTATTAGAAGCAGCCAGATGCTCCAGTATCTGTCCTGAGGGGATGGAGGTTAACCGCTGGCTCGAGTGTTCTTCGCCAAAGGCACGAGAACGGAAGGAATCTTTCTCCGTTCATCTCCGTCACACCGTGTCTCTCGTGCCTTTCTATCACTTTCCTCATCTTTACATGGGCAAACAGTGTGCCGTTAAAGATCTCTTACTCTTTCCCTGGGTAATGACCAAATTTGCCACTTAAAAGATGATGTTTCTCCCTTCTTTTCCCACATTTTATTTCTCTTAAGGTTTGAGCTTTAAAGATAATGCAGCTTTTTAGTGATGATGGCGTAAAGTGAGAGCGGAAATGTGATTCGGAGACATTAGGTATTAATGCGGTGGTTTAGCTACAGAAAAGAATATTAGCCGCTTGATCTTTGAGTGATTCTTCGATAGGGGAGCCCCAGGTGCTACGCCTTAGGAAACATCTGAAATGGTTAAGAGCACTCTCTTTACTGTAATGGAGTGAAAAGACTGGATATCGTATGTGCATCTCAAATCTAAAATTCCTCCAGGAGCGCATACTAACTGGAATGTAACATTAACTCCTAGCTTGCACTCAAGACAGCTTGACTGGTAAAGGCATTTTCAGGTCTTGTAGTCTAGGCGCCATTGTGCTTGTCTGGATGCAGAGTTGACTATCCCTCATATTGTCTCGTTTCCTTCTTTAGTTCTTGCTGCACAGTTTCTTTCAGGTCTCAGTGGGTTTGTGCCCATCTGCTAGCCTGCTAACTCATCCTAACTTTCATCTGCATGTCCTGATCAGAGCTCATTAACACTTTTACTAAAGCTAACCCTGAGCGGTCTCTTAAGATCATGTGGACACTGGGTTCTCTTATGGCCTGTGATTCTGTCTCTTTGTTTCCAGACTTTGACTAATGACAGTAAAGAGGGCCGCTTCTTTGAAATGTTGTTTTTCTTTCTTCGGCGGTAATCTTTGATTCCTCGGGCAAGCCATCCCACTAGTGCACAGCTGCTTGCTTGGCTTGTTGTTCTTGGCATAGCTCTGGTGTTAGCACGCCCGCTACCGGCTTTGTGTAGCACACTCTGAGGCCCTGGCACTTCAAAAAACCTCAACAAGCAGCCGCCGAACCACCATTTTAAAACCAGGACACTTGACTGGAGCAAGCAAGAGCAGGATAAATGTATCGGGGTGTTGTGCAGAACTGGGTGTCCTCTTTCTAAGAGCACAAAGACCCCAAGGTTACCTGGGGGAGCCACTGATCCTGTTCCAGGATCTGAATTCCTGTTTCATGCCATTCCATTTCTCAACACTTCATGTCTGCCAGGTGCGGTTTGCCTGACCTTGGCAGTTTATTGAGATTATATGTTTACCAGCTCCTCTTGATAAATGCTGTCTTGTCTCCTTTTCCCTATCTCTCACATTCCCACAACAATGCTGCATTATTCCCCAGCCGTGCGTCTCTCCTTCACTGGATTACCCTGAGGATGGATACGCCAGAAGTGGAGTAAGCTAATAGCTTTGAGTAACAAGCAGCCAATGGATGTGTGTGTGTGTGTGTGTGTGTGTGTGTGTGTGTTTGTGTAGTGCATGAGGGAGTGAGAGAACATGTTTGTGCTCGGCCCAACAGATGTCAGTCATGTGTTTTTGATGGGATCTCAGTGAGAGTTTACATAGTATGGCAAGATTGTTGATTAATTTGTGGCTGCCGAAGTTGTCAGTTTGGAAAAGGTTTTGGTATATTCATAGCCAAAGTGCTATTGAATTGCATTTTTTATTGATTAGGAGTGCGATGCGTGGAATGTTTTGGTTTCTGCATTAATTGTTTATTAAATGGTAAAGCTTAACAGTGAACATTTTCAGCAAGCTGTTAGATTTTTGTCAGACTGTGGTTGTGAGTTTAGCAGTGTCTGTGTTTTGTGAGGTACTGTTGGTTCTAACATTACATCATGTCTTTTCTTCCTGTTAAGTGTAGATCGGTCAATACGGTTAAAAAAGCTGAGCTGACACCTAAATGCTTTAGAATTGATATTTGGGTTTGGCTTCCTGTCTTAAGCTTTTCTGCTCTACACCAAATTTGAATTTAATGTTTTTGCCCTGTTTGTTCCTGACACTGTAATACATCAACTGGAGATATTAGACAATCATGATGTTGTATTGTATCTTCATCATTGTGATGGTATGTCCTCAACTCTGTGTTCAAGTCACCTGTGTGTATGAATGGCAGTATATAGCTGTCTTCTGCCCCTGTGCTCTGGTATTGTTGCTGGCAAATATGGGGGGTGGGAGTTAGATTTTGTGCGTGTTTGTATTTATGTGTGTGTACGTTGGCGAGGACAGGGGAGAGGGGCACGGTTACCACGGAAATGGATGTGTTGGCCTCATCAGAGGGCTCCCAGCTGGTGTGGGTTCGGAAGCTCGTCTTGGCAAGCGCACGGTCAGGGGGGAGTTTGCATCTGTGCAGCCTTGGCGCTCAGCTGGAGGGGGTTGGGGAGGTTTGGGGCTTCTTCCCCCCCCACACGTCAGGTTTTAAAGGGGACCCACCCACTGCCACCACACAATCCCAATGGTCTTTACACTGGGAGCAAAAATCTATAGAGTTGTCCACTGCTGTTTTTCAAAGCGGTGACAGTGTGACTCTTTTGTCTTTGCCTTCACCTCACCCTTCCTTCTTGTCTCCTCATTTCTTATACCTTTCTTACTCTATTTGGTTTTCATCAGCAGGTGGAGTTTGTGTCCCACAAATTCTTTCTCTTAACTGGCTTTATTTAATTTGTCCTCAATATACAGTAATGCCTTGGTGCATATGCTTCCTATTTAGAGGGATTTAAGCATGTCCTCCTTTTCGCCGCCTTGTGTGATTTATGTAAAGTTAGCCTGCATACAGAGTGTAAAAGTTTCTGTTTTTTCTAAACATCTTTCGGTACATTTAGAAACAGCAGTCAATCTACAGGTGTTTAGAGAGTTGACCTGTTGACCTGTGCCCTCTTGGAGTGTGTTGTGCGTTTGTGTAAGGTTTGTGTACACATGAGTTGTTAAAACACGTGACCTCTGACCTCTCAATGGGGAAGAGTTCTTGAGCTGTGCAAAGGTCACTGATCTAATTATCATGTATTTGCCCCTTGTTTGTCCATGTACAATTCATTTGCTCTACTGCTTTGATATTTGGAAGATATTTAGTAATGACAATGAAAAATCTACTTTTTAAATATTCAATTACTTGATATTACCATTATCATGTCAGTTGTTATTGTAACAAGTATTGATTAATAATAATAATACAACATGGTCAGTTAGTCGTTTCACATTTATTCAAATGTATTGCATGATGTGATTAATTCAGTAAATTAAGTGCCTATATCAAATATATAATATCTGTTTGAGGTAGACTTAAAAAAAGAAAAAAGGTTACACTTTATTTTGATAGTCCACATTAGACGTTCAACCAAATAACAGTAATTTTGCAACTACATGCCAACTAACTCTCATTATAGTTAGACTGTCAGGACAAGATGTAGTTGCAAAATTACTTGTATTCAGTAGAATGTCTGTTGAGAGACCATTTAATTTATTTATAATTAATCACAATAAATTACTGTGTGTTTGACAGCTTTAATCACTACACTTTTTTACATTTATACTTTTGGTGTCCACTTCCTCCCTTCAATTCTTTCTTGCCATCCATGTTTTTTGTGTGTTCAAAAAAAAAAAAAAAAAACTAAATTTGCAGTCTCACACACCTAATGAAGACTAGAAATCGCTGACCAATGCAATCATGAACAGGTTTGGAAGGCCCTGAGAACCTGTCTGTCTCTCTCACACAGTCATGTTTTACTGGTTCCAGTGGTGCTGCCTGACTGCCAGTTTGACAGGCTTTGAATCTTTCTCTTACAGTAACACTGGAGGGGACAAGGGCAGCTTTTGTTCATTTTCTGCTTGCCCGCATCTGCCTGCAATAGACAAGACCACTTCTGTGTCCCGGCATCTGCTGGCTTTGATATGGTGTTCAGATTCAGTTAAGTCAAGGGTCACGCAGGCCACATGTCTCTTAATGCGATGTCTTAAATTACAGTTTTCCTCTCTTAAAAGAAGATGCTATATACTTGGTACTTGGGCTTTGTGTTAACTGAAGTTTGAATTGGAATTTTCCAATCCCAGCGATCTTCTCTATCATTACCTTTTTAACGGTCTCCTTCTGCCAGGTGCGGTTTGCCAAAAAAGCAAAGCAGTTTACTACATGTACACTGTAAACAAAATTGTAATTTTAACGGTAAAAGACTACAATGTAAAAATGCTACAGTGAAAAAACTGTTAATTGGTTAACAGAACCTTTCCTTACTATATACGGTAAATAACTGTGATAGATCTAATCAGCAGGTTCTCATCCCGAGACGTCATCTAACTGACGCTTTTGACCATACGTCAACATCTGGCGTTTTAGGGTACCCTTTAACGTCGGTTAGATGACGGTATCTAATCCCAACCATACCCCAGCCCTAAACCTACATGCGCCATCTAACTGACGCTAAAGGTAAAGCGTCAGTTAGATGACGCCCTAGGATCATCATCTAACTAGGGTACCCTAAAATGTTGGATGTTGACTTATGGTCAAAAGCGTCAGTTAGATGACGTCTTGGGATGAGAATGTGTTGATCTAATTGTAAATTTCATGTAATTTTACAGTAAAATACTGTCAATTTTACAGTTTTTAAAGTGAAAATGAACAACTCATTGTATAATTTACAGTGAAAAACCATACATTGACATTCTCACAATTCCCTGTGTGACACTTCGCATTTAATGTATTTTTGTTGAAATGACTTTTTTCTTCATAGTTTGCTTAGTCTTTTTCTAATCATTTTTGTACATTAGGGTTTTATGTGACATTTAAAGGGGTGATAAACTGAGAAATCAAATTTTCCTTGAGCTTTTGACATCTAAGAGGTCATCAAATTAAAAGAATATCCCGTAGTTTCAAAACCGAAAACATCCTTGTTAGTCCAATAAAAGCTTTTATTCATACCAGCCTCAACAAACGACTAGTTTTTCAAAGTGGGGAACTATGATGTCAAAGAGGATAAAACACCACCCCCACAGAAGAAGATTGACGCCTACTTCAACACGGCCGATTTAGCCCAGCCTACCGATTCACGTTACACGCAAAGCTAAATAACATAGATGCCTACCTTATGATGACAAACGAGCTACCGATCGAGAATACCGAGCAATACAAAATATTGTGCAGTGCCTGGTTGTGGAAGACAGTCGCTGCATAAGCTTCCTCTGGATTCCAATAGGACTGGATGGATAAACTTTATTTTTAATGACATTCCAGCTGATGAGGGTAAAACATTGTCTGTTTAAAATTAAAAAACGGTGCTGTGTCGTCTATATTGGATCGGACAGGAATTGTTGCCATTTTACAACATTGGACAACATTTTACAACGTTTTCAGAACACCGACAGGTGAGTTGAAACTCATAATATGCAAAACTGTTATCCACTCACAGCAATGGGCGTTTACTTCCAAGTCTTCAGTGCGAGACGCCCCTAAAAACAGCGTTTTTCAGATAGGCTCAAAACTAGTGTAAAAAAAAGCTATTACTTATTCATTTTGATGTTTTTGAATGCAACAACCAAGCGAACGTCATAAGTTGAACTCAGGCAACAATATAATAAAATTTAAAAAGCCAGTTCATGACCCCTTTAATGTTGATAAATTAATGTTTACTGCCTTTTTAAAATTTCATGTGTGTTACCATGATGGTGTTTAATGTTTGCATGAATGACACTGTGCAGCTTCTATATATTAATATTAATTTACTTGTGGAAGAGCTGCACTTGATGAGCTTCCATACATGTGACTCTCATCACTTCTGTGATTGTTAGTTGTCAGCGTATTTCAATGCTACAAAACAGAATATTAATACTTCAATTGATTGATAATTTAACATTTTATCAGATAATGAGATACGGTTTATTTCTGTAAATTTTAAGCTAAGTCTGTAAAATATGTATGGTAAATTTCTGGCACCACAGCTGCCGGTATTTTACCGCAAATTGAACACATTTTTTTTCTACAGTGTATGCTTTACATGTGTAATAATGGTACATTCGTGCTTTAAGTATCTGAGTACTGATGTAGGCTGTTTTGTTCTCATCTCCTCTAGTCCTCCCTGCAGTGAGCAGTGTCTTACACACGTTGACCTTTGACAGGTCTCCTTTCAGCCACTTGTAGCAGCTCGACACAGCGCTACATTAAAGAACACGGCTGCCTCAGAAACACCGTGTGATAGTTCAACGAAGAGCAGGAAAAGGCACGAGTGTTTATCAGTCTGACACACTGTCTCAAATGCTCCACTGCTGCCTGCTCATCTTGTTCTCTTATCTCCCCTTTCATTTACCTCATGTTTACTTGCATGTTTACTTCCTTTGTCACTTCTTTCTTTCTTTCTTTCTTTCTTTCTTTCTTTCTTTCTTTCTTTCTTTCTTTCTTTCTTTCTTTCTTTCTTTCTTTCTTTCTTTCTTTCTTTCTTTCTTTCTTTCTTTCTTTCTTTCTTTCTTTCTTTCTTTCTTTCTTTCTTTCTTTCTTTCTTTCTTTCTTTCTTTCTTTCTTTCTTTCTTTCTTTCTTTCTTTCTTTCTTTCTTTCTTTCTTTCTTTCTTTCTTTCTTTCTTTCTTGCTCTCTTTTTCCTTTCTAATAACTAAATAAATAAACAACTCTTCGTTCACACCCCTGTGGTCTCTGTCTCTGCTCAGCATGGACTGGGATTGCTGTCCTGGGGCATTATAACATGTTCAGCAACATGTTAGTGCCCTGTTTTATTCTCAACCCCCTACCAGCATAGCCAGTGCTCAGTATGGTATAGCGCAATGCCTGCTTAAATGCTTCTGATATAAAAACAGTTACATATGAAGCATCCTATTAATCCCCATTTGTGTTGAGATTTAATCAAACGAGACCTAAGCTCGATTCCCTCACGTGTCAAATATGCACCATTCTTTTGATTTTCTGTTTTTGGTAGTTTTGAAATGCTCAGCTGTGTGAAAGCTTATTTGCATGCAGTATGTCTGCCTTCTTTTTTCATCTTTCGTTACCTTTGCAGACCAGTTTGGTCATATCTCTCCCCTCTTTCTCCCTCTCTCTCTTTACCTCCGAGCTGATCTAATGATTCATGGAGCTACATCGAGCTGCTTGTCGGAGATCAATCATCTTGGTCAGAGCGTTCTGCCGATTGTTTGAGTAGGGGGCCATTAGAGGGAACTGTTTGGAAGTGTTTTGTGAACCTAAGCTGCTTCAGAAGGTCAGAGAATGAAAAAAAAAACAGTCTTTCTGAAAAGTGCTGCTGTGTGTGTGTGAGAGAGAGAAAAGAAAGAGAGAGAGGCCTTGTCAGCCTCGTTGTGACTCCGCTGCCCTTTGTTAGTATGAATGCTTAAACAGCTCGCCACGAGCTCAGAACCCAGGATAAATAATTTCCACTGTCTGTCATGCCGATCTGAAATATGCACGGCTACAGCTCGGGCGGAAAGATGAGACAAAAGGAGAGGAGAGGTGAGGTGAGCCGAAAAAGCTGGCATGGAGAGCGGGCGCACATAAGAAGGCTGTTTTATGTGGCTTGTCAATACCTACTAATGAGAATCTCCACTATGATTTGCATTGTACAGTCTGAATCTAACATATTGCTAACATGCCGTAAACCTCTATGAGCGGGGAGCTCTTGAAAGTCTCAGAGTTATGTTTTCAGAAAGTTGTCAAAGCTGTTATAATTTTTCCAACTCACTCTTGTTATGTAGGAGCAGCAGTTTCATTGTTTTAAGATCTGAACGTTTTGTTGCCGCACAACTTTCTGCAAGAGTCGACTTTAAAGATCAAATGCTCACACAGCCTGATGACCTTGCGATTGTGCAATTTGAAACCGATGTGCGTTCATAGCAGTTTGCCATTAAAGAGCAGCGTGCACTTTTTGAGACAAGTGGAGGAAACTTGTCCATGATTCACATGAAGTTAATAAGTGAAAATGACACAAGACTCCTAGCTGATTAAATACAGTCAGATGTTTTTGTGATGTACAGAGCCACTTGTTTTCTCTCTCCCTCTCTTTCCTAGAAGAAAATAAGTGGTGTTTGTCAGCTTTGTACTCCAGAAATAAAAAAAATAAAAAATGAATTAACTTTTTTTTCTTCCTCTGTGGGTGCCAAACCGCAGCATCATGTGTTTGATTGAAGAAAGCATGGTAGAGTAGATGTCCCCCCACCCCTGAACTTGCAGTGCCCTGGTAAAAACTGAGGGGGCGGTGGCTGCAGGAAATGTTTACATGTGATAGCTGGTTTAAGACCCAGCAGTTTGCCAGTAATTGGGTTAAGCTGGCACAGCAGTGAAGACCTTTTGTTGCACATTCGTCTTGAATCAAAACCACTTTCCACACCACAAAAGGGGAGCTGAATTAAAATCAGCTGTATTTGGTTGATTTAAGACAGTTTCTATTTCATGGAACTGCATTTAAGGCAGCTGTAGCCTCACCAGCGTGCGTCTGCTTGCCAGGCATCTCCACGCTGTCCAAGTCCCATTCACTAAATCATTTTAAGAGACCGAAATGTTTAAATGTCCCCTCAACAATGGAAGAGCTGTCTCATTGTCTATCAGGATTGGGCAGTGTGCACAATTTATTGAAGTTCTCTATGAAATGAAGATGATCCATGCTGTTAATTATCTTATTTTCATTTTTGGCTGGTTGTTTAAACTTAACGATGCTGCTATTTTCGACTTTTTAGATTTTAGTTTACATTTATTTATTTATTTATTTATTGCCTCCCAGTTCTTGGGAAGAGAGAAAAGTAGGACGCTCACTTTGCAAGGATTGCACAACCCCACTTTCTTGTTTGTTTTTTTTTTCTTTTTTTTTTCTTAAAGGCACAAATTATTTTAAAAATAAACAAACAAAAAAGCATTTCTCAACTGGAAGAATATTTAATTGTTTTTTGATTACTTAGGATATGGCCATGGGAATTCCTAGTTTTAAATATTTAAAGACATGCAATCCTTGCATGAAGCCATATTTCAATTGGCGGTTAACTGCATTTTTTCCGCTCTCAATAATTATTCTCTGAAAACAGTCTAAAAACATCAAATACATAAATATTTGAATTTCTGTTCAGCGGAGAGCATAAATTAGAAGGCACTCTCAGGGTATCCTCAGTTCTCTCACAGACTAATGGCAGAGAGGCTTCAGCCAGAGGGTGGCAGCAGTGAGTAGCCCTCGCCACAGAGGTCTGCCAGTCTGATTATAATTTATGATCCATTTCTATTATAGGTGGGGTGTGCAGAGATAGTTACAGTAATAATTATCAGAGTGAAGTGTTTCCTAGGCAACTGGAATCTTTTTTTCTCCTCCATTCATGCGGGCGTCGCAAAAAGTGAGTGTCTGTGTGTAGCATGACATGACTAGTGGGCCTGTGCGACTGGTATCACCACTTCAACTGCTGCGTCTGGTGGTTTCACTATGTTCTACTACTGCAAGCTTCAGGCTATAGTCCCTGCAGGCCAGAGCTGGACCACACACGCACTGCATTTTTTTCCCCTCCTCATTTTTCTCGCACATTTGCAAAGATTAACATTTAATATGCGTTTCATGCCATTTTGAAGTATAACACAACTATCTTGGCCAACCAATCTTTTTCTTTTCCCACACTAAATGAAATAAGCAGATGATTATGGGAATTACTTTAACTCGACAGGCTTTCTTACATCCTCTACGACTGGTGATATTGCTGTAATTTTTCTGTATTTCTCCGTTTCCTTCATGTTGGCAGTAGTTATCCCTGTCTTCACCTCAGTAACCATGTCCTCTTGGGTCCTACACAAGCCCCCTGCACAATTACAGGACAGCCCTAATTCCTTATCATAAAAATCCAATGGTGTAATGTTGGAGGAATTGCCGTGTTGAGGCCAAACAATAGGGCTCGCACACTACGCTTTGTGTCATTAAACTCAGCATGCAAGCTTTGAAGTGTCCCTTAATTCGGCCTTGCTGTGCTTCTTCCACGTGAAGATATTGCAAAGATATGAAGAAAACAGAATGAGAGAGACATGGAGACAAATAGAGATATAGCCATCACCTTCACCATGAACCACTTTTATGTTCACTCCTGTTAGGTGTACTACAGAGATTACTTAGACCCATTACCACAGTTATGGTTAGGCGGAGCACCAGAGCAATAGAGAAACAGTGTTCTCCTGGTACTTCATAGGCAAGTCAGACGTCTGGCTTCGAACCTGAGCAATACTCCCATTGGGGCTCTAGTGTTCGCTTTTACCACAAAAACAATACACTCAAAAAGTTTGCATCACCAGACAGCCGTTGCTTAATTTCAATCACATCATTTGAGTGGGAGGGAATAAATCAGTTAGTGGAGAGGAAACATCATTTGAGATAAGATTGTTTGAGTGGACTTTGATGTTAAAGAGAATTAAAGGGATAGTTCACCCAAAAATAAATGTATCATTATTTATTCACCCTCATATTATTCTAAAGGACATTTCACACCAAAATAGATGACTATAAAGATTACCATAACAAAAACAATATAAGCGTCCACACCAGTGGACAATATTCTGTTTATTTTGAGCGTGCACTACGTTTTTTTTTTTTTTTTTCGCTGCTTTAACCCCCGGAGCTGTGAGAAACACTTTTATGATGGATACGTCCAAAACGTCCAATCACTGCCATTATAAAGCTTGAAAGGCGAACATTTTTAATATAACTTCCAATTGTATTTGTTTGAAAGAAGAATTTCATATACTGTAAACCTAGGATGACTTGAGGGTCAGTGAATCATGGGCTAATTTTCATTTTTGGGTGAACCATTTAAGCTGGACTTTTCAGCAGGTGTTCTTTTCCCTTAAAGGGATAGTTCACCCAAAAATGAAAATTCTTGAAAAAGTTGTTCCAAACCTCTATGTGTTTATTTGTTCTGCTGAACACAAGAGAAGATATTTGGAAGAATGCTTTCATCAAACAGATCTCAATCCCCATTGACTTCCATAGTAGGAAAAAAAAAATACATACTATGGTTGTCAATGGGGATTGAGATCTGTTTGATTAAAACTTTCTTCCAAATATCTTCCTTTGTGTTCAGCAGAACAAATAAACACATAGAGGTTTGGAACAACTTGAGGGTGAGTAAACGATGATAGAATTTTCATTTTTGGATGAACTATCCCTTTAAGTGTCAGTTTCTTAGAATATAAAAAATAGCGGCATCATTTACTCACCCTAATGTCATTCCATACCCATATGACTTAGTTTCTTCTGTAAAAACCAAAAGAATATATTTAGCACAATGTTCAAGCTGTTTTTTACTTTTTTTCTCTTCATAAATTGAACATGTATAGGGATCAAGGACAGATGTCAGTAATTGATACAGGTTTAGGCCTGTTCACACCAAGCACAGTTACTATAAAGATATAGTTTTAAAAATTGTTCTAAAAAAGAAAAAGGAATAGAGTTCACACCACAACTATACAAATAATGAATCAGTGAAATATCATTTCGAATTTTCCATCCTGATTTAAGCATTTAATAAAAGCCTTCTGAAGCGAAGTGGGAAGTGATGCGTTTGATATTTAATACTTTATGAAGTAAAATAACTAGCTTCCAGCCAAATGAACATACAGATTTCACTTAGTCTAAAGCACAATTTATGCGAGTAATGCGACGTACTGCTGATATTTACGCTACTCCATGACGCACTACGCTACTTCTGACACCAGAAGTTGCGTAAGTTGAGCTTTAGGCTTAAGTAAACTGCATATGGTATGGCTGTTTGGGCGGAAGCTAGAATTTGACTTTGTAACGTGTAAAATATGAATATTTTTCTCACACAAACTCACCCCCTTCACTTCAGAGGGCCTTTAAAAACCCACTGTAGATATTTGGATAGATGCGCTTTTACGGACTTCAAAACAAAAATGGCCATTCACCACCATTATAAAGCTTGAAAGAGCCAGGTAATTTAATATAACTCTGATTGTATTTGTCTGAAAGAAGAATGTCATATAGACCTAGGATGGCTAGAGGGTGAGCAAATCATGGGCTCATTTTTAAGCTTGCTAACTGTTCTGGAACATGGCTACCATGTTCCAGAACAGTTAGCAGCTTAAAAAATGAGCCCATGATTTGCTCACCCTCTAGCCATCCTATCCATTGGTTTCTAGCAGGTCGTAGATGGTCATAAGGCAGCACAAACTGCTAGACCAACAAATAAACCAGCTACCCAGTGTACCCACTAGTCATCCACAACTTTTGTGTGTTTTATCTTTTTTGGCCAATGCTTCACACATAAGTGACGAAAATAAGTATTTGAACACCCTGCTATTTTGCATGTTCTCCCACTTAGAAATCATGGAGGGGATTGTCTGAAATTGTCATCGTAGGTGCATCGTAGGTGCACTGTATGATTTTTTTAACTATTTATTTCTAGGATACAGCTGCAAATGAGTATCACCTGAGAAAATCAGTGCTAATCTTGGTACAGTAGCCTTTGTTTGCAATTAGAGAGGTCAAACGTTTCCTGTATTTTTTTACCAGGTTTGCACACACTGCAGGAGGGATTTTGGCCCATTCCTCCACACAGATCTTCTCTAGATCAGTCAGGTTTCTGGGCTGTCACTGAGAGACACGGAGTTTGAGCTCACTCCAAAGATTTGGGTTTAGGTCTGGAGACTGGCTTGGTGATATCCACTCCTTGGATATCCTGGCTGTGTGCTTCGGGTCATTGTCATGTTGAAAGACCCAGCCTCGACCTATCTTCAATGCTCTAACTGAGGGAAGGGGGTTGTTCCCCAAAATCTCGCAATACATGGCCCAGGTCATCCTCTCCTTTATACAGTGCAGTCGCCCTGTCCCATGTGCTGAAAAACACCCCCAAAGCATGATGCTACCGACCCCCATGCTTCCCCCATTGTTCTTGGGACAGTACTCATCATTCTTCTTCCTCCAAACACGGTTAGTGAAATTATGTTCTATTTTTTGGTATCATCTAAACACATGACTTTCTCCCATGACTCCTCTGGATCATCCAAATGGTCATTGGCAAACTTAAGACAGGCCTTGACATGTGCTGGTTTAAGCAGGGGAACCCTCCGTGCCATGCATGATTTCAAACCATGACGTCTTAGTGTATTACCAACAGTAACCTTGGAAACGGTGGTCCCAGCTCTTTTCAGGTCATTGACCAGCTCCTCCTGTGTAGTTCTGGGCTGATTTCTCACCTTTCTTAGGATCATTGAGACCCCATAAAGTGAGATCTTGCATGGAGCCCCAGTCCGAGGGAGATTGACAGTCATGTTTAGTTTCATCCATTTTCTAATGATTGCTCCAACAGTGGACCTTTTTTTCTCTGGTAGCCCTTTCCAGCCTTGTGGAGGTGTACAGTTTTGTCTCTAGTGTCTTTGGACAGCTCATTGATCTTGGCCATGTTTGTAGTTGGATACTTAACTGATTGTATGGGGTGGACAGGTGTCTTTATGAAGATAACAACTTCAAACAGGTGCATCTAATTTAGGATAATAAATGGAGTGGAGGTGAACATTTTAAAGGCAGACTAACAGGTCTTTGAGGGTCAGAACTCTAGCTGATAGACAGGCGTTGAAATACTTATTTGCAGCTGTATCATACAAACAAATAGTTAAAAAATCATACAGTGTGATTTCTGGTTTTCTTTTTTTTTAGATTATGTCTCTCACAGTGGACATGCACATAAGATGACAATTTCAGACCCCTCCATGATTTCTAAGTGGGAGAACTTGCAAAATAGCAGAGTGTTCAAATACTTATTTTCCTCACTGTACATGGGCATGGGTAGGTCCACGGAGGCTTCCATGTAGTTCTGCCATCCTTAAAAAACTATAATAGCAGAGAGGGACAAAAATCACTAAGCCAACGCGTTTCCACAGTGAGTTTTCGTTCAGAGCGTGACGTAACTGAAAGCAGCAGAAACGGAGGAGCAGAGCAGTGAGAGACGTTTGTTTGCTGCTCACCAGAAAAGTCCAAAATAGATTGTAAAAGGAAACGTGACCAGAGATTACAAAAAAACATGAGTTAATGTCGGGATAGCTTTTTCCAGGTGGATAGAGCTAATGCAGAAGAAAAAATTCAAAAGAGACGCTGAAGTCCTGCTTTCTTCTCGACAGGTAAGTCAATGTTACAGTCTTAATTACAAGCTTTTTTCATTGTTTGGTTGTGTACTTTATTTTTGTAGACAGATGAACATTTGGAGATAAAGTTGATGATATCTAACAATGCACGTACTTCAGAAAATATAACAAATTAAGGCGGCTTAACTACTTACAATAGTTTGCTTTTCAGTCAGTATTTTATACTGTAACATTCCTTTGTTCGTTGTGTCCATTGTGTCAAGTTGCTGTTTGTTTGAAATAACAAACCTGTTCGCCCAAAAGGAAGACTCGATGAAGTGCTAGTAGAAGACATCCTGTCATAATTTTTTGTTTCTTAATGGCTATCACAGATGCAATGCGCATTTGAAAAAGCGAGGCACTGGAGAGAACAATCGGTTTGAATGCAAAATAAATTTTCACCACTAGATCGGAGAAATGGGCTATATGCACGCATAAGTTCCGCATTTGATGCAAGAATGTTCGTCAGTTTCCGGTTGCGGAAATTAAAGTGGTGGAAAACTGGGGAAAACGGGATTATGGCAGAGTCTTCAAAATTTACTGTCCTCCCGTCTTTCATACGTTTAGATGTAATTTTTATATATAGTTATGTTTATTTAATATAATTTTAAAAAGAAGCATAGAACGCAACGAAGGGGTGTGACTAACGTTTCTTTCCTATAACCATGGAGTATAAAATTCAATATAAATTCTCAGTATTGCATTGGACTCTATAATTGGTGGAAGTTATCAATCATCCTTACACCTTCACCGGAAATACCGCCGTGCATAGAGCCCATTCCTACACAATGTCCCTTTAAATTAAAAATTTGAACGAGGGTTAAACTCTTGTCACTAACATTCACCAAGGCACACACACAGAGATGCACACACAGACAGACACACACACAGAGATGCAAACACAGACAGACACACACACAGTTTAAAAAAAATATCCAACCCCATTTAAAAAGTCTTTGAGTGCCATCTTTTGGACATTCATTATATTGCATAGGTTTTCATTTCTTCACCCATTCAGGGCTTGGGCCTTAATAGGACCTGGTTGCTTCAGTCTGCACCATGTTGCAGCCGGGCACGTAATGGATACGTGGAAATCTTCTTCCAGAGATCTAGTAGGGACTCTGGAGGTGCGGGCTCTGTTTCACCTCCTGCCCCAGAGCAGATTTTGTGGTGATGATGATGGTGGCTGGCATTAGTGCCGCTGGGAGTTTGAAAGCGGATCTGTTACTTGCAAGGGGTTAAAAAGCTGACGGGGCGGGCTCTCAGTACCCCAGAGTGTGTCATTGATTGAGGGACTTGGCTGATATGTCACCACCAGGCACACAGATGGATGAAAACAAAACAGTGCAGCCGTGAGCACCTTAGCCGAGCCATCACATATGTGCATGTATGTGCGATTGCCTGTGAGTAGCGATAGTGTGAAAATCTCTGGATACGGCGGAGTAGTGTGTTTTGTCCACATGCTTCCAGTAATCTGTTCCACACGATCCTCAAGTGTCTTCCCTTCTCGTTCTCCCTCGTCCCTCCTCATTCTCTCTGTTTTGCTCTCTCTCATTGCATTTTCTTTTGCCTCTCTCCACCCTGAAGTGCCCTTTTTAATTGAACAGTCATCTGTCGGCTGTTTTCCCCTCTCCCCTCCTCCCTTTTCCAACATCAGTCCATCCGATGGCTTCAGCCAATCTCTCTCTTCCCTTCTATCTCTCTCTCTCTCCTCCATCATGCCATCTGCTTACAGCCGAATGACTGGCAAGTACTATGCCATCTCTCTCTACCTCCTTTCATCTGTCCCTCCCTCCCTCCCCACTCTTTTGGCATTGTTTGTTTGCACGGGTTGCTGTGCCTTTAAGACCGCTGCCTGCGACTCGGGCCTAATATCATTAATCTGTACAAACTTGGTGTGACAGAAGCAGGAGGCACCGCAGATTGATGACATTTTATTGTTATTGCAGTGCTACTATTAACTGTTCTGCTCACATTTTTTTTCCCTCTACCTCCACACATGCCTGGCAGAGAGAGACCAGGGAAAGGGAGAGATTTGCAAATTGAACACTCTGCTGGTCTGATACAGAGAAAAACTGATTAATTTAAGTGTAAAATTGCTGTTTTGATATTTTATTTCAGTGCCATTTTTTTGTCAATAAATGCCGCTGATTCATTGCTCTTGTTTTCTCTTAAGGCCTGTTGAAGATTACAAGTGAGAAGCACTTATTTTGCAAACAATGGGGATTCTGTTATTCTCTTGCAATATATAGCTGTTATATACTTTTGAGAAATACAGTATATATTATACTGGATGTTCATTACCATGGACTGTATAACGGTTGATGCATGGTGCAGTTTTATTGATCAACAACACCTCTTTCATTTGTACTGGCTCAAGTATTACAGCCTAAATATTACATCAACGGCTATATCTATTACTGATGTTTTATACTGCAATTATTGCTGTTACTATATTACCACTATTACAGCTGCTGTCACTACTATCATTAGTTAAGCACAACTTTTGGCGCTACTTAAAATCATGGATGCAACTGCGCAAAAACACTTTTGGGTCATTTAACATCTATTTGATGTTATTTTCTTCATTGAAACACAAAATGAGATCTATAGCAAAATGCCTGAGCTGCTCTTTTCCAGAAACAATAGTAGATGGTAAATTATCCTGCTAAGTTTAAAAGGGAGTCAAAAAATGTTTTTTTTTTGTATGAAGAATAATAACTTGCATATATTATAATAACTACTAAATAATATTAGTATTAGTATATTAGTAGTAAACAACAATAATATTGTTTTTTCTACATATTAATTTACTCTTTTAACTTTTCTTTACAAAGAAAATTGCTGGAAATTATACAAGAGATTCTAACTCATAAATGTATCAAATTCATACTGTATTAATATATTGAAAAGAAAAAAAATGGTTTGCATTTTCCAATCTGTTCTGAAATGTATAGAAGTCTTATGGGTAACTTTTATGATACTTTCATGGTGGCATTTGTTTGGAGCTTGGCTGTATCAATCACCATCCGCTTTCGACATTCCGGAGTTTTATGTGTCTGTGTTGCATGGAAGAAATAAAATAATGCAGTTCTGGTGATGAGTAAATGATGAATAAGCAAGATTCTCATGGTTGGCCGTTTCAGTATATGTTAAAGCTGTGAGCGTGATAGGACAACTCATGTTTAGTGGAAGTTCAATTAGTTAAAAAGGCTGGGCATATGTGTGTGCGTGCTTCACTGATATACCAGGGAGTGTTGGCTGTACAAGGTCAGACCCAGAGCTCATTAAGAACAGAGGAGGGGGGTGGGGTCCCAATTCTCCCATTCTCACTAACCTTATTCTGTAATTAGCCATTGTTTCCTCTTAACACTCTGATCAGGGAGGGGAAGGACAGGAAACCTATTAAAGATCAGAGCTCCCAAGCACCCAAGACATAAAGCTACAGTAGAGTACACTTTCTCATATAGCACATGGGATATTTTCCACAGCAATACCATGTTCTGGAGCACCAAGTCCACAGTTGGGTGATCATATTGCAGGCTCTTTTCAGGGCAAACATGTCATGTATGGCTTCCTTCATATGGCACGTTTGGTAGGTTTTAAGAGCCCATAAGATCCAGGGGCTTCAGTAAATGTCAGTCCTGCTAAATGCTGATTGATGGGTGCACACACTTTTCTTCTTCTTAACCACTCGCCCACTTTTGTTAGATTCCATTGACACCTGCAAAATGAGCAGAACGTGTAAGTTAGGGTGCATGTTTTCTAACTTTTAATACATTTTTATTTTAAAGGTTAATAACTTTTCTTTTTTGCCGTCTCCATTAAAGGGGGTGGGGGGATGTTTGACTGCTTTTTCTTTGCATTATTGTGTTTATGGGGTGCAATATAACATGTATTCGTGTGTTTTTTTGTATTCATGTAGTCTTATTTTTCATAAACTTCACCTTTATTGTCAGCCGCGCTCTCCTCTGTCCCCTGAACGAGCGTTTCACTTCCTGATTCTATGAAAACACTCCCTCAGAAACGTTTGGTGGGCTCAGATTGGTTAGTTTGGGCCGGTGTGTTGTGATTAGTTAAACTGTCGCTCACGTTGTCCGGAAGGTTAACGCCCATTACCTTTACGGGCACGTCATGATCTCTGGTCCAGATGTAAATATGTGTCGAACTGCAGTTTCAGACACGAGAAAGCCCACGATGAAGAGAGTCAAACAGAACCTCACCACACACGGCTCTTACTAAACGTTTCTGAATGATAATTTGCTACATTTTTTAACTTTATACACGTTTGTTTTACACAGTAGCATCTGACTGGCAACAATAGCAATTGACTGGCTACTAATACTCAAACAGCGTTGGCAAGTTTACGTTCTTGATCAAAATCGAAAATAACATCATAAAACATGTATACATGAAAAATAAATTTACAACATTAGTACTTATACAAAATTCATCACTCAGTAGCCTATAGTGGCAATAAAGCCAGCACTGGCATTTGAAAAAAATAAATAAAACACAAGGCTTCATCTGGAATTATACATGCAAATACATTTAAAATGATTAAGTCTTAGCCTACTTACAGGTTGTGGCCCAACAACTGCTGCCTCTGGTTTTAAAGTTGGATCTGCTTCATGTTTTAGAAACAGTTTCTTGTTGAATCCGGTGTTGAACTCGTGAAGATTCTGGAAGCTGTCTTCCGTAAAATGTGCAGCACAGAGAGCTAGATTACCATCGTCACTTTCAGGAACATAATCAAACAAATTGTATCCATTGTTGACGAAGTACAGCGTCCGTGGGAAGTCCGAGCACAGAAGACCTGACAGCTGCGTGAACAACACACTCGACGGGCTTGAGCTGCTGAAAAATGCGCATGCACTTTTTTGCATTTTCCGGAGGGAGTGGTTGATGCAAATGTGTAGGTTAGTGACATACCATAACCCAGCTGTAGTCCTGAATTCGAGTCGTTTTTGTAGGCACAACTTTGCAGATACTGTTCATGCACCAACAGCAACATTACACACTATTTATAAAATGAAAAAAGTGAAATGGCAGTCAACCCCCTCCCCCTTTAATTTAGTTAAAAATGCATAACAAATGTATTTCACAACTAACATGACTAAAACATATTTGTCATTTAAATTTAAACTTTTAAATGTTTTACAAAATTGTATGCAATTAACATACTATTATTATTATCGTTGTTATTATCATAACTTGGTAAATGCATTTTAGACTAGATTTTAGACAAACACTAGGAGTGTCTGCCAAATATTTTTCCTGTTATTGGGTAGAATCCATTATTCATTTTGAAGCCGTTATCCGTGCCTTTCCGAATAAGGTATTCGGCCTTGGGCACATCCCTATCCAATAGCCATTAAACGAAAAGATGTAAGGTAGAACATTACTGTTTGGTTTGTAATTTTCAGTCTGTTTTGTGGAACTTAATTACAGAACATTTATATGCTAAAAAAGGTGCTCATAAGCCTTCAGGTTACAGGTCACATTAGTTCCTTAGCTCCTCTGACAAATATATAAACTGAAAATGCGCATAGAACCATATGATTCAAGTCTGTTGGTGTATTACACCAACTGACGCTTTTATCCAAAGTGACTTACAATTGATATGTCAGAGGTTGCACACCTCTGGAGCATCTTGAGTGTCTTGCGCAGGGACACATTGGTGTCTCCCAGTGGATTCGAACCCAGGTCTCTCACACCAAAGACATGTGTCTTATCCTCTGTGCCATCACCACCCCATTAAGCAACTCGGGTAATGCTGTTTGACAGCATTACAACTTACTTTCTCAGTCTCTTCCCTGCCTTAGTCTTTGTCCCACTGCAGGCTGGCTGAGGTCCATCCATCTGATGAGAACTTCCCTCCTGTCCAAATCAACCTGCCACCTGACCATCAATCAGTTCCCAACAGCTACGGCAACATTCATTTTGTGATTTGACAATTATACAAGTTGGACAACATCACTCATAGCTACCCCAGCATCAATGAGCTTCAATCTCTGCACATGAGCCACCCTTAAACCCCTTAGCAGTTACGCAGCCTAATGTCATCTTGGCTGATGTTCGAGACAACATTTACCAACACGTCAGCCTGGCATCCAAAAGCGTTCGCAATGTTTCCGAAACCGTGCGACTAAATTGCTGCTAAATTGCAGCCTTCATGAGCACTATTGCATTGTGTGCCACCGCCGAGGCCTGTCTGCTAGATGAGTAAGACTTTATGAGGCTGAAACGGATGAGGAATGGGGACGAAGGACAGTCAGTCATGTGGGATCGGAGATGCGGTGAGAACAACGACAGGGGACAGACTTGATGGGATTTCCGAAATCCATGTGGGCCATGATGAATGTCTGAAATTGGTTTGTCTGGAGCTTGATAAGTCATTTGTTTTCATTAGCCTGATGGTAGCCTAAGTCCATAGTGGTGGACTGATTGGTGTGTGGTTGAGGGGGCTTGGATGGAGATGAGGCCTCTCTCCTGTCCTGGTCTTCCTCCCACTCTAAGAGAATTATATCGGCTCAAGGGCCCACACCCCTGTGGACAGCTGCTGATCAGATAGGCTTCTGACAGCAAAATATCATTCACTCCCTGTCGCCACCGCTCTCTCGTTGGAGCATGTCCATTAAATATTGATGAGCCGTTATCTCCGGGCGCTGAGGGAGACGTAAAAATAATGCAAAGAATAGAGAGGGGATGGGAGCGGGAGATAAAGTCAGACGTGAGAGTCTCACCTTACAAGCCGAAGCGGCAATCCCTTCCACTCTACTCCGACGACCGTTTCTACTCCTAATAATTAGTCGCGTGTAAAACCGATCTCAGACTTGTCCTTAAAGTCATGCGGTAGTTAAGTACACTTGGCTCGCTTTTGCCTTTAAATGTCAGGTGCTGGTTAAAACAGACGTAGACGTGTTGCTTGAACTTAATGGAGGGGATTGTATGCGGAACAATAAGGTAGATGCACGGTTGCTAGGCATACTTGGTTAATAGGCTCGCAGGTGGCACTTAAATGCGTCTTTCAGTTGTGGATTTGTGTGTGCGCACATTTTCCATTTATTGTTCCTGAAAAGGAAAAGCCACAAACCATCTTTTTTTTTTTTTTTTTTTTTGTGTGTGTGTGTGTAGAGCCTGAAGTTTCCTTTCATAAGGCCTTGTCACCGTTCACTCAGTATAAACACACATTCGCCCTCCAGTCAAATCAGGCAGTGACATACTGCTGCTGTCACACCAAACATAGCCCAAAGCATCAGGAAATAATCCAGCAGAAGAGACACTTAAAATAAGCCTGTGGCACTACTGAGAGTAGGAGCTAGGGAATGTGTATTAGAAAGAGGGTTAAGTTGCCTGTAAACCACTTGATTCTGCGAACACATCGTGTGTATGTTTGTCTGTTCGGAGATGTGGTTTGGGGGATGGGTTCATGGTCACACATGTGACACAAACACATACAGATAGAGAAGAGCCACATGGCAGCAATGCTAGGGGGCCATATGAGGCTTTCAGGCCTTGGTTAATTGGGAGCCTTCACTATTGATTAGGAGATTAGGAGTGAGCGAGCATGGCTCCTATAAGCCAGCACACACTCAGCGGGAGGGAAAGGGTGCTGCGTGTGTGTATGTGCAATGAAACGAAGCATGTCTGAAATATGCCGCTCTGTCAGTAGCGCAAACACAAGGCAAGAGAAGAGGGTTAATCGTTACCTGATCAGAAGCAAGTTGATTGATTCGGATTGTGTTCTGGTCCTGATAAAACGAGAAATTTGTCAGGTTGATTGAATTGATCTGCGGGTGCCAACTTGTCCACCGATTAAAAGGTCATTCCTCAGTTTATGTTGTCTTCATGTAGAGGAGTTTGCCCGGCGCAGAAGGAGTTAACCTCTCTGGACATGACCGTATAAAAGCAAGCAAAATCAATAGGAGGAAAAATAGGAAAATGACATGCCCCTCCAGTTGGGAGATCTAATCTCCAATATCCATTTACAACACTAGGACTCGCTTTAGCAATTATAGGCCATCTCCACTGGCGGCCTCTCCTTTGGAGCACTGTGGAAATGCCTTTAAAATCTGCATTCAATAACGAAACAGTTTGTTTCATTCTCAAAAAGGCACGTTTTCATATTGCTGAATGATTTTGATTGAACATTTCTCTTTTACGAATGTACATAGATGGTTAATACGTTAATAATGTTGTATTAGTTTTTATTAGATTTTTACTCAAGTTTACTATAGTTACTAGTTTTGTAGATTTTTGTAGATCTAGATTTTACACTTCACAGTACAGTCACAGTTTTTATTCCATTGTTTTGAATTTGATAACAGCAACAATTTAAATGCAATATATATATATATATATATATATATATATATATATATATATATATATATAACAAAAAAATATATATAACAAAAATAGCACTGTTTATTATTATTATTATCATTTTTATTATTATTAATGTGCTTTTATTCATTTATTTATTATGTACAGCTATTAGCTGTTCATTTGCTTGATGTTATATGCTAATGCTGTTTAACATCTTGCATTAATACACATTGACATGACTGCATTAAAACCATGACATTTTTCAATGGAAGAATGCAGACCCCTTCTTTTTTTCCCCATTTCCCCCTTTCTTCTCTGCTTCTCTATTTCCTTCCCTCTTTTTAAAGTCCTCTTAAGGAGCGCTTTGTAGTCACCCGTCCCGTCTTATCAGCGCTGGCATGAAGCACTTGCCTCTGTGACTGTCCTTATGTTCTGAGTGAGCTCCTGCTTTTGTGCTTTCTAATGAACTTTGACCAAAATTAGACATACTCTTCAACTTTTTAAAGCGGGGCCCCCCTGAATGGCTCTTTTGTTGTGGCAGCGGCACAGCGCTGGGCTGCTGAAGGAATGCTGGGTTTCTCACTCTCTTTCCTTCTTTTTCTCCTCCTCATAGACATGAGGAATTCCGGTCTTAATCTCAGAGAGAGACAGAGAGAGGGAGCAGAAGGACTGGACTCCCTCAGGCACTTTAGTGGACGCCTCTGCTCTCACAGATTCAGCAATGAGACAAACCACTCTTCATTTCTCTTAATCTCCCTCTGTCCAACACTTGCTCTGTCCCCACTTCTTATGTATGTCAAGTCTCTCACTTTTTCTCTCATCTTTTTGTTGTTGTTGCGGTCTTCATGTGTTCAGTCTTCTCAATAGGTTTAATAACTGGTTTTTTTATGTGTTTCTATTTTTTTTAATCAGAAACTGAATTACATCTCTCAGTACTCTGTCTTATATAGTTGGATTTTTATTTTTTTGTACAGCATGTTGGTCAGTCTTTTTTTTTAAATGTGCTTCATAAATAAAATGAACTTGAACTTAAAATGAACTTGAACTTCATGCATTCAGGTCAGTGATGTGTCATTTTCAGCGCAGTCTCATCCCAATTCGTCATATAACTGACGTTTTGGGACGTCTTTTGACCATTCGTCAATATACGACTTTTAGGGCCCCCTTAAACGTCGGTAGATGACGTTATGGGATCCTAACTCTACCCCAGACCTAAACCTAACCCTAAACCCAACTCGTCACCTAACTGACGTTAAAGGTACAGCGTCAGTTGTATGACGACCCGGGATCGTCATCTACCGACGTTTAAGGGGGCCCTAAAAGTCGTATATTGACGAATGGTCGAAAGGCGTCCCAAAACGTCAGCTATATGACGAATTGGGATGAGACTGTGTTATCATTTTCAAAATTTTCATTTTTACAGATCATTTAAGTAATTTAAAAAGTATATGAACTTGAGTGTACATCTTCTATGAGGAACATGCATTCAGTTTCTGAATTAAGTTGTTTTAGATTTTTCTTTTTGGTTGTTTAGTAAAAATTGTTAAGGTGGTGGTGCAACTGTTCAGAGAGAGGCTATTTTATAACCTCAAGAAAACTTCATGATATTAGTAATCTTTATACAGAGTAATTACTTAATTAACTACTTAGTAGTAGACGTTGTACTAACATGTAACAAAATGTAATTAACATGTAACGAAATTATGGAACAGCCTGTACTTACAGATTGTAATTACGAGCCCGTTCTCATCCTTTAGCGTCACATAAAGCGCTTTATGACAAAACGGCGCTATACTACGCACATGGTACCCTTTATCGTTTATATAACACGCAAACTCAAGGCGTCATAAATCCTTTAGCGTAATATGAGACTACCCTACCCTACCCCACACCTAAACCTAACCATCACAGTGCGTGTTATATAAACGATAAAGGGTACCATGCGCGTAGTATAATGCCGTTTTGTCATATAACGTTCTATATGACGCTAAAGGATGAGAACGCGTTGACATGTAATAGGCAGCTACTGTTACACATATGTAACAGGCCAATCGGTTACATACGTTTTACCAGTAATTATATAAAAAAGTATGTTGTACTACTCAATGTAACAACAAGTATTTAAATATGTTACTAATGTGTGAAAAAAGCCTGCAGTTCCACATGGTCATTTTGAACCTTCTAAAATAGTGTATCAAGATTGTACTTAAGTTTCATGTGTACAAGGTATGTAAATACACGTGAAGTACACTTAAGTACAGTCTTGGTACACTTTATTTTACGTAGCTTATCCCTGTGTAATATTATGTAATTGCAATGTAATTAGGAAGCTACCACATGCATTTATGCTGTGAACGAGGGAGTTAAGCCTAATTTAAACTAAACTACATATGGATAAGGCTTGTAGATGCACATGTAGTACACTTAAATGCAATCTTGATACACTTTATTTTACGTAGCTTATACCTGTGTAAAATTATGTAAATTGAATGTAATTAAGAAGCTACTGCATGTATTTAAGATGTGAACTAGTGGGCTAATTCAGATGGATAAGGTATGTATATACTCATGAAGTGCACTACTTGATACACTATATTTTAGAAGGTACAAAATGACCATGTGTAACTGCAGGCTTTTTACCTTAGCAACATATTAAGTACTTGTTACATTGTACCAAGTTGGTAACACGTATGTAACCGATTCGGCCTGTTACACATGTGTAACAGTAGCTGCCTTACTGTACATGAGTGTAATTACATTAAGTACAGGCTGTTCCATAACTTAGTTACATGTTAAATACATTTTGTTACATGTTATTACAATGTTTACTACTAAGTAATTAATTAAGTAATTGCTCTGTATCACGAACACCATAAAATAGTGTTACCAAAAGTTGTTTTGGAAATGCAATGATTGATATAATAAAGTGCTCTTTTTTATACACTTTAATAACGTGTACCTGATTTTAAGGTTTTAAAATGTGTACACTGAAAATCCATTTAAACTTTATACTATACTTTCTAAAAGTTAATAAATACTAATTCATACTTTTATTTTGCAAGAATACATACATTTTTAGTCATTTAAAATGTTTATTCGTTTTTAAATAAATATATAAAAATATATCATAGTTTTGTTTTTTTTTTCACAAAAAATATTAAGCACAGCATTGTTTTTAACATTGATAGTAAAAGGGAGTATGTAAGTAATGATTGTTGAAAATTCAACTTCCAGTCATCGAAGGAATAAATAAAATATATAAAAAATAGAAAAAAAAACAGTATTCAAATTGTTTTATGAAACGGATAGTTCCGGTTCTTGATTCTGATTGGTTGAAACCTTTGTAAATTACTCAACAAACATAGGCCTACACCTGTGACCACATTACATTTGTATTACTGCGCAAATGCCGTTTGTGATGATTTGTTGCTGCATGCGTTGCTTGGCAACCTCTTTGGAACAACATTGCTTGGTGGAGGAATAAATGTGTTAGAATGTTTTTTTTTTTTTTTTGTTCGCTGCAGTTTATTTTTTGAATAAAAAAAATAATAAAAATGAATATTTTTATGGAGTAACCATTTTTATAAAAGTTAAGGCCCTTGAAGCTGTGTTTTACAGTGAATTTAAAACAGCTAAGGGGCGTTATTAGGCATGAAGCGGAGCGTCTTTAATAACACTTATATAACACGATATAACAGTTTTTGATCAAATTAATGGAACCTTGGTAAGACAGAAGACTTATAAAACATTAGAAATTACCATTTGAATGTAATGTTAGGATAATATTATATTACTTTTTACTTGATAGGTACTTAACTTCAATCAAACATTTTCTAAATACTTTTTTTACATTTCTAAAAAAAATTGCACAAGTATGCATGCTTGCATGTTTTTTGTTAAATCTGGGCTTTAAAAAAGTACACTTGTCATCATCTCACACATCCTTATTTTCCATTGACCATTTCACTCTCCTTCTGTCTCTCCCTCTTTTTCTCTGACACTGGTGGATTATAAATCAAGGTAATCGGGGCCTGTTTAACCTCCGCTAGGATGTCGTTCACCAACCGAGTCCTCATGCTGTTTTACGTTTCCGCTCTCCTCTCATCTGCCTACCCGTGTCACTGCGCTGCTTTATTGCCCCTCATGCTGCTTCTCTGCCTCAATGCCGTGAGTGTGTGTGCGTGTGTATATATGTGTGTCTCACATGCTCACTGTCACACTCCTGATCTTTACAACGCTCCCAATGTGCTTGACACAAGACTGTTAGGTAAGGTGGCATGGGAGTGTAGGCTTACAGCATTTAAATCACATTTTCACTTATACGCACACACACACACACACACACACACACTCACACACACATACATAGTATGTTTGTGCTCCAATTACATATTTATGTTAGTCAAGCTGAGCAAAAGGCAAAGCGGAGGCACGTCAGTAAGTTTAGCAGGTGGGGGCCGATTGGTATGAACTCCCAGAGGCTCAGAGAAGATAGACACATAGACTGAACCTTTTCCTCACACTAGAACACACACACACCTCAACTTACACCTCTAGCACTTCCGCTACAGAAAGAGAGAGAGCAGAAAGGGGAAGGAGACAAGTCGAAGCGGCCTAGTCTGTTCAGAGGCAGAGTAAATGTGTACATTGAGTGCTGAAAGTGGAATGAGATAGATGATGAATTTGGTTGATTCATTAGCATGATGAATGAGCGAGTGTTATCAGGCAGAGAGCAGAATCAGAGGCTGACTGATGTGTGTGTTAGGGATGCTAGAAAGAGAGTCAGGCCCTCAGGTCGTTGACATTTAGAAACCCCAGAGACCGGGCTGCCCTAGAGCCCAAAACACAGCGCGGGAGTCATATGCACACACATCATCCACAGACTTTATCAGGGGATTCAGTTTTTAACATCATTCACACATAATTTAATAGGGAAAAAATATGCTTCTAAATTAGGGGTTTTCAAACTGGGTTGGGGGGACCCCAGGGGGCCGCAAAGGGAATGCTAAGGGGTCCATGAAAAAAGTTTAGAGAAAAACATAAAAAAAATAAGTAAATAAATTAGTAAATAAAAAAAAAACACTACAAAAATGAAAGATTAAAGTAATTAAATTGTTTTAAATAATAATGCATCAACAGTGTAGAACTATAGTGACTAGAAATTTTTATTTTAAACATTTTAAATTTCACCTCACACAATTTTATTTGCCCATTCACTCACCCTCTGTCTCTCCCATTTTTTCTCTGTTGGAGGATTGTAAATCAAAGTAATCTGGGACTGTTTAATTTCTAACACAGTCTCATCCCCAATTCGTCATATAACTGACGTCTTGAGACGTCTTTTGACCATTCGTCAATATATGCCTTTCAGGGCCCCCTTAAACGTCGGTAGATGACGATCCCGGGTCGTCATACAACTGACGCTTTACCTTTAACGTCAGTTCAGGTGACGAGTTGGGTTTAGGGTTAGGTTTAGGTCTGGGGTAGAGTTCAGGATCCCATCACGTCATCTACCGACGTTTAGAGGGGGCCTGAAAAGTCGTATATTGACGAATGGTCAAAAGACGTCCCAAAACGTCAGTTATATGACGAATTGGGATGAAGACTGCACTGTGTAAAAGTTGAGAAACAATAATTATTGTAAAAAAACAAAAACATTAAACTATCTAAAATAATAAAATGATTTTAATTGATAATATATCAACAGCATAGTACTACAGTAAGTAAAAACAAACAGAATCAATAATGTAACAAAAGAAAATGTCTCTGAGGGGAATGATTCACCACATCATGGCTTGACTTGAACTGGATTAATTCTGAAGGACCTGAGGCCCTGGGATTGAATCAGTGTCCAGAATGTAGAACCGGGTTAAAGTGTGTGGAGAGGACCAGCCTGCCGCAGCACAAACATCTTGCAGTAGTGCATTCTCAGCAAGAGCTCTGGATGACACAATACTCCTAGTGGAGTGGGTCCTAACTCCTAGAGGTGAAGCCATTCTGCACTTCTCATAGGAGAGGGAGGTTGTGTCAGTGATCCAGTGCGAGATGCAATGTCACTCTGTAGGCCAAAATGTGGAAGAGAGTTAGCATTTTAGCACTACCGGTTCCCTCGCTCTAAAGTCTGTGGGATTTTTGAATGGGTTTTTGCTAAATCGCCTGAAATAAGGTCAGTGGTTAACAAAGCCTCTAAATATTTTCACGTTTTGATCTAAGACATAGAACACACAGTTAAAACGTCTTTTTTAAACTTTATTGTGTCTGCTTGTGTTTTTTAAAAACTTTATATATGCTTCAAAATGTATACATTTTGGATTAACTTGTAAAGATTATCTTGATAGACAAAACATGTAAGGGTCACAACTCTTTGTTGAACACAGATCTTATTTTTTGCAATTTTCCAAAAGTCTATGGGGAAAATGCATTGCTTTTCGATCGAGGGAACATGCGCTGCTAGCTTCCGAGTTGTCCTACAAAGTGACGACATCACTTCGGCACTCTATTGTGTCAACCAAAGCAGACAAGGAGCTTGGTCTGAGCGGTGGATATAGATCATCAAAGTACGGATTGGGCATAACAATTGCAGATTTTCTTGCTCTTGCGTAGCATGAGGAGGAGAGAAGAAAGCCTGCAAAACAACTGGCTGACCAGCCATAAATGGAACAGGTTGCGTGGTCTGCCTGTTTTTGCCATCGCAACCTCAAAGCAGCTCCTCAAACGTGACTGACTAAAAGAGTTGCTCTTCTAACGCACCCGCCTGTCTGTCCGCATCTAACTCCTCAGAATCAGATACAGACAACATGAGTTCCTCATTCTGGTCCAAATAAATCTTAGAGTGAGCCTCAAGATCCAGAACGGGTCCCTAGGGCCACCAACTCTATCTGTGAACCATGGGCATTGCTTTTGTGGTTCGGTGTCGTACTGCTATTTTACTATTTTGCTACTGTATATCATCACACTCAGCCAATCGCTGATTGGCGTGTGTAAACATGCTTTAGACACGACTCACTCAAAGCGTTCCTAAAGCATCAAGCCAAGACGCTTCAAGACGAGTTCCACTCTAACAGGAACAAGAAGGTTCCAAATAATATTTTACATAATTATAATATTAATTCTAATTTGGGTATTACTGTAATATACATGGAAATATATAGCTGCCTTTTAAATTTAAATCAAAAGTTCGAAAACTTCATAATAACGATAAAAAAATCCTTAAGAGCATCTTAAGCAGTTACAAATGAGCGTAATGTGCTGTTTATGGCCTGGAGCCATTTTTTGAGAGCATTGAATACAATTAAGAGAAAAATAATCTATGGTTCAATGACTCTTGGCTTTTCACATTGTTGTTATTAGTGTCAGATTTACTGTTGTCTTACTTGAAAAATGTTCCCAGTCGCTTGTGGTCACTGGCTACTAATATTAAAAATGATAAGATGTGCTTATGTCTTCCATTAAGTGTTGAAGCTCTGTTGTTGCATATGTCTCAATCTCCTCCTTCTGCAGCTGATTGGTACTCTACAGAAAAGCACATGTTTTTTTAGACTGTCGCTTGCTTGCCATCTTTACCGCTAATTATATAGAGAAGTATGGAGATTTGGATCATTAGCAATGCTAATAGTAGCATACAGTGAAACAGACACACCTGGATTGGGGTGAGACAGCTGGGGTAGGTATGGATTATAGACACAGGTGCACTATTCAACAAGCCTGCCAGCATTTAGATGAATGTTAAAGTATGTACTTTAAACTAAACAAAGATGCTAAAACTGGTCCCTTTTCACGCCCAGGGTGAAGTTCAAAGTTCTCAGAGGGGTTATCCCTGGATTTTAATACATATTCAGTTGTGTGATTATAACTGTTCTGAATGAGTTTGATAGGACTTTTCGATTTTAAATAAGCTGCTTCAGCTAATTTATTTTTTTATTCATGTGTAATCTATTTTTGCTCAAATCTTGATACATCGATGTAAACAGCAATAATGTTCATCTCATTTAGTACATTAAATTTGATATGTATATTACTGTTCAAAAGTTTGACCTAAGTTTAAAAGGTCCGTTTTTTTGTATTTGTATTTCTGAAATGTTTTTATTCACAAAAAATTAGGAAGCACAACTGCTTTTGACATTGATAATAATATCGAAATCTTTATTTAGCACCAAAATATACATACAAATTTCTGAAGGATCGTGTGACACTGAAAACTGTTGAATGGTAGTCTATTTAAACCACATTTAACATGTTAAATTGAAACTTTTAAATGGTAGTGAATATGATATTATAGTCTGATCTAAACACTCATATCTGGTTTTCATCTCTATTATGCACTTCTTTTTTTGCATCATCACTTGGATGCTAGCGGGAATTGAGTGGGTCTGAGTCACAGAGAAATGCAAAGATTAACATTGTAGGCCTAGTATATTATTATTATTTACAAAAAGCTTAAAATTTGTTTTAGAGATAGTTGTACTGTTTAATTTAATTATTATTATTTGCATTTTTGAAATATTTATTGACATGTTAGATTAATAAAATGCTAAACAAATATTCAGTGTCATTCATATTAAAACATATCACTACTGAAATGCAAACTAATGACACTATATAGTGCTGCATTAGAGATAGTTTTGCAATTCTTTATTTTTTGCACTTGTTCTTAGAAATATGGACATAGTCTTACCAAAGATATAGTTTATAGATACAAGTTAATTTAATGTTGTTATGCATGTGTTATGTTTTTTGTAATATAATATTTATAAGAACAAAGGGCAAAATGTTTCAATATTTGGTGATATTAGTGTTATAAGTGAGTATTGGTTCTAAAAAGTAAACTAATGACACTAGTGCTTTATTTGAGATATAGTTGTACTATATATATATATATATATATATATATATATATATATATATATATATATATATTCTGTACATTTGTGTAATGTATTTGTTAACATCTTATGTTATTTCTAAGAACAAGAAAATGCTAAAAAATGTAATATTTGGTGACATTTATTTTAAACACTTGTGAGTATTGCTGACTAAGAGGCTAACTAATGACACTACATAGTGCTGTTGTCAGCCTAGTTCGTCTTGGCGGGATATTAATGCAAACACAGTCGGTTATATCTTAAGTGAATGTACACAGTAGGGAAATGAAATCGCGTACACGTCAAAATATATGATCTGTGCATTAGGCTTTAGCATAAATGCAGGCAAAGTGAATTGTGACAGTTTTTTTACGCTCTTGCAGCGAGGCAGTTTGACAAACAACAGGTCTCAGAGGAGTTGCATATGGCAAGCTGGGGTACACATGCAGGCCCTACCTGCACAAGCGGCTGGGTCTGAGATTCCTTTGACTAGTAGCAGGGTACATCCAGTGTCTGTTTACAGTAATGGCTCTTTTATGGTGGCAGGATGCTGGCTGTAGCAGTCAGGGCCAGGGGCAAACTCTCTACTCTCTCTCTCTCTCTCTCTCTCTCTCTCTCTCTCTCTCTCTCTCTCTTCTTCAATGATAAATGGTCCTATCGCTGGTTTAAATTATTTCCTACAGATCTCATTTAGGGCCTTGAAGAAGAGATCCACCCTGTTTATTCATTTCACATTTGCACCCTGCTTCAATATCTTTGTCTATGCCTGCAAAGAACACCCCCCCCACCCCCCATCCCCATTCTCAAGAAAAGGAGGGAAAAAAGCAATTTGCCCAATGTACATAAAATGATGCTCTCACAGTTTTGATAACCTGCATAAATTATAAAGCGTAATTAAATATTATACCCTGTGAGTTGCCAAGGAGAAAGACAGAATGAGGGAGAGACAGATAGAAGGAGAAGACGAATGGAGGAAAAGCGGGAGGATGGAAAAAAAGGAAGGGGAAAAGAGGAGAGAGAGACAGCTGTGTGTTGCTCTTCTAATAATTGTTCTTATTGATTCTTCCTTAAGGTGAAATGGTTTAAAGATAACAATAGCAAGGAAGGTAAGGGCAGATATCAGAGCGTGGCTCCGTGGTTTTGTTTAGCTCACATAAATCAGAGGGGCTTTTGGCATTGTGAGATTGCCGCAGAGGTGGCCCATATATTTAAATGGAGTATTAAAAATTTAAATTGTTCAGCACATGGAAGGCGTGGATGTGTCTCTTGCGAGCATGCGATTGACCCAAAAATATATTCAAATTACCACAGCTAAACAGCATCTGCTCCACCCAGTGTATGTGTGTGTGTGCGTGTGCTTGCATGTGTTTGTTTTGTTTGTGTGTGGGAAAGAGAGCGTGAATGAACTCTTTAAGTGTAAAAAACAAACAAAACATATCCTGAGCTCAGCAAAGAAGAATCACTGATTCAGAGATATGTTCTGGTGACTTTTCAGTTCTGTCTAAGATTATACAGGCTGCAGGGAGGCGACCTACAAGTTGTTGTTGTGGTAGAATACACCTTATGAAGGAAGTGAGTGAGTCTTGTATGAAAAAAGCACATTATACAACCTATATTAGTCTATATGCTAGCTTAACTGGGATAGCATGGCACTAGCAATGCTGAGGTTGTGGGTTTGATGTGCTGACAAAATATGCCCCTTGTAAGTTGCTTTGCATGTACACTGACCGTTTAAAGGTTTGGGGTCAGTAAGTTTTTTGTTTTGCTTTTTTTTATAATAAATTAATACTTTTATTTGGTAAGGATGCATTAAATTGATCAAAAGTGACATTTACATCCTTAAACAAACTATTTAACATAAATGCTGTTCTTTTGGACTTTTTATTCTGTTAATATTTCCCAATATTACTGTTTTAACTGTATTCGATCAAGTAAATGCAGCCTTGGTGAGCATAAGAGACTTCAATAATATATATATATATATATATATATATATATATATATATATATATATATATATATATTTTTTTTTTTTTTTTTTTTTTTATCATACCAACCCCTAACTCTGTCTGCCAGCTGGTAAATGTGTGAGCCTGGTGAGCCTGGCTCATAAATATTAATTGGGTGATGTAACAGTAGCCTAATAGTCGTAACTGATTTGCTGAAAAGCAGGTACAGTATGTGGCTATATTAGAAGTGCTGATGACATTGACTGCTGATGCAAACATTTGGCAGAAGATTTTATCTGGCAAAACTTAAAATAAAAAGCTTAAAATAATTAATATTGCCCAAAAGTGGAGTTAGAAATGTCTAAGCATTACTAACTAATCCCATAGCACCGCACCAATCTGAGGTGGCATTAATAGCTGGTTGGAGTAAAGAAAGATTTATGACATGGTACTCTCTCTGTGTATCATCCTCGGCTCCTGTTAGCGATCTCCTGCCATCATGGTTTCCCACATTTAACACCCGGCTCACAAGCCAGGATGTGTGGGTGTCAATCCACGTCACTGTGTGAGAGTATGTGTTTTCTGTAAGGGTGATGTGGGGAAAAGCAGTGAGTAACAGTGTGTAATATGGTTTTGTAGATGCATGAATCTGCTCCGTGGGTGTGTGTGACAAAAGATGTCCAGAACGTGTTTACAGTGTGCCTCAAAAATATGTTTGCCATTAGAGGACACTTTATCTTTGGGTGAAATTATTTAAAAACTGTAAGCCTGAAAATGAAAATGACTCAATGAAATCATCATTTACTCACCATCATGTCTTGCCAAATGAATATGTCTGCCCTCTGTCAGATGAACAATAAATTTGATATTTTGTTCTGTGTCCTATATTCTAGAACTTTGCTTTGAATGAGGACATGCCTAAAATGCAAGTAGTTCTTCACTAAGAAATATATTTTTCATGGAACAGACAATCATATGGGTTTAGGATAACAGGAGGATGAGTAAATGATGTCATGTCTCATTTGTCAGAACACATGAGCTAACTGGCGCTTGGCCTACGATTTAACACTGTATTATTTTAAGTTTCATTTCAACTCGTAGAGTTCAATTACAGTCAGCTACATCAGCCAGATGTGTAACCATTCAACTAGAGAACCACTAAGGTGCTTTCGAAAGGGTTTTTATTACTTAAGTATATTTAGTCTGTGGTATATAGTTCTTGGCTACAATAATATGTCGAAGTCCACAATTAATGGAACACACCATAATCATACTTGTACCGTGTGCTCATTGGGTCAGCTGTGTAAGACTCAAGAATTAGAAAATGCTGGGCAGTTGAGGAACAACCACTTCCTGAGAAGTCTAAGGACCTTTTTGGAAATTAACATGTGAACTCTCTCTTGTGAAATTAGCATCTCCATTCAAGAAGCAAGTCTCACCATGATCCTAATCTAATATCTTTCCCTTGACCCCCCCATTCCTTCTCTTCCTCATGCTGAGATCACCTGCAATTCATTCAGAAATGTATATTGTTTAATGTGAACAATTATCATACAACACTATACATGTTTGGTATCATTTGGCATGTCTCAGTATGACTGGTACAAAGGTCTCATCCCCAAAGAAGTAAAGCAAAAGGTGACGACGTTTTTAAGAGTTTAGAGATTTATTGCGTGCAGAGGAGGGTGGGTGCTTCAGGCAAATGGTATCCTGCCCTCAAAAGGTGAACTTTTGAAAAACTCCCAATGGTAATTTTCAATGTTTGCAAATGTTTCCATGTGAAAGAATTTTCGGTCTTAGTCTGAGTACTTAAAGAAATGCAACAAGAGGCTCAGGGTGATTTGTAATGAGATCTGCCCATTGTCAAAGTTCTGTCTAACACAGTCTCATCCCAAGAAGTCATATATCTGATAGGAATAAACATATTCTGGAAAGAGTCTGGTAGATCTTGTTTCCTAAAAAAACTTGTCAAGTTTTTTTTAACTTTGTGTTCAAAGAATCCTAAATAAAAGTATCAGTTCCCACAAAAAAATGTCAGGGATCAGAAGACAGACTGGTGAGTTTCACAGGTTTATTGATATAGATGCACAATGGAAGACAGAAGGTGAGTATCAGATTGGAAGATTATCTCTGAGGTATCTCAGAACAGTCTTTAATCAGAGTCTCTTATCTGTACAGGATGATTGGAGAGCAGGATGAATGATGGATCGGATGAAGAAGGACTGGAATCAGGTAAGTTGAAGGTAAGTAGTCGAATCGAGTGGTGGGAGTCTGAGGTCGGTGTGTAGACGAGACCAGACGATGATGAAGGGAACAGGTGAGTTTTTTATGGTGCTGGTGAATGAGACGGGGATTGAGTGCAGGTGGTGGTGACAGGTGACAGTGATTCAGTAATCCGGGGATGGCGATCGGGTGGGTGGAGTGATGGAATCTGGCACTGAAGCAGATGTATCCGTGACAGTACCCCTCCACGGCCAGCTCCTGCTGGCACGCATGGACCGACGACGGGGGCAGCCACGACCTCTAGCTGCCGGACGATTTGGGTGAGTAGAATGGGAATCTTGAAGGAGAGCAGGGTCCAGAATGTCCTCCCAAGGAACCCAGCATCTTTCCTCGGCCCCAAAGCCTTCCCAGTCCACAAGGTATTCCATGCCGCCCCCACCCCGTCGTTGGGAGTCCAGAATCTCGTGGACCTGGTATATGCTGTCGTCCTCGGGGTCAGCAGGATGAGGAGGAGGTACGTCTTCAGTACCAGACCCTGGGGAAGGAGGAAGAAGAGGATTAGTGTATGGTTTGAGTAGGGAGACATGGAATGAAGGAGAAATACGGTAGTGAGCCGGGAGTGACAATCGTTAGGTGACTTCGTTGATTTGCCTCTGTATGGCAAATGGACCGATGTATCTGGGACTCAGCTTACGACAGGGCTGTCGGAGATGGATGTCACGGGTGGAGAGCCAGACCAACTGCCCGGGTAGATAGTGAGGGGTTGCAGAACGTCTGGCATCGGCCTGGCTCTTGTGTCTCCGAACAGCGGCAGGGGACGTGGATGGATGGATATAGCCTTGTTGAAGTGCCTCCTTGATGTACTCCTCCATGGCCTTCTGTTCCGGGATGGACAATGGATAGATCTTACCATGCGGTAGCACCACCCTAGGCAGCAGGTCAATCGCACAGTGCCATGGCCGATGAGGTGGAAGTGTGGTTGCCAGCAGCTTGTTGAAGACATCCTAGAACGCCCGGTAAGGAGTGGGGATCTCAGGTGGGTTATCGACTGATGGACTCTCGATGGAGGTGGACGCGAGGGGAACCGAAGATGAAGAAGCCGAAGATGGTCGTGGAGGTTTCTGGACTGGTATGAGACAGTGGTTGAAGCAGTTCTCACCCCACTGCAAGATCTCACCCGAGGACCACTGGATGTTGGGGGCATGTTTCTCCAACCAGGGGCGTCCCAGGATGATCTCCGCAGTAGAACCCTCCAGCACCAGTAACGAAATCTCCTCACGATGTAGGTGACCGATCTGAAGGGTGATGTCCGGACTGCGGTGTCCAATTCTTCCTCGGCCCAGCGGTTTCCCCAAGATGAGATTGGACGTGGAGAGTGTGGGGAAATCGCTCGTTGACGTGTTTGAAGCAGTTGAAGAGTGGCCAGAGCAATGAAGTTGCCTGCAGATCCGGAGTCGATTAGGGCTTGTACTGGAAGAGAGCGTTGCAGACATATGATGATCGCTGATGTATATTTCATAGGAGAGATGGGTAGCGGTTAGACGGACTGTACTCACCATGGGCGGAGGAGGACGAATAGGACAGGTGGGAAGCTGATGACCGGTAGATCCACAATACAGACAAAGATGATTTGAAATGCGACGTTGACGTTCAGATGAAGACAGATGATGGGATCCAATGTCCATGGGTTCTGGTGCTGGAAGGTTCGCGCCTAATGGTGGACGAGGAGGAGGTGTGGGGAGGTCGAGCATGCATGCAGTGCGGCGTTGATCCACGTGAATGGAGCGTTGGATGATGTTCTCAGACCCACAACGTCATCATAGATAGCCAGTTGTAACCGAATCTCTGGGTTTAGACCGTGACGATACGCTGTGATCAGCGCAGACTCATTCCATCCACAAGTTCCACAAGAATGTGAAACTGCAAAGCATAGGAAGACACTGAAGATTTACCTTGTTTAATTCGAAAAAGCTGATCTTGGACTGATATGGCATTAGAGGATTAAGAAAGGACTTCTAGGAAATGAGCTGAAAAGGCTGAGAATGTTTGTGTTACCAGACCATGATCCTTCCATAGGCGCATGAGCCCAACGAAGGGCTCGTCCGCTGAGGAGAGAAATGACAAAGGCTACCTTCGACCGCTCTGTGGGAAATTTTCCTGGATTCATTTCCAGATAGAGCTCGCACTGCAGCATGAAACCGTTGCACTCCCCTCCTCACCTGAGAAGGGCGCTGGTTGGGCCATGGGACATACAGAGGCAGTGGACGAAGAAGCTGGTGTTATGGAGGTATCGAGCAGTGATGAACTGATCCGGGGAATGGGGGAAGCTGGCGGTGAGATAGCTGCTGCGGTGGTGCTGGGTGTGAGCTGTAGCATGTTTGTTGGTCTGGTCTTCTGTCAGGGATCGGAAGACACAGACTGGTGAGTTTCACAGGTTTATTGATATAGATGCACAGTGGAAGACAGAAGGTGAGTATCAGATTGGAAGATTATCCCAGGTATCTCAGAACAGTCTTTAATCAGAGTCTCTTATCTGTACAGGATGATTGGAGAGCAGGATGATGATGGATCGGATGAAGAAGGACTGGAATCAGGTAAATTGAAGGTAAGTAGTCGAATCGAGTGGTGGAAGTCTGAGGTCGGTGTGTAGACGAGACCAGACGATGATGAAGTGAACAGGTGAGTCTTTTATGGTGCTGGTGAATGAGACAGGGATTGAGTCCAGGCGGGGTGATAGGCGATGGTGATTAGTAATCCAGGGATGCCGATCGGGTGGGTGGAGTGATGGAATCTGGCACTGAAGCAGATGTATCCGTGACAGTATAGCAGCACATGTTTTCAACATTGATGATAATAGTAATAGTAAATATTTCAGCAAATGAGCATATTAGAATGATTTCTGATGGATCATGTGACACTGAACCATATGAGATATTTTTTTAAAACAACAACAAAAAACCTTTACCAAACCTTTGAATTCTACTGTAGCCCCCAATCATTTTTACAATATATATATATATATATGTATATATATATATATATATATATATATATATATATATATATATATATATATATATATATAGTATACATATATACTAAGATACAAAAAAAGAAAAAAAAAATATTTTTTTTCTTTTTCTTTTTTCTGTATCTTAATATGTAATATGCAAGTGCTCAGAACTTCTGTTAACCAAAGCAAATTCACACAAGGCAATGCCATAGAAAAGCTGATGATAGTCTCCTGTCTTCTGTGCGTTTATTCAAATTTTACAGACGGGGGACTTTTTCCAGTTCAGCACCTCAAAACACTCCAGTGTGAGAAAAACACATTATGCCCGTGTTATTATACAATTCATCACCAATAATAGATTTGTTTACGGGGCCTGACGCAATACGCTCACAGCGCTGCTTTTCCAAAATAATAATGATAATAGTAATAACCCAAATGTTTGGGAGAGGCATGGGGAGAGCATGTGCGTTCACTAAGAGGGGGAGGAGGGGTGTTGGGTGTGGGGGGATGGGGGGTTGACGGGGAGTGGGTTGGTGGAGAGAAGGTGGTACTGGGACATTTTCAAAAGAGTGTTTAAGAGAGCAGCTCTAGCAAGGCCTGAAAGGTGTCTTTAGCCTAGTGATTAAATAATGTAGGCCAGTGAAGGTTGTAGATCCAAACACTACTGGACTATCACTATAATGCCCTTGAGAAGGCATATCAGTGTTACATGTAGACTGATCCTGTAATGGACTCTTTTCACATTTCCGAGGTTCTCAGCGGTGATTGGAAGACGACAGCAAATATATTTTTTATAGTTGCATTATTTTGCTCTAAAAGCAAAAGCAAAAAAATAAAACATTTGTCTTCACTCCCTCAATCGTTGTATTAGAAATACACTTGCAACAGTGTTAATTAGTGTACTAATTAAGATTTTTTTCATTAACTTCCAAGGTAATAACACAAAGTATTACGCTATAAATGTGCATTAATTATATATATATATATATATATATATATATATATATATATATATATATATATATATATATATATATATATATATATATATATATATATATATATATATATATATATATATATATATATATCTGTGGAAAGGTGTCATCACATTCCATAAAAAAGGTTCCATATGTGTTCTATTTTATGATGTTATGTCATTCATTTCAATATTTATAATATTGTATATATATTATTTGTTTTTGTGTGTGTGTGTACATATTGTAATTGTAGAAAGAACATATATTTAAAGTTATACATATATTTAAAGTTATATATATATATAACTTATAAATATATAACTTTAAATATATGTATAACTTTAAATATATGTTTTTTCTACAATTATCTTCTAAAAACATAGTTTTCTATTTCTATAATCTTCTCATCAAATGATCATGGCCCAATTTTTTTATTTATTTTATTTTTATTTTTTTTGCCACCAGACATTTACAGTAATTTTGTTGATGACGTTAACAATGAATATGCACATTGCACATCGCTCTCAATACAAGCATCTGCTAATTGACTAGTTCCTGTTGGTCATTTGGTTGGCTTTGAGATTTGACAGTCAGAAGTGCACACATACAGTACACACATTTTCACTTGTGCACATTAAATACAGTTTATCTTGCATGCTTTCAGTTGTGTAAAAAAAGACCAGTCAAACCACACACACACACTTCCACACAAAGCTCCTTGGAGGAGACTCTGGCAGTGATATGAATCTCTTAAACCCTCCCTTGGTCTTTTGTCTCTGTTGAATAAATCAGCGCTTTAGCCTGACTTTAGCAGTTTAGCGGCGGGTAATTTCAACACATTCGCCCCTCCTGCTCTCCTCTGAGGCCTTAAATGAGTTCTCAAGCTGCCGTTGAACATAGCATAGCGTGTGTTAAAAGATCACAGGGCGATTAGCTACTCCTCTGTGCTCATGTCTAAGAGCGCTGCCCGTGCCTTTAAACAGACTCCACTCATTCCTGAAATCCTGCAGCACTGTACCACTCTAACTGCCCTGTACTGCCTCGCAGGGAAGATATAGCTTTCCCCATGAGCCCCTGTGTGTGAGAGATTGTTAAAACAGCCCGTCTCCACTGTGTGTTGACAAATGTGTAAGAGCTCTTGTAGCTCTGCCGTCAGTTTTGAAGGCTTGCCTCAGTGACATAATCAGCTATGACAAGCTCATCAACTCAGAACTCCACCTGCTGCTCTCTCACACACACACACACACATACCACATGTGCATGTGGATGGATTGGCCAACAGTATCTTCATTTGCAGAGTGAAAATATGGAATTATATGACAGTGAGGTTTACAGACAGGGCAGAGCAAATTGCAAATATACTGTTATAGAAAACAAACCTTACAGTAGAACAATCATATATTTATGTGTATAAACATTTATAGGTTATAATTATTATTTCAGTCTCTGAGGTTTAAATGTATTTATTTGTTTATTGTGATACTATGGATTTTTGATGTAAGATGAAGAGGAGCTTTAACATTTTGAAAAAAAAAAAGTTTTGAGTGACATGAGGGTGGGTAGATGATTTTCTATATAAAGCAAATGTTCCACAGAAGGTGTGACTCAATTGGATGGACCAAATTTAGACATGTGAATGTTCTGCCACAGCAAGAAAAAAAAGTACATTTATTAAAGACATAATTATTTATTACATTTTAAAATGTATAATTGTCTCCTTTTTTAGAGGTGTCATTAAAAATCCACTTTGCTCAAAAATCTGAAGGAGCTGTTTACGTTTTTATCTTTTACATGGTCACATTTGTATCACCTAGTGGCAGTTAACAGTGTCACACATTTGATTTCAAAGTGCAACTCAGTAATTAGCTTCTTTTCTTTATTACACAAATAAATGAAAAGAAAAACAAAATGAAAAAAATTAAAGTGAATAACATTCACATGAGATGATGTCAAATCCATAGATTCACAAAAACAAGGAGTGGGTCACCTCATGGGCGCTGACATGTTGAAATCACAGCTAAATACTACTTGGTTTATCTCTGTCGACAGTTTCACTGACTGAATAAATTAATTATGTCTCACTGCACATTTCTAGATTGTTATTGGAAGTACAATGCTATTCACAACGTTAGGTGTCCGTATATGACCGAGTCATATAGGGTCATATAGGCCAGCGCAACATAAACAACAAATTTTCAAATATGCATCTTTACGATAAATGCTTAATGTATGCTGATAATATGTCTAACATGTTTGCCCCTAATTCCTGCTACTCATTGAAGCCACATTCAAAAGCCATTATATCTAAGTGAAGGTCTTTTGATGCCATTCGTTTTTTCTTCAGTGACACATTTACTGTGCTTTGATGTTTGTTTAGGACACTGTTTGTGTTATATTATTACTTCATCCACATTATTACCATCCCATTCATAAATGTTTCTTCTGTAAGTCAGAGGCAAGCACACTTGTCTCTTAGTGTGTATTGCTGTGTTTGACAGCCACACTCAGCTCATTCACTCTCTGTAACCTGATTTCACGGCTGCAAGTACACCATGCCCTGCGGCCTGAAGGGAGCTCTCACCTGTGTGAGAAAGAGAGATGAGTCCACACATTTGATGTGGTGTAATGACGGCTGTGGCAGAACGTACTGTAGCAGGATTGTGTGTGTGTGTGCGGCCACCATATGTGGCCAGGTGCTTTTCCCGATGCCACCTGTCCTTAGCATTATAATCAATTTAACAGGACAGATTAATAATCAAATATTTAGATGATGATTGCTTTTGGACTTAGGCTAATCTCTTAATGCCAGTGACCGTCCTATTCTGTTTTATCAGCCTGTTGCGGTGGCTGTCACACACGTGTGTACGTACAAATCACTCTTTAAATCGTATGTGCTTGTGTGTCTGTATTCTTTTGGCAGTATACTACAAGTCGAATTGCTTTCCTTTTTCTTTTTCACAGCTCTTAGGTGCGTGCGTGTGTGTGTTTTGTGCGATTTTGTATAAATCTCTCAGAGCACATCAGTTATGCTTATGAATGCAAAAACAGCTCATTGACTCTGAATTGTTTTCTTAGCAGTTTGGTTAGGAATATAAATAGCATTGCATCTATAGCAGACCACGAACCGCTATTCATTTAGACTCGTCACTCGTGTGTGTTTTGTTTGCACATATGTGAAAGAGTTAAACGGAGGAGCTAAGAGAGAGAGAGACATCTCTTAGCGAGGCAATATCAAATGTTTTCACTTGAAAAATCCAATGCGCCTTTCAGCTTTGAGTGGAAAAGAACATGTTCTGACTCTCACCCTACCCGCTGGAATTAGTCAAAAGACCATTTTTAGTAATAAATTATGCATTGAAACAAAGAGATAGCCTCTTTTTTGTTCCCTGTGCGCACAGGCCGCCTTGGCAAATGCCTTTAAAAAAATCTTTAAAATTGTCCATTCAACTCAAACTTACTGAGTGTAGCAAAAATGTCAAAGGCATAAAGTCGGCGAAGATTGAATAAAATAATGGGAGGAGACAGATTAGTCATGCAGAGAGCCCACACAGTCTTTCAGGCCAGCACAATACCACTTTTTATAAGCGCTCTATCTACACAATGGCGCCGTTCAATATATCGAGGATGATACATGGTCAGACGTGTAATCTCCCTTTGATTCCTTGCACTCATTCATTCTGGAACCTTTTCAGGACTGACACTGATGAGCTCCAGGCTCCTGCGGCTCTCCACACAGCCGGCAACCTTCTTTAAGAGTTCATTATGTAGGAACATGGCGGATAGGTGTCTTCCTCCTCTAACCCCTCCTTTCGCCGGGCTACTATCTGATGCCGTGCCCTCGTCATTCGTCGTGGACGTCAACGACGGGCCCGTCGGTGGATCGTCGGCGGTGACGGAACATTAGGTGCCACAGGCTTTTGGGTGGAGATGGAGTAAGCGAACACTCCACTCAGAATAACACGAATCAATCAATCCAACCCGGCCTTCGAAATATCCCAAGATGGAGTCATTTCATACATGACGGAGCTCAGACGGAAGACCGACGGGCGCATTGATTACATATGGGGGATCGTTCATGCCCTATACATACCCGTTCGGGCTAAGCGTTTACCATGTGTGTGTGTGTGTGTCTCGTGGCGTTCGGATGATGGAGGAGGGGGAGGAGTGAATCTGTTTCCCTGGGAGACAGTGGGCTGAATTACTGACGGGTTTGTGCACCACTTAACCTAATCTAGCATATGATTATGAGACTCAGTCAGGGGCGCCTCCCTCATACGCTTCAGTGCCAGCCTCCTTCTGCCTGCCGGGCGTGGCATACACACACACACACACACACACACTAACACACACTCTTCCTAAAAATAAACCTCCCCTCCTGTACAAGCGGCAGTGTTTGAGCCTACCTGACCAGAGTGAATGAGGGCAGCTAAATATTATGACTGCCTTGTGTCCTGCAATAATTGATTCCCTCACCCCATATATATATATATATATATATATATATATATATATATATATACACACACATGCATACACACACATGCGCACACTGCCATTTACTTCCTCCGTGCTGTTCATTTTACAAATTCTATAACCTTTTAGAATTTCTTTCTGTGGAGAAGATTGCTGCCTGGCCTCAGATTCATTATGGTGATTGAATCCTCTTCAATAGAAAACTGTTTAAGAAGAGAGAGGGATAGGCGAGAGAGAGAGAGAGTAGAGAGAGAGAGAGAGACGAGAGAGAGAGAGAGAGAGAGAGAGAGAGAGAGAGAGAGAGAGAGAGAGAGAGAGAGAGAGAGAGAGAGAGAGAGAGAGAGAGAGAGAGAGAGAGAGAGAGAGAATGAAGGTAACATGGGTTAAAAGCTTGTCTGGGTGACATAATTCACCTCCACTGAGGCAAACAATCACATCGTATTGTGACCTTCATATGATCGAAAAAAGGGCACTTTTTTCTGCCTCGCTCTATCATCTCTCACCCATCCCTTCATCTTCCACAATTTTTTTTTGTCTTTGGCATCACAGGCTATTTTGGATTACAGATTAAATATCTAATTACGATCATTTTGCGGTGAGGAATATACTGTAGCGTAAGCCCTCTCTTTAATCAGGAATGCAGTTTAAAATCACCCTTGTGTACAATGGGAGATGATATACATATATAATTCTCTCTCCTCCTCTACCCTCCCTCTCTTTCCCTCCACTTTCCTTTTTTACACTCATAGCACCTGGACCTACACTATTCATCATGTGGATGACTCCGAACATGAATTAGTTTTCTTTTTTATGTCAGAGATGAGAGGGCCAGATGGTATAAAATAAAAAAAAGGCGAAAAAGGAAAAAAAAAAGTGGGGAGTTAGAAAGAAAGAATCGAGGACATAGTCTGCACTCTATGTTATCGTAGAGGCACATGCTAGCGCGGGCATTAGGCTGGATTTTTAATGCTGTTTCGTTCTGAATTATAGCTTTTCACATGCCCTCCTTTGTCATTTCTTTATACTTCAAACAAGAAATGGTCCAATTCTAATTAGTCGATATAATTGCTGCTGGATGAAGCGCCGCCAATTGGACCCCAAACTCCTGCAAGGTGGAGTGGTTTTGTTCTTCTCTCGTCTTTTCAATGACAGTCTGTTTTTTCCCCTCTCCCTCTCTCATTTTTCCCATCTTTTTGTGTTCTTTTTCACTTTTTTTGAAAAAAAAAGCCCTCTTGAGAGTTCCTGAGGTTACTGTCACGTTATTAGTGCATCACTTGTAGGCAATTACAAGCCCCTCCACATCAATATTCCTGCCGCACGGCTTACTTTATGAGGGACAAGTGTCGACATGACCGATCTGTTTTTCGCCATGATTGTGCTGTTCACAGTCTTATCATTTTAAATTTGTATATTTCTGTCCCCATTAAAAAAAAAAAAAAAATAAAAAAAAACTTGATCATGAAAGTTTGCATTTTTAGGGCTCGAAGCACTCGAAGGTGCAGGCCATAAAGGTAGAGGCCATATTGTTATTGCCATGTTTTTTTGTGTTTGTTTGTTTGTTTTTGTTTGTTTTTTCACTGTTATTTTTGACTATTTTTCACTCCTTTAGAGAACTCACCTGTTTTTGAAACTTTTCATGAAACTTTGCAGACACATCAGACCTGCAAAAAATGTAAAAGTTATGCAGTGCTTGGGCTTGGTCAAAGGGCTGTATAGCGCACTCAAATCCAGGCAAAGGATGTGCAGGGGAAAGTTATTCCGATGTGCATGAAATTTGGTATGGTCATTGATGACGTCATACAGGAGAAAGTTCACTTGGTTTTATCTGACTCCACCCAACAGGAAGTCAGCCATCTTGGACGGAATTTGTGATTTTTACATTTTCCCGCACTGTTTTGATGGTCTTTCCATGGCTAAAAAACTCATGAAAGTTAACAGATAAATTTGTTTTAGGACATCTTTTGATTTGATACTGCAATTCTCAAGAGACATGCCTCATCGGCTCCACAGCGCCACCTAGTTCGAAAATGCATATTTGGTGCCTTTTAAATGCATTAAAACTCACAAAATGTTGTCACTCATAGAAGCTTTGCAACATTTAGCAATTCTTTGGTCATTAGTTTTGGGTGTGGCCAGTGGATTCTGTAGTGCCCCCTAACATTTCCAAATGTATTTATCGCTTTGATTGCTACAGATTTTGTCTGATATTCACAAATTTTGGTAGGGACATTGACCATGTTTACAAGGAACCAATTACCCCTTCAAAACCAGAATATTAGCAATAGCCTGGTCGCCAACGGCCATGTAAACACCAGCAAAATCCAAATATGCTCATATTCTGTTTTTTAAAAACGCAAATATGATCCTTGGGTTATCCCTCTTCTAACCCGAATATTTGGTCATGTAAACATGGATCGGCATACCCCCATCAAAAGGAACAATGACTACATTTACAAGCTGTGAACATTCGGCTTATGGTCAGTAAGGTCACTATTTGGGTATCTTAAACATTTCAAATAACCCATTTACATGCGTGAGCAGAGAGAGTTACTCGTGCAGGACTCCAGACTGCAACCAAAATTTGGTTGTAGTGCGACTTCCACTGCAAATTTTACATCCAGTCGCACATGCAACCAGTCATTTTTCCAGCACGTTAAACGTGAAAGGGCGCGTCAATGAATCTGTAATGAGTGGCAGGCCAATGAGTGTGACAAGAATAGGGAGCATGCGTAAACGTCTGTGGGAAGGAGACGGAGACAAATATCACAACCTGCTATGTGCGTCGACAATGAGCAAACAATCTATCGACTCGTTGCTGAGCAGCGAATGCAAACAAAATGAAAGTGGAACGAAAATACGCTACTCATTTACAGTATGCTTCACGGACCGTTTATTGCTTCGGACCAATTAAGACAACAATTTTCGCCATCTAGAAAATGGGCATGATCTCTTTTCAGCTAGGGTCATCAAGCTTTGCACATATATAAATATCATAAATTTTAATACCACAGACATTAACTCCACCTAACAGTATGTCGGCCATTTTTTATTTGTGTAAAATCAAGACACTGAAAACGCATGGAAAGTTGGAGAATTTGCCCAGAACCTGAACATATACAATGTTGGTGGAATGTTGTTGTGTATGAAACAGCTTTACATGAGCCACTCATTCAAATGATTCATTCAGGAAAGAATCAAGTCTCTGTCTTGTGAGACGTCAGTAATTTATTTATTTATTTATTTTTTCTTGTGTGTCTCAATTAGTAGGTCTGGCATACTACCTTGATACAGTTCAAGCTGAATATTTTATACAAATTTCTCATTTATATTTTTGATTTCCTTGTTTCCATAATTTGATTCATATACTTTATTCTTCAAATGCAAGCAAAGAACATTGTCAAAACCTATTTTTAATGTTATGTTGTTTTGTTTAATAGCTTAATGTTTCAGATTTTGTAAATCACTAAATAAACATGTTAACAAATAAACATGTTATCTTTTTTAGAAGAAAAAAAAAACAAAAACAAACAAAACAAAACAACAAAACAAAACACAAAAAACTTGATTCTTATTTACCCAGAATTGTGCAGCTCCAGGCATACAATCCATGACTGTAATTGTTTTCTGTTTTTCATAATACAGTATTTTGAGACAAAAATGCACCCCAAAATGCAGAACCTTATAATGTTTGAGCGTCCAACATCAAATGTGCCTTGCAAAAGCACTGATGCCAATCCCCCTTTTACCCAGTTATTCAGTTTTCCCTGGCTATGGATTGGAATATGGTGCAAGGACCTTGTGACAGGAGGACCCCTTGTTTATTTTGATCTTAGATTTTTTTTGTCATTTTAATTGGCAGAAATTAGAATTACAGGGAGAAGAGGAATCAATGGGATCATGAAATAACCCCATTGCTTGCATGAGCACTTTGGCTCAATATGTGAAAGTGTGTGTGCAAACTGCTAGGCCACAGCTCCGGGGTAAACTTCTAAGCCCCACATATTTTTGTAGGGATGCACTGAAATTGCGGGTACGCAACATTTTAGGCAGAAACAGCTATTTTCTGTTTCGGGCTGAAATGGTTTTGGAGGGGTGAAATCAGTTACCTAAACAGACGTTTATTTAGTGCTTCTCTAATTTCACATTTTGACTGTGTTCAGCATCTATTTAGTCTGCGCTGTTTTCTGTTGATGTGCAGCATGAAAACTTCACTAAACATTTGTAGCATGCCTGCCATCCCAAACTTGAAAAAAAAAAAAAAAAATAAATAAAGTTGAGTTAACTTTTTAATAATAAAAAAACTTAAAATAAAATAAAGCAACTGGCTGCAAAGCATTTTTGAGTTTATACAACTTCAGTGGTCAAGTTTGTTGAAATATGAATAAGGGGTTAAGTGAACTACCCGAACTTAACTTAAAAAAATAGTCAGCACAACTTAGTGGGACCTTTAGTTTTGGCTAAAGATTTACTTCAGACACAGTAGATCTACCAGTGTGACATACAGCATACAGTGTATGTAAGTGTGTACTGTATATGTGTGTATTTATACAACGGTTCTTTCCGGTTCTCTGACTGAGAGCTTTTTCCAGACTTGCGATTTTTGCGCAGTAACAGCACTCTAAAGGCCCTTTGCACACTTTCATGAGTCCAACATTTTCATATACGTTTTTCCATGTTCGTGATTCGGTGGCTCTGAATTGTCAAAACACCATTAAAACTGCTTGCTACGGATGCAGAAAACACAGAAGATCGAACTCGAACTCGTGCAAGCGTGATTGAAATAACTTGAGGTCGTATTTATTTTTAACATGTGAAAATTTCGGACGCAAATTTCGGATTCAGTGTGCAAGGGCCTTAAAGGAGCCGTATGCAAGGTTATGGCCAAAACTGGTACTGCAATCACTTTCAAATTACTGGAGAGCGGTGTTTCCCCCCACGTTTGTATCTGCAGCTCTGGTAACTAGAGAAGAGCTGGCAAACCAAATGCCGCAACACTGACTTCCTCCATGATTGGTAGATCGGTGGAGGGTGGAGCATCAGAACAAAACACAACATGACAACATCAACACCAGTAAATGACAAGATCCTGGCCGGACTATTGTTGTCAGTGATAAAAGCATTTGAAATGAACATGATTTCTTAATGTATAGTGACATAGGGAAAAGTTATGATTAATTGAAATAAATTTCTTGCATACAGCTCCTTTAACCATTTCACCATTTTTATTACTCCGCTTGCGGCGACATAATATAAAAATCCACCAGCCTCAATTAAAAAAAATAAAATACTACTACTGTTGTTGTGTTTTTTAGGTGAGATTGTAGTTATTTAGACCTCAAATATGTGACTAATATATAATCATAGTGCTTATTTTACTATCTGTTGAGAATAGCTTCATCTCAGCCAGTCCTTCGGGAATTTGCTGCTGGCTCTTATGTAGATAGTGGTTAAACATGAGATATAGCCTAATTAATTTGGGGTATATCAAACGGCCAATCTTTGGTCTTATTTATCTATTACTTGTTCCAGAGCAAATCGATTTTTCGAGTTTTATAACTTTATATTGAGGCTATTTTTCACTTAAATCCTGAGTAAAAGAGTGCTGCTTGTAATTTTGACTGAATTTTTTAAATAGTGTTTATTTTCTATTGTCTTTTATGGCTATTTTTTTAATTTAAATATTGCTGTTCAATAAATATTATCCCTTATTTCTGAAATTTACATTATTAAGGCATTAGATGGCAGCAAAGACTGTCTTTATGATCGAGTCAGAACAAGAACGTTATTTTAGCGCTGTCATGGGAAAGACAAAGACGAATATATCACTTTCCTCAGCGGACATTCAAACTGATTTTTTTTTTGTATTATTATGCAGGTAATACAAGTCAAGTAAGTCAAGTCAAATATATTTATATAATGCTTTTCACAATACAGATTGTATCAAAGCTGCTTCACAGTATCAGTTAAGACAACTTAATTTAACTGTGTTTGTTTATTCATGAAAAAGACAATCAAGTTTGGGAGAGCTGATCAATGGTATGATGGGTCATTTAATTTGAATATCCCAACTGAGCAAGCTAAAGGCAACAGTGGCAAGGAACCGAAAAACTCCATCAAGTGACCCGATGGTGTACTAAAACTCCATCAGATGACCCAATGGAGAAAAAAAAAAAAAAAAAAAAAACCTTGGGAGAACCCAGGCTTAGTCGAGTGCCAGTTCTCCTCTGGCGTTTATGAACTAGAGGCCAAATTTACAGTGACTGTAAGATAAAAAAAATGTATATGAATGCCAGGCTAAATAAATTCGTCTTTAAGTCTAGTTTTAAACTCGGAGAGCGAGTCTGAGCAAGGAACAATATCAGGAAGGCTATTCCAGACCTATAAACTATAAATTCTGATGGACCACGACGTGGTCACCAGGTAAGGTGGGCCACGGTGTCTTTGTATCCTGATGACATTGCTATAGGGAGGGCTCCACATTAAGTCTTTTATACGCTTGTCCTTCGGACAAGTAAATCTGTCATTCACTTGTCAGAGTGAAAAAGATGCTTGTCTGGATTTTTTATTTTTATTTTGTGTTGATTTATTCTGAAACAATATTCTCATCAGTGTTCAATCAGCTTAGATATTTAAATCATCATATTGTAATAGCTGCACCTTTAAAGGGCATCCCCTCTCTACAATTAAATGTTTGCTTCATCTTTCATTTTAAATTCCTACATTTAATCAATACATTCAATTATTTTTAATAATAAGACATTATAGGGCTGTTACCCTTGGGGCAGATCAAATTAAATAATTTACAATTAAATATTACAGTTGCATAAAACAATGTTATGAAATTGATTTAAATTTACATATAAGAAACATTGGGAAGAATGATGCTACTTTAAAAAAAATAACACTAAACCGCCAGTAGGTGGCGGCAGGCGAGTCATTGATTAATTCATTCAAACGATTCTGTTCAAACGGCTGATTCATTCAAGAATGAGACAGATGCTGAATGGGCCATTGAATCGATTCGTTCAAGATGCTGAATAATTCAGTAATGAAAACAGGTTGAGTGTGGCTGTGACATGCGCCGTGGTTCTGCTGGGATTTTTGTTTGGAACTATTTTCGCTGCTGAAACAGAAAAAAAAACAGCCAATATTTAATCTAAAATGTAAGTGATTTAATTTTAACTGTTTATTGAACTGTTGTTGGGAATCATTGTCACATTTTCAATAGTAATGGTGTTCAGGACAAAAAATGAGGTTGCTTAATATGTTAAAAATATAAAAACTAATTTCTATTTTTATAGGCTGTATGTATGTTGTTAACTGAGTGTGTGCTGCGCTCATGTAGATTTCTGCTCTAGAGCTGCACGAGCTTGTCAACCGTGCAACCGTCAACAACACTGACAGTAATGCAGTGCAATACTGAAAGAGTTCGTTTTAGGTTTATGAAACTAATAATGAACAATATGAAACTAAAACGACATAAGCTTAATTGAAAATGTCTTAGGAACTGACTGACAGGATATTTAGAGGTGGATAAACGCAATTGAGAGGTGGATAAACGCACTTTGGAGGTGGGTAAACGCTATTTCTGAATATTGGGAGGTGCGTTAACGGCGTTTACGTACGTTTAGCCTCCACTACATCCCTGGTTTATTTGGTATAGGATTTATTAAACATGTTGTTGTTTTAAATGTAGTGATAAGTTTATTTAACTCTTTTTGTATTGTATAGCACTGCAATTGTTCTTGCGGGGAGTGATAATTGCGGCTGAATTATAAGGTGCGAGCAAAGATTGAGAGTTTATGATTGTGATAAGTCAAGTCAAGTCAAGTCACATTTATTTATATAGCGCTTTTCACAATACAGATTGTATCAAAGCAGCTTCACAGTGATAACATGACAGAAGTACAACACAGATAAGTAATATTGTTAAATGGTAAAAACCCGACTAAGCAAGCCAAAAGCAAGGCAAAGCAAGGCGACAGTGGCAAGGAACCAAAACTCCATCAGATTGGATGGAGAAAAAACCTTGGGAGAACCCAGGCTCAGTCGGGGCCAGTTCTCCTCTGGCTTACATTCATACTGTTTCATATATAAATATTAAATATAAATATTGTTCATATATAATATGGAGCCATAACATATCGCCAGCGTTGAGTCGTCTCTTCACAGGCGTTGGGGCATCTGAGATAACTCGTTAGTCGATTTTCTCATAATACAATAATACTGTACATAATACAACAAGCATAAATGAAGCGACTCAACGTTCCTTTGTTCTAAAGTGACGTTTTAGAATTAGTAACAGAGGCTTGGGCTCAATTGTCAAAATGTCAATTTGAAATTTGAATCCATGGCAGAAGAAAGTAGTTAAAGAGGGCTATTAAACACACTCAATTGTTGTTTCTTATTCCCTCGTGTGCTGTCAAACTGTTTTATAAACGCAATATCATACACAGTAACCATACGATATGTATATCAGCTGTATATCAGCATGCTGCGATTACCTATGGCTGAATCACAGCCATGCTGGTTTACAGCCATATTACACTGCTACGTGTGTGATATTGCTCATATATAACATATTCAAGCGCTCTGTGTTCCATCATTTAACGGATGATGTCCTCAAACGCATAGAGGCATGTTAAACCTCAAAATCCACTTTCCACAGTTTGCGTTGCGTACTGGCTGATTCGACAGGCATGGCTGTGTGACTCTGTGCGGATCCTGATGTCAAACCTGTCATGTCAGACAAGTTGAGCTGACTGACAGGAGGAAGTAGATAGGATCCAGCCCTCGTTAGAAACGTCTTTCCGGTCCATCCACAATGTTCGTACCCACCAGCGCAGAGCGCTCATAGTCAGACCGGTGCCATCACACCATCAATCATCATTATAAATCCCACATCGTCCCTGCTGACATTAACTTGGCGACCTCCGCACCCTGTCTCAATTAAACATTCTGATGAATATACGGCTCATCTACACGGTACTGTCAACCACCCGTCAGTCAGCCTCCGGACGAGAAATGCGCTTTTATTTTTGGACCTGGATGCCAATAACGGCTCTGGACTTAAACAAAAACATCTTCCTTCAAAGTTATTGTGAGCGGGAGGAGATAAACACTAAAGGGGGTTAAGGCAGGCTTTGGCAGGGAAAAGAACGGGCCAACAGAGACCCAGAGCCCCAAATCAGGAAAGTTTTGAAGCATTGTTTTGAATCTTAACAAGAGGACTGAGACATGCAAAATAATTTGCTGTCTTTTCTATTTTCCCCGGCTTTGCGTCTATGTATAAACGCATGTAAATGCATCTTAACACTTGATGCTATTTTGAAAAGCACTCGGCCCCTGAGGATTTCTAGTGAGTGAAGCAATTTATCCACGAACAGGTGCATTTTTAATGCTTTTATACAATCAAATGAGCATTTTACATACAGACACTAGTGTTTCTCTGTCTTCGCTTTTGATTGCTGCACTCCTTTTATTCTTATTTTGAATTGATGTAGCCTTTCTAATTAAACTTGGAGAGAGATGTTAATTACCTAACAAGGTCACCTTTTTCTGCCACCATATTCAGCATTGCTCTCCTATACTCTTCTTCTCCCTGTTCCACAGCCTAAAGGAGATTTGAAGAGCGGTGTTAATTGCCTCTCTGTGATCCCATTTCAACTTTTGCATCTAACTCTTCGCAGTGCCATATTTAGCCTATAAAGGAGGATTATTGGTATGTTGTGCTATCCTGCGCTCCTGTACCTCACACAGTGTGTCCAGTCATCACAATCTGCTGCTTTTTTATGGGAACTCTTGAAGATGCAAAGAGAGAGTGAGAGAGAACGGGATATGGAGCATGATGGTTGTTGTAAAAGTTGTCAGCTGTAGAAGCATGCAGCTTGTGGGCTTGTGTGGTGGGAGGATGGAACATGGGTGAGATATGGCCATTTGGAGAAAATGGGGTTTTATCATGATACAAGGATGCATGTGCTCTAACTCATAATTTCATATGGCCCACACACTTTCCTAATGCACAGGAATGCCAGCAAATTGTTGATGGTTCTCAGAGGATGTTACATAACTCTTTAGAGGTATTTAGGCTACATTTTAAATGACTAAACATAAATATAATCCACACAGATTTTCAAAGATGGTTATTCTGGTCAAAAAGGCTGTTTGTCTGCAAACTCCAGTTGTACGGAAATGGTGAAGGTGGCTTTAACACTGTGTGTGTAACTGGGAGTTTGGATGCTAAAGCTCTTAAATTGTAGTGTAATGTACATCTGTCTACTATCAAATATCGTTATGTACAATATGTATTCTAGAAAATAACAATTAAATACATTTGAAAATGTCAGGCCTAGGCCCCGTTTACAAGAATGGAAAACGCAGATATTTCCCTGCGGGTTGGCCTCTCATTTTACACGAAAACCCTGATTTTATCACAGAAAACGATTATTTCTAAAAACTCTTGGTTATTTCCTGAAAACGTTGGTTATGTGTTGTCGTGTTAACTGTGAGAAACAGCGTTTTAGGTTCTCTCTTGTCAATTCTGATTGGCTTGCATGGCTTTATCCTTCTCCCTACACCAATTTTCCATTGGTTTGGCATCGATATGATGGCGCTCGTACGACTTAAAGCTATATTGATATCAACTTCCAGTCAAACTTTCTGCTTGGTAAAATGGTGAATACTTAAAAATGTTTTTTTGAGCCTGTGTGTAAGCCTGTGCAGTATACATGGCAATACAAATTCGTTTCATGTTGGATTTTAACAACATTTTTGTTGTTTTGGGCCATTACTTGTCCACTGTAAAGTTTGGGTCCTGAAGCAAAACCATTTGAGAACCACTGATTTATAGCCAAAATCAAGAAAACAGAAGCAAACCAAATGCATTTTCACTGGCAGGTTGGTTTTCACATCTATTTTATTCCTCACCTTCTCAGTCAGGTATTGTATTGCTTGGTGGTATAAGATTGTCATGAATATTATAGATTGAAATGTACTTGAACGTCTACTTCCATCAAAAATAAGTTTTAGTTTAGTAAGCTTTGCTAACAAAAAATGTACCATTAACACTTGTTTTTTCTACAAGCAGGTGACTGGCCTGTTTTCAGTCAGGTGTGGAAGGCTGGAGAAACACAAAGAGATGGAGGAACAAAGCTGGTAAGGTGGAAATTAAGTGTGTAATGTGAAGCTGATGTGATGAGATTGTGTGTGGTGACCTCTGACGACAGGTCTCCATCCTTTATCAGCCTGACTTCAGCCGCCATCACCTCTGTTTTTTTTTTTCCTTCCCACCATTTATCTGTTTCTCCTTGTGCTCAATCTCTCTCAGCTCCCAGCTAAATAAATGTCGAATAACAATTATTGAAAACGCAATTAAAATCTGTTAATCTGATTATTTGTTGTGGATAAAACCTTTAGGATGGCTTTGACAGCTTAAGGGGTGGAAAAAATCTGCCCATATTTCAGCAAAAATTAAAAAGATTATGATATGTCCATCCTGATGGCATAATCTCTGCATTGTCACAGAAAAAAAATACAAAAAAAACAACAAAACACTAATAATTAACCTGACTTAGTACTGAATCAAGGGCATGGGTAAGAATGGGCAACACTGTTATTCACATTCTCTAGGGAGTGCCAAATGAGTGCAAAAGTTGTAGGATTTTACTGTAAAAAAAATTCAGTCTTAAGAGCGTACTCTAATTTAAAAGGAAATAAGCACAGAATTCAGGAGCCAGTGCACCTGCAGTTTAGACGCAAATGCTTTTATTGCACTCACGTATGTGTTGTCAATCATGTGACAAGAGGCTGAGAGAAAATAAAGCAGACCTCAGCTGGGTATTATTTGGGTTTTAATCCATGCTTTGTTTGGAGCAGTTGGTAATTGCATATTGTGGGGCAATTAGGATATTTAGCGTTAAGCAGAATAGGCTAGGTCAAGGACCCCACCCTCTAGTCTAACCGCCATCAAATCAAAGCTGTGGGCATCTCTCTCGCTCTCACTTTTGGTGTGTATCGCTGTGTTTATTTCTGCTGAAAAGCCAGTTTAGTTCATTTGTGAGTCAGCTGGGTAGAGCAGGCCCATTTCTTTTCTTTCAGGCATTTTTTTAATACTATTATTAATATTAAGATCAGGCAGTGCACAACAACAGCGGAGGAATCTATTATTCATTAAGTGTAACCAATATAAAATTTAAAACAGTGTTTTTTTTGTAGTTAAATTATGTGAGGTCAGCATAATATTCTGCCTATTACTTATATCTATATCATCTTTCCTTAGTCAGCTCTATTTAATATGCAATCATTTACAGCTTTTGACTCTATGTGTGTGCGCACCCAATTTCCAATATTCCTCTACGCACTTTTTTATGCTGACATCAATGGCAAGCTATTAAAGACAGTATTTCATTATTGGTTCCTCGTCCCCAGTGGTTATTTACAATCCTATATATACTAAGCACTGATATTAAAGGAGACCATTTTAATGAGGTGCTATCTGCCTTAGCAATATGTCTTTCTCTGAATGAGATTGTGTTTAAAGATTTTTATCAAGAAATGGCTGTTCGCTGGGGTTATGTTTTGTCCATGAAATATGCATTTCATATCTCTTTCATTTCATTAACATAATTTAATTTGTGCTTTGCATTCTGTGCATAATACATATTTGATTTACAAAACAAATATTTCCATTAGAAAATGAATTTCATGCAGGCATAAGGCAGAACTGAATGATGTATTGTAAAGAAAGTAGAGAGAGCGAGAGAGGGAGAGAGAGAAAAAGAATTGTATTATCCTCAGAGCGCCTTGGCAAAGCAGAAAAAAATACTCAATAGACTTCTAGTGCGTACGAGTGTGTGTCCCTGCAACTCTGTGTGTTTATGGATGTCTGTATGTCTTGGGATATGTACTCATGCGCTGTATACGCCTGCGTCTCCAGTATGTAAATGCACATTAAGACGGCTATACTTGCAGTGAGTATATTGCATTAAGTTTAAAGCAATATTACTCAGATTGATTTGCATTGTTTCCTATGGCCGCCTCTCCCCTCTACGTTAGCTAAGTGTTCCGGTGGCAATGTGGCGCTTTGCTTTTTATTATCAGTAAATATGGTGGATATTATAAAGATATATCTCTCCGTCTCGATAGCACAAAGGAAGAGCACACATCCATTTTCATTTGGTGCCAGTTTTAAGGGTTGCACCGTAGAACATACTACACGTAGTATTTCACAGCTTAGCGTATGATGTACATCCTCAGGGACTTTGTTTCTTTGCCGGCCCGTTTGAACGCAGAAGCTCGCCGCGTGTCAGTTTAAGAGGTATTAGCCGTTGCTTTAGTTCTCGAAATCATTTCCTTTTAACTCCAGCCTGTGATAAATTATGGAGTCCACCCCTCTACATTTCCTTTCCTCCTCTTCCAAGGGAATGTTACTAGTTTTAATTAAAGGACTGCACCTTGCTAGTTTAAAGGATATCAGTGGCTGTGTGATAAGTTGCAGGAGCTCAGGGCTTTGGATAACAAGAAGCATTTTAAGTGGCCCTGACGAGTTCATATTAATTTGGCTTATCGCGCCTGTAAAAAAATCCAGGTAGCATTGAGGCAGATCCCAGCTTTAATGAGCTCAAAAACGTAAAGTCGGTGTCAGAACACTCCACTTTTTTATTTCAAAGGGAGTAGGAAATAACTTGTCAAAGCTAAAAGCCAAACAGTAAGATCTATGTTTCAGAGGTAACTAGTATTAGCAGGGATTTTGGGCTCGTCTGACACGCCGTACAGAAGGGAGGGCTTAAAATAGAAGTCTCAGGTACGCGGGAGTGGGGCTTATACCTGCGCACGGTCTCTGCTGCCTTCGCTGACGGTTAAAGAAGAGCGATGAGAGGATCTTTGAGCTTTTAAAAATCTCCTCTTTCCATTTCCTCTCCCTATAGTTATGCCAGAGAGGTGATCGCCTGCCCGGCTACTGCTGAGTCCCTGCTTTGAGTCTGTGACGGCTGTTTTTAAACTTCGCTCGAGCAAAGAAAGAGAGAGAGAGATGGAGATCACACGGTGGCTCTGAGGAGTTGACGAGAGTCTTAAGATGGCTCTGTAAAGTTAAGCCTATTCTCAGAGCAGTTCAAGGCCAAATCCAGCGGGAGTATGAATACATAAATCCAAGATGATCATTTAGGTTCTGCGAGAAAAAAATCTGCACGGGAAAGTTTGGCGTCAAGGAATAACCCACTACCGTGAGCGATTTAGCCTTTATTCTCACATCTTAATCTGTTGTTCATGACAGAAGGGACTGTGTGTCTATCTTAGCAGATGGGGAGACAGGTAACTTGGCATGTTTGTTAACGTCGCCAATGGTAGGAAAGCAGACAAAGAGAGCGAGAGACAGGGAAAGATGAGAGGAGAGAGGAAAATCAATCTAATACTGCAGAACTATCAGATCACATGAGATGATGGATTCTTGGTCGCAGCATTCAGCCGCTGTCTGCCGAGCTGTGCAAATCAATTCAAACAGACACAAAGAGTAAACACACATTCTGCACCACAATAGGAAATTGAAGCAGAGCCTCCCTTTTTAAAATATGCCTCTACATATTTGTTTTGTGGATTACCATTCTGAAATGAAATTTGAACAGTTACTTAAAATAATATGCAAAAGATATTTCCTGTTTTGCCGCCCTCCCCCTCCCCAGTGTTTGTCGGAGATGTGGGATAGCTGCGACACTGGCGTCAGTGTAAACACCACATGCATGTGCTGTCCTGGTGATTATTTTTCATAAACATTTTCCGAGGTTTGTCCTTATTGCTGAAGGTTTAGATATCGTATTTTATTTGTTTTTGCACCGTTGAAAAAATATTTTGCGAAAATCGAGCCTGTGTTTGTGTGCGTGCCAGTGGACGCAGGTTGGAATGGACTGCATTTTCCAGGGACAAGAGGCCATTTAAGTTCTCTTATTAGGAGTTTTTTTATTTTTATTAGGAGCCATACATATTTGAAACAGATCTACTTGAAATGTGTATGCTGCTTGTTCACATTACTGTTTCAACCAGTTTTGTAAGGTCAGACTTTAGCAGACACTCATTAAAAGTCCTTTGACATTTAGTGAAATATTTCTTTCAGTTGAGCTTTGTGTCTAATGCAGAAAACATTACGTCTGAACACCAAGACAAGGTTCTTTAAGTTATGAAGTACAACATGACTTAGTCAGGCAGAGCATGAAATATATCTAAGTGACAGACAGGTCAGACATGTTCTTAAGTACAGCCAGGAACCAAGAAGACAAATAAATTCACGTTTGAGAATGTGCACCAAATTCCATTAAAAAGCACGGTAACACTTTACAATAAGGTTAATTTGTATGGAGCCCCTGGAGGGACCTTTGCAAAAATAAAAATATACAGACTTCCACATGCTCACTAGAAACAATCACGTGTGCACGAGAAAGTTTGCGCACATTTGTTGAGACCAACTAACATGAACTAACCATGCGCAATACATTTCATTTGTTGTGCATTGTATTTGTTCATCTTAGTTAACATTTGTTGCATGTTAGTTCACAGTGCATTAACTAATGTTAACAAATACAACTCTTTTGATCATGTATTAGTAAATGTTGAAATATTAATAAATGCTGTACAAGTGCAGTTCAGTATTAGTTTAACTAATGTATTTAACCAACTTACACCTTAACCTAAATAAACCTAGCCCATACTACCAAAAACTGTTCCTAACCATAGCCATATCCCACCTCAATAGCAGTGAAAGTTTTTTGCAATCCAACATGAACACAATAATTACATTGTCTCTAACAATCATTATTTTTTTGTGTAATTACATAGTAGTTAGACATATAAAGTGTGACCAAATACCATAACCAAATGGTTTGTTAACGGCTCTCAAATGTATTCTTCGGCTGATGCGGACTCCAACACTACTATTGAGGGGTGCCGCAGGATTATTTAGTCTCCATCAACTTTCAGTTAATACTAAGAACACAAATTACATTAATTTAAAATACGTATTTAATTGCTTAATATAGTGCATAATAAAACAAAGTGGATATAATGTAATATATTTCACTTGATAAAATGTTAATAAATAATAAATAAATTTTGAACATTACTCTGAACATTGTTCTTTTAATAACTAAAATATTTAGATTTTTATCACTTATGTGATTACAGTAAATATTGTTCTGAATATGGAGGGAAATTAGGGTAGGGAAATTGCAAATGTGTAGTTTATATCCTAAACTATCATGTATCATAATGTGATATTGTACAACTGTAATCAGGCGCTGAACAGAGGAACCACTAAAAGTTTGAGAACCTGTTTTCATTGACACCGCTACTGAATATACAGAATGAAAAATACTTGTTTTTACTGATTCAAAATATCACTGTCCAATTCCCAAGCAAATTACTTTTATGAACCAGTTGTTTTTAGTGAATTAGCATTAGTACAGCATAATTGGTAACACTTTATTTTGATAGTAAACTTTAGACATTCAACTAACTATAAGTAACTTTGCCACTACATGTCAACTAACTATCAATAGAGTATTAGTAGACTGTCTGCTTAATGTCTGCTAACACTTTTTTTGTTGGTCCTCCAACAGACATTCGACTGACTATAAGTAACTTAGCAATTACAAGTCGTAATTGCAAGTTATTACAAGTCCTGAGACAACTCGTTCTCCTAACCTGAACCCTAACACCTAACCATAACCTAACAGTGACAGTCTACTACTGCCTACTAATGCTCTAATGACATGTAGTTGAAAAGTTACTTATAGTTAGTAGAAGGTCTAAAGTGACTATCGAAATAAAGTGTAACCGCATAATTTAGTCCAATTATTAAACAAATTAATCTTATGTGTTCCTCAAACAAACGGATTGTTCAGTGTACTTACTGTCTGATTGTGCACATAACAATGTATTGCTAAAAATACACATGCATTTTGTTAATAATACTTTATAATTATGAATTCATAAAAAAATGTACCACTTATTTTAGTGTTATTGCTTGATATATAGATAAGCCTATTTAATCTGTTGCTTCTAAAAAAGCAATATAAATATTACTAAAATGATCTCATAATTTGACAGTCTAATTGAATTTATCCATTTATCCTTTAAAAGTACTACAAGGATCATAAATGGAATCGCTCTTAGAGTCTTCACAATTCCCACGCCTATTCTTTAGCTTTGTCTCCGATGCTGCTGTTAGCATCAGAAATCTGTCTCCACTAAAGCCTGTTTAGCAGTGCACTTTCTGTTTCAGTGGGGCACTCCATAAGTCCCTAGTCTGCACACATAATTGGAGATCTCCTTATGGGAGAGTGAGAAGGGCAGGGAACAAAAGCGGGCCGATGACTGGGACAGTCGGGGCCAGTGTTGACAGCTAGCAGAGCCGCGTGCTGCGGGAGCGAAGCGGTGGCCCTGTCCGCATGCAGAGTGTACTGCTTGCAGGTGTCAGGACTTAGAGTCTAATGAGCCTTAATTAGCCCATTTGAGTAATCAGTGGCTTGATTGGTCCTGTGTGCTTAAGTAAACCAGCACATGTGAAGAGTGCTGGCGGGTTTCAGGGCATTTCAAGAACATTGGTTCACTCAATGTATTCAGTCAAAACAAAAAGTGGTTCATCTATTACATTCATATCATTGGATGTAACTTTATAAACATGCATATGTATTGTTGTAAATATGTGGCTATTCATGTTAAATGTATTTAAATATGGACAGCTTGGAGATGACGAGCTAGACTATTGCACTAATGGAGCCTCGTGTCTCTCTCTCTCTGCTCCCAGCACTCACCTCTTCATTCAGCCACCACTTGACAGCACAGACTCTTCAGAGGCCTGTCTGATACCCATCAGCATGAGAGACTCAAGTCTTAATCCTCCATCATCACAGCACAAAGACATCTGGACGATTGTCAAGGACATAAAAATCTCTGATAGCTGACGTTTCCCATGGGGCATTGCAGAAAAAGAAAGGGAAGTTGCTCTTGCGTGAGCAAGTAGAGTATGGATGGTGAGTGGCAACATGTATAAAGTAGTAGCACCACAATGTATCTTTAAGATTGATTGTAATCTGGTAATCTTGCTACTATTAGTCCTTTCAAACTCCGTTCATGCAGGTCCCTTGCAGGTGCTGACTGTTTATAGAGACTACATGTTTCTAGACGTCTACACTAGCCCCTTTCACACGGAGATTCCAGAAATTACACTGATAAATTGTCCTGGGATTTGTTTGATTTTGGTTCATATGCACTGCCAGTGATTTTCTGGAATCTGTGCGAGCGTTCACACATCCTGTGAAGATGCGTGACATCGATATGACGTGTCGTTATTCGATCATAAACTAGAGTATCGCTAAACTGGTGAACGATCACAGCTTCAGCGAAATCACTGCGACATCATCATTGGTCCTGCCTTTTGTTCACACAGGGCACGTTGCGGAACTGATCCGGGCAATGTTACTTGGTCCCCATTTCAGGATCAATCCCCGGAAGTGTTTACGTTCACGCAGAAGGCACTCTAGCAATTTGTTTGGCAATTTTCTGGGATCAACCCTCTGTGTGAAAGGGGCTACTGTTATATCAACATGTTAGGGGTACAACAGCATGACACTGAGTATACCCTAATACAGTGCTTCCAAACTTTTTTTATGTGCCCTTATAGCCCCATCAATGAGGCTCAAGGCTCCTTTTATAAACACCAGGATTATTTTTTCCCATATTAATGTGTATGACATAACTTGATTATTATTATTGTTGTTGTTATCATTATCATTAGTGGTAATTTTATTTATTTTAAGCATCATTTCATTTTAAGCATCATTTCTATTAGTTAATTATTCATTTTAGTTAGCAATTGATTATAGTTGCTTTATTGATTGCTTATTATTATTATTATAATAATTGTCATCACTGTAGCACACCTTCAATTACTTCAACTACACCCTTTTATTGGTAGATGAGGTACAAAAATGTTTCAGGCTGATGTTAAAGGGTACCCTGGGTAGCGCTTAAAAGGGTGCGAGCACCAATCACAGAGATTGACAGTGTGTTTGTCTGATGAATCATTGTTTCAATACTGTTCTGCCCTCTAACTGAGCTTTTCAGCCTCTCTCTCTCACTTGTGTCGCAGTTTTCAGGAAAAACAAGTAGGGCCTACATTTTTTGCTCTATAATGAGCTGAAAGCTGTAGATTTACACTTCCACCTTTTTATTTAGATGGTCATATCTTCTCCCAATAGCCAACAGCATAAACTAATCCTGTATTACGTTTCAATATAATGATATATAGAAATGGTGATTACCCTCTAATTCAATTGCATGGTAATCAAATTGTTGTAATGGTGCTTATTTGGTACCCCAATTTATAGTTTTCCCAGAAATCATTAAGCAATTTACCCTTCAAATCTACTTTAAATATGCGTGAGCACAGACGCACACACACAGACTAGTATTATGGTGTATTATATGAAGCCCCAGCTGTTTGAGATGATGATGGTAGCAGAAGGACTCTTGTGAGAGTCATGGGTAAACAGAAAGAGTCCTGGCTGTCTTCTTCTGGACACAGACTCCTTCCTGTTTGCCAGGATTGGGATAAAGATGCTGGAATCAAAAGACGGCACTGAAACATATCCAAAGTTTGAGCCACATGTGTTTGCCCTTAACCTCAACAAAGCCTGCTTCCGAATGTCTAGAATACAGGCCTATCTGTACATTTTGGAACATTGTGAGGAGGGGCTAAAGTCTACAGAGTCTTTGCAAGCACACTTGTTTTGTTTGTGCCATTTACTTGGTGCGTGACTGCCGCATGTCAACAGCCTAATGTAATCACTTACTTTCTGTTTGCTTTCATAAAGGGTTTTACATGCATTAAATGCTGTAATGAATCAGGTCCACGGATAGAGTTGCCTAAGACCCTCCCATCTGCGCCTCTTTTCGAACTTTCTTAATATTGCTGTCACTTTCAGGCAATCATTTTGGATGCATTTATTGCGTACAGCTGTAAAGTGTTACCTACGGTTCAGTTTTACCTGAATAGCACAACGGGTGCCAATGCCACTCTCAAGCTGTGAAGAGCCCTTAGTGGAGACAGCCCTCATAATTCTACTGGCATTGTGGATTTTCACGACGTGCCATTCGGCACAATACCAGTGATGTCTGCTCACTATAAGCCCGCTATTCCAGATCTCCCAGTCGCCGAGGCACAGCCGGTTCTCATGCTCCCTTAAAAGCCACACATGCAGGCTAAGAGTCTTCTACAGCCCAGGGCTGCACAGCATCCACTTAGGCACTGACAGTGCTCGATAACCCAATCTCTAGAGGGCTTGTGGCGGAGACTGATCTAACAGGCTCATAGTGATGTGAGCCTCATGTCTGTGTCCATGGTGGCCATTTCATTTCTTTCTCTCTCTGTCTGTAACTGCCAGAACAGCTGTATGTCTTTTGGAAAGCTCTTCCTTTGATATGTTTGGAGTGAAGGCGAAACCACTCATTTCTCACTGGGAGGATGGAGAATGAGCTGAAAGGTCTCTGTCTGCACTTCATAGAGACAGAACAGAAGTAAAGAGCTTGGAGTATGTGAATGTGTTCATGTATGATGAAATTAGTGTGCTGTTAGGGATGAGTGGACTCAATGACATTTGGGAAAATCAATTCTTCAGGAATTATACTACGTATTAGCTTTAGTGTTAGTTTTTGGATGTGTATTTAGTGATTCTTGTTTCTGTAGATAAGTTTGCATTGTACTCTGATTCTAATATCTGTCCCGCCGCTAGACACTAGTCTATGGAGCCATCTTTGAGTGGAAGTAGTAAGTAAAGTAGGAACTAATATGAAACCTTTTTATGAATAAACCCAGTTTCTGCCAACCCAGATGTTGGCTTTCTCAAAAAAAAAAAAAAAAAAACATTCTTAAGAATAAAATTCTAAAAGAAAAGATAAGAATATTTTGTATTTCCAAAAACTTTTCTTAAGATTTATCTTAAGAACACATTTAATAAGTATTCACATTCCTAAAAAGGTTCTTAAAAATAATTGTGAATAAAGTAGGTTAGGATAAGAATAAATTAGGACAACCTTAATCTTAAATCCCGGAAAGTAAGACGTTAAATTAATTTATCGGGTTATTTCAAAGATGATGCATTACAATATAACACAAGCTACAAATCACTAGTTGCAGGAATGTGGACAAGTTACACATATCACTAATCTTGCTATTATTAAAACAGTGATCACTAGAGTGAACGCATTTACAAGACGCTTTCTAGAGAGAGAGAGAGCATGAAAGACGACTAAGGATCCGACAAATCTTTTTTTTTTATCTACAAGTTGGAAAGTTTGAGTTAGAGTAGTTTGGAAGAGCATGAAGTATAAACTCAACAAGGCTGTAAAAGCAGACTAATGAGTAGATTAATTTTCCTCTTCAGCGTGATGACGTTTAAGTTCACTGACAACCTCTGTCCAATTGAACCACTCTTTTAAGGCATGTAAAAGCGTGAAAAACAAATCAGGATATTACTGTTTAATGATCTGTTTAATGTAGTAAAAATATTTTGAGCTTGTGTAAACCACAGACCATATTTCAGACATTTAACCCCAAAAAATACATAATAATTGGATTATGAACGATGGAATCTTGTTTCCGGGATTTAGGACTCATTCCAGCAGCACTCTATACTGTAAATACAGTATATTACATGATATAAATAATATAGATAATATGTATGGATCATCAAAAGTAGGTATGTAATATAGTTTGTTAGACAAAATCTCAAGAACTCATCAATTATCCCAAAAGCTAAACAGTGTGCTAGCGTGCACTAAGGAAAAAAGGCACCCCATGCAGGCCCAATAGTTATCTTCTTGTTCTTTATGTGTTCTGGGGTACTGACTCCACTGGCATTGTTCATAATTTACCAGTGATTGATGGTAATGATGGTCCAAGACTACACTTTCTCCTCCCATCCCGTTCAATTCCAGTACTTTGAAAAACAAAAAAAAAACAAAAAAAAAAACACAAAAGTGAATAAAAGACCCCACTAACCATTTTTATCTCTTGCTCCCTCTTTCACACACTAACACACATATGCATACATGAAATAGCTGAGGGAAACAGAAGCAGGAACCTTCACACCACTTGGCCGGCACATGTGGACAAGCCAGTGCCGACTGGCTGCTTCACTGTCACCGGCTGATAGCCAGGCTTTAATGGAAAAAGATACAACCCAGCCAAAGACTGGAGAATCATTTCTATGATAAAGTTATATGTTCAGCCTTGAAAAACTGAGAGATAATGTTTGGCTTCATTATAATTCCCAGTGTGTTTAAACAGGCAGCCCAGAATGCAAACAAAAGCAGATGAAATTTGAAAAGTATTATCAATATTGCAGATAGCGGATGCCCTTTCCAATCAGAAAAACCATATCTCGCATAGCAAATTTATGGTTGACTAGTTCATTCGTTTCTATTAGCCTGTTGTATGTTTCTCTCTTCCTCATATATATTTATGTGGAATTTATGAGTGGGCCAAACAAACTGTCATTAGATATCCCTTTAATTCACTAAGCTGGCCTGCTAAAGGTAGCTGGGTACATTTAAAAGGCATTAGTTGCTTTGACTGATATTTTTCTGAACTCTCTCCAAAGGACCATTCGTCACATGCCCCGGCCATAGTCCAGCATGCTTGTTGCATCACTCTGCGCTTAAGTGTGTGTGTGAGCGTATGACGGATAGAGACCCTGTGTGTGTTTCTGTGAGTAATTCTCTCTGTGTGCACCACTGCGGCTCCTTCACACGCACTCAACGTATTCTGCGAGTCTCTTAATAGCAAGCTGCTGGAGCAAAATAATTGTCATTTTCCAGCCACTGGGCCTAAAGTCATATAACATAATGAAATGTCTAAAAAAGTGAGGGGGTGGGGGTGGTTTGTGTATAAATATTTCTATGTGGTGCTTTGGCTTCGTCTCAATGCATGGAAGGTCTGCTGAATCAAATGCTGTGCCACTTGAATAATTTACTGCATACCTTGGAAAGGGGGTGTGCGTGTGTGTATGGGTATTCAAGAATGCCAGCTAGGTGAAATGTCTAAATATTGTATATGCCCACTCTAAAGTGTGTTTGTGCACGCTGTGATATATGTCCTGGGGATCTTGATACAACATTCAATACGGTCCTGCTGGACAGATTAGGCTGCTAACAGAGGAACCGGTGATATGTGCCTTAGCACTAAGTGTTCTGGGACAGGCTGATGGGTTGATTTAAGTCGGGGTGGGAGCAAGTGGAGATAAATGTTAGTGATGCTTCTCAAACCCGATCCCCTCCCACCCCATTTTTTCTACTTCAGCAGATCCATCAACTGGTACAGAGGGTAATGAGTAAGGGGTGGAGGTGAACACATTACAGAGGGCTGACCTTGCCCACAAAGAGAAAAAGCGTTCTTAGATGCCACATGAAGCCTGTCCCCCCACCTGTAAAGTCATCATTGGTATTGTGTGAGGTTTAAAAGGTTCTTTATTCAATGCAAGAGTAGTTGAAAAAATGTACTCCATGAATGCATTTTCAGAGCATGTGTAGCCTGACATTTGGCAGACCGTTTCTAGACAGACAGTTTTTAGGAAACCTTTTTCAAAACAATCATTATTTTTGCATGATAATTTGGTTAGGGTTAGGGTTAGGGTCAATATCCGCCTTTTTAAGGTCCCCTTAAACGTTGGTTAAACAATCCTGGGACGTCATAGAACTGACGCTTTACCTTTAACGTCAGTTAGGTGACGGGGTAGGTTTAGGGGTTGGTTTAGGTCTGGGGTAGAGTTAGGATCCGATAACGTTATCTAACCGACGTTTAAGGGGGCCCTGAAAAGGCGGATGTTGACGTATGGTCAAAGAGCGTCCCAAGACGTCAGTTATATGACGTCTTGGGATGAGACTGTGCTGTAACACTAGTGGCACAGAATCACATTTTAAAATGCATCAAATTATGTTGCAATTACATAATGGTAAAAGCATATATTGGTAAATTGCACAACACCTGTCATGAAATGTTTAGTTTATATTTGAATCACACAACCAAATGGAATATATATATATATATATATATATATATATATATATATAAATACAAATATTAATTACAAAATAATTTAAAAACTTTGCATAAATAACATTTTGATTAGAAAAAATGATTAGTTTATAGGCATATATTTATTTTCAAGCTCACATTTCAACCCCCCCCCCACAAAAAAAAAAAAAAAAAAACAAACAAAAAAAAACAACATATTTTCCCATTCTGACTATTTATTTTTAGGACAATGACATTACATTTGTCACATTACATTACATTTTATTTTGATGGTGCACATTAGACATTCTACTAGTTATAGGTCACTGTACAAAAACATGTATACTTCTTGGCTATAGTTTACACTTTATTTTAAAGGGGTGGTAAAGTATGATTTAACTTTTCAACTTAAAGTGTGAAATGTTGCTGTTTGAGCATGAATGACATTATCAAAGTTACAATGCTCTAAGTTCTAAGCAAAGGATGATATTTGCTTTTAAAGAAATCGTTTTTTTAAGCGACTAAAACAATGGGCTAGTAGGGACTACACAAGCTTCCTCCCGGGTTAGTGACATCACCAACCCTAAAATGTACATAAACTCCGCCCCCGGGAACATGCAGTCCATGATGCTGTTGGGCAGCTGTTGTATAAGAGTACATTTGTGAGTCAGCTTTAGCATCCGTCTTTTCACATACAATAGAACGTCACTCTGTGTGCATCTCACAACAGTTCCTATATGAGCGATTTATTGATTATCATCACATAATATGCTAATATTCTATAATATTCGTACATACCCCAATATTAAATATCGAGCACGACTCTCGGACATACTCGGTGTCTCTGCGCACTATCAAGCACGTTCTCTCGCTTTTGTCCAGTCCGGCGCCTCATAAATATACACACACACCAAAGGAAAAACTTTGCAGGTCATATGGCGGAAGAAGCGAGAGCCTGGATTAAAGGGAACCTATTATGGAAAATTCACTTTTACACGGTGTTTGAACATAAATGTGTGTTGGCAGTGTGTGAGCAAAACCACCCTAGAATGATAAAAATCCACCCAGTGTTTTTTTTTACAATCTTAATAAATCATATGCACTGTCCCAGAATGAGCTGTTCTCAGCGCTTTGTGACGTAGAATTGAGCAAGGGGTTTGATTGACAGTGTGGTTGTGGCATAGACCCCGCCCTCGGTGATCTGTACACCATCCTCCATTGTTTCAACGACAGCCGGTAATCATAAGTGTTCTGTTGTGGGATGGGATGTAATAATGACATTCATAGTAGTTTTCACCTACTTCCGACATCAGAGCCACTGAAAACACAGTGAATGTATTGCATTTTGGAAGTTTAAGTGGCGCCTTTCCTTCGTAAATAAGTTTATGTTTGAGTGAATCATTTTCTGACTGACTGTTTAGTGGACAAGAGTCTTAAAAGTTAATCCTCAAGTGTGGATCGTCGTCTACTGTTTGCGATCCACTGTCACCTCCAGTAACAGTAAGTGTATTTTATGTTTTTTGAGCAAATAGTATCAGTCGAATGTCAGCCAATTCAACAACAAATGCGTCTAAAGTTGTTGTCATCGTAGGATGTCTGTGTATATAATTTAAACCTTGTTTGTATAGTGTGTAACCACACGTTTTTATATATATATATATTTATATTTTCACAGGTCCCTCGCATAAATGTAATTTCGCTTGTACGTACCAAACTTTATCACAATATGTGTTTGTAGTTTAAAAAATTGCGCTAACAGTGTTTGTGTTTGTCTGTGTGTGTGTGTTGCACATACATAATTTCAAAGGGGACGCAATTACAACTCTATAAGTACATAAAGTGTCAAATAACTAACCGAGATGTACTGGTCCATTCTCATTTGTGTTTATTCTTCCGAAGTCTTTCGTCAACTGGCTCTGATCAGAGACTATTTATATATTCCGATTCAAACATGTACGGCTGAATGACATTCAGAACAGCAGCCCTTCTGCTTACCGACTGCCATAGGTATCAAGTTACGCCCTCATCCAAAGACAGGGTGGGGATATGCAGCTCATTTGCATTTAAGATGGTATACCCCCGAAACAGCTCATTTTTAAACAGGCCCCAAAATGACATTTTCAAATGGTTATAATAAATTAACTATGGGGTATTTTGAGCTGAAACTTCACAAATACATTCCACTCGGAGACCAATATTACATCTTGTAAAAATGGGCATAATAGGTGCCCTTTAAAACCGCTTCAGTGAGCTCAATAATAGTAACGCCATGTTTTTTTTTGTCAGTAATGCCGTTGTAACGGAGGAAACTGTAATTAGTTTGATTACTCGTTACTGAAAAAAATAATGCCATTAGTAACGCTGTTTATTTATAATGCCGTTATTCATCACTGCGTATAGTCAGTGGAATGTCTGTTTTGGGACCATCAAAATAAAGTGTTTGCAGATATTAATTAAGCACTGTACTCTAATGGTTGGTAGTTGACATGTAGTTACTTATAGTTAGTAACATGTCTTAAGTGAAAGTAAAGTGTTTCCTAATTAGGCACATATTTCTAATTTTTTTATTTCTGTAATGAAATCTGTATTGCCTTTCTTATTTTTAAAGTGATTTTCATTGATCAGGCTTTCTGTATTAGTTAGTACAACACATGTAAAATGTATTAGTCTTTTAATGTTACAGTTAGTGAGAATGAGACTTTTGCATTACAAAAATGAGAAGTGGGTTGTGAAATGAATACACAATCCAGTGGTCCTAATAGAAGACTTTCTTTGCTTTATGCTTTTTCCTCAGATTTTTGGGTTAAAATGCAGTGCATAGCTTCATGACAAATGTAGTTATTCACTGGTTGCTGGTCTTGACGTGTTATTGTGTGGGTGAGGACTGAGAGGTTGCTGCTCTAATGGAGACACAGGTTTATTGACAATAAAACGGTTTGGCTGTATCTGCAGTGGGCTGCCTGTGATATACTGGAGCCAGAGTGTAGTCAAGGCTGGCATACACCATCCAGTGCTGACAGCAGCACACTCACACAACAAGTACACACACACACACGTACAAACACAGATGTGTTCTAAAACACTGTCTTGCATACACACACATATTTACACTTTCAAAGGTTCAGGCTAATGCTGGACATTAACATAACAATTTTGGGTATGAATGTCCTTTCTTCAATTGTGTAGACTATTTCTTTGAAATGTACCACTCTTGCATGGCAAAACACATCTGTCAGCCTCAGACTACTCAGTTTTAGTAAGATATGAAAACAATAGCTCTGTTCTAAAACTTAGTGAGGCTACAAGGGCAGCATTTTAAAGCAGCATAGGTGCAAACTGTGATGTTTTATTGTGCCTATATTGGCAGCAAGGCGACACTTAGGTTTAGAAACAGAGCTAGTTTCAGAGATCTAGGAAAATGTTATACATTTAGCTTAGGAATGCACAAAATATTGTTACCACATTTGATTTTCGAACATATATTGGATATTTATGCATTCATGTTTATGTATTACCTTTGCTGCCATCTAACACTCAAAATTCTTTTAAAAAACTATTAATATGATAACATGTTTACAAGTTTCTTATCTAAATATATAATCTATTTAAATATATAATTATAATTTTGTGATGGCTTAATTCACTTGTAGCTTTTGAAAATAATTAATGTTTCTATATATATATATATATATATATATATATATATATATATATATATATATATATATATAGTTAGTTTCATGCAGGTTTGCTTAGTTTTAAACAGACTCATTTCATTAGTTATCAAATCTTAGTTCATCATATCTTCATAGTGAGTGCACTGATTACAAATATTGCCAATTTTGAATCATAATATTTCTTAATAATAATATTATAACCAAATAATTGAATAGTGTTTAGTTTTTGTTGTTGTTGTTATTACCAAACACAATAATATGCAACGTTAAGTCAGGATTAATGACAGAGTAATGGTTAGCAGATGTTTATTGCAGGCAGTATGAGAGGGATACATGTGGAATACGTCAGTGACTTGTATCATTTACAAGTGTTGTGCAAAAGCAGCTTTATTTTCTTTAGATACAACAGAACCATTGAAGGCTATCAGTGTTTTGTGGCGACTGCCCTTGTAATCTTTATTTAAGGTCATCTTTTACACACACGCCTCGTGCGCTGGGTGTTCTTCATATATATAGTCTGTCTCCATGTCAGATTAAAAAGGAAGTAAGGGCTTGCAAGAAGAATAAAGAACTCTTTCCAAGAAGTATTAGTTCCTTTTTAATTTTAGCGGGATGAGGAACCCAGAATTTAAATGAAAGAATCGGTTTTCATCCAGCTAATAGTAATCCATAATCCAGCCAACGTGTCTTAACCACAATGTGGTTGGTCTGATTAACTTTAATGCTTTTCCTCTCAATTTATTGAAATGTTGGAATGAGCACATTTGCTTTGAAAGTCTCTCTCTCCCTCTGTCGCTCTATCTCTCTCTGTGAGTGAGAGAAAGATAGACTGTGAGAGTGAACGAGAGGGAGAAAATATAACTTTAAGAGCAGGATGGCACAGTCATTAAATATGTTTCATTCCCTCAGACAATGGGGGGTATGTGAGCCCATTGAAGATACATTTTAAGGATACGTGTTGGCTCTTTTTCAATCAATTTAAAACAAAATTATAATAATAAAATGTCACAGCGAAAGGGCAAAAATGCTAGTTGAAAAAAAAATAATTAAACAGGCGAGTTTCATTTGCTTCCACACTTCAAATGAATTTCTGTAATGATCTCAAAACCTGCGAAAGGCAAATCCAATCAAACAATATCTAGTGAGTTTCATTTTCCCCTGCATAGCGATGACCCCCTTTGTCAAAGGGTGAGCCGGAGAGACTGTAGGTCGCCATAGCCATCCAAATGAAGGAGACAATTTAGCGTAGTTAAAGCTATTATCCCACTACTGTGTGTGTGCGTGCTTCTACGCCTGCGTCTACGCTATAGCTTTAACATTTTGGTGCTTTGATATGAGTCATTGTAAATGATGCCACGGAAGGTCAATTGCCGAGTTCAAAATGGCTGATGGAGGGAGGGTAAAATATTATGTTGTTTTTCTGCTTTCATGCTTCTGCTTTTTCACCCCTCCCAGTCTCTTCAGAGCAGACACAACGCTGCATTTATTTAAAAAGCGAACATTTATTCAGTCAGCCTGTGTCATTAATATAATACTGCATAAATAACACTCAGGTCTCTGTGTTTGAAGAGTGTGACATGAGCCCATTGTTTTTACTCTTTTTACCTTTAACCATTTGGTGGGTAATCACGCATAAGAAGGAAGAATAAGCCACGAGTGAATGAGCAGCAATGGTCCACTGACCTTTTACTGCTCATTATTGGACAACCCAAAAAGAAAGAAAAGAAAAAAAAATCTCCTAAATCTTCAGGGAATCTTGAATCAGTGCACTCAGTGACTGTTATTTTTCTTTTTTGATTATTATTATTTCTGTGGCCATTGTCCTGTGGCTGTGCGACTCACAATATTGTTGGATTCAGTGTGCGGAGGAGAGGAAGTCTCAGGACGGATGTTGGAGGTCTGACTCTGAGGTTGTGGTAATATTTGTCACCGGGGGCACTCTGCTGCGTTTGGCCTTTAGGCCTGCAGGTGTGCAGTCCTCCACTCTCTTACAGGAAGCATCAAGAGACTCATTGCACAACTACGCACGCCCCCATATGTATATATGTAGATGCTTACAGAGAGTTAGAGAGAAGGTCTGTGGTTCTGGAAACTTTCAAGATCACATTACTAGAAGTACTAAAACTTCATAATATGACAGCACACGCACACACACTCTGGAAAATATGCCAAACAAGCATTACACTAATCACTACTTTGAAATAGAGAGGCTATTTATATATTATGCATTGTGCAGTCCTGGGAGAGAAGAGAAAAGAAAAATTGATATCAGATGAAAATGAACACTCTGTAAAGCACATTAACCATCTCAGGTTTGGGAGCACATGCTGACTGCCAAATGGGACACCCCTGTGGAAAGCAAAATGGTCTCTCCCACAATTAATGTGGCGCACCTGTGATGGTTGATAAAGACTGCCGCACTGTGCACAGGTGTGGAACATTAATTCTGGGGTGTTCCTTGAAAAGATGAGCCCCCCTCCACCTCTACCACCACCTCTCAGCCCTCCACCCTCTCCTCCCCCACCTTTGGAGAGCGAAAAGCAAGAAAACAACGCTGCCGTTCATTCGGAGTGATCTGTGTGCAAAAGTATGCAAATGAATATGCGGCATGCTAATCAATCCTGTCCTTCACACAGACTGAAGGGGAAGAAGAAGTATGGAGAATGATGGAGTGAATCGGGCTGAGAGGGAATATGGGATGAGGGAAATTAGCTAGGATTTGCTTTTTACAACTTGCTAATGTTGCAATTTCACCTATTTGCATTGGTCACCTATTCCAGACAGATAGTGATCTATGTGGCCAAATCCATCCGGTTGTTCATACACTGCCACTTGGCGTCTAATTTTTTTTTATGTTTAAAAAATAATAATTATCTAATGCACACCACATTTGTTTCATTAGAAATACCAACGCGTTCTCGTCATAGGTCGTCATATAGTGACTCTTTTGAAATTTTGGCTAAATCCAATGCACATGGCACCCTTTAGCATCAATATAACACGCACAGAGCTTTGTTCGGTTATGGGTAGCTTTAGGTCTGGGTAGGGTTAGGGTTAGACCATGCTAAAGTTAGGGTTAGATGCTAAAGGGTGCCATGTGCGTTGGATGGCATATATATATATATATATATATATATATATATATATATATATAGACTCTTCCGTCCCTCTTAGGCTGCGTTCCAGTCCAAAATTGTCATACCCTTCACTCTCTAACTTCACTCCATTTTGTTCACTCGGATGTACGTCATTGCTTACGTTGCACGAGTGCCCAGTCTGGCGGAACCTTTGCAAAAGGCTTAATTGGAACGTTCTATGCCCTTGATCACTTAGAATCCACTGTGGGGTTGAATTATTTTTTCTTACGAAATTGTTTAATGCAACATTCTATACGTGTGTTCTGATTTGTTTCAAATAATGTTCACAATCATGTTGCATTGTGGTATACGGAGCTGCCTGAAGTGTACATATAAAGTAGGCTCACTCCTTTAGTCAAAATCGAGGGAGCGAGGGTCTGTCCATATAAACTTCCCTCGTCCACTTCGCGAAGTGGAACACACTTCAAAATGGCTTGAAGTGCTTAGGAAAGTTTACAAGTGCGTGTCTAAAAGTGACTGTAGCATTGACTTAATGACAGACCTTCCTTCGTCCAACCATCACACCTGTGTATTTGTCGCCGACCGCATCTCCAAGGCTTGGGCACAGCAGTGGGTCAGTGGTTCATGTAGGTTGTCTACAAACCAGAATGTTGGTGGTTCAATCCCCAGTTCCACCTGAACAAGTGTCGATGAGCAAGACACCACTGCCCAGCTGCTCCCGACGAGCTGAATGGCGCTGAGGCAATGGATGAATGAATGTGAGGCAATATGTAAAGCGCTTTGGTGGCCATTGGGTCTGTGAAAGCACTATGTAAATGCAGTCCATTTACCATAAAAGTGGACTGGAATCGCAGCCTTGGTACTATTTCTAACTCAGACTAGCTTTTCAGAACTTTAGAATGAGATCTGGTTGTAGTAAAATTTGCTCATATGGTAAACATTGATTGAGTGTTATTCTTGCGTGGGCTGGAATGATATTGTAACATTCCAAAGCATTTCATCTGCAATTTTTCTTTAAACAGATTGGTCAATTATGCAGTAATATTATTTGAAATCTGGAGAATGCACATCAGAATCGAGACGCATGTTTCTCGTAGCCTCATTTGAAAGTGATTATAACTGATAGTGAACAGAACTGTTCTTAACATTTTTACAATGCATTCACAATGGTGCTTCAAAAAGTTTTGTTACTACTGACATAATAGTGTCATGAATTTGCATGTAAATTAAGTCACATTAAGTGAAGTAACATTATTAGAGTTTTTTTTAAATAAAAAAGATTATTATTATTTTTTTTTTTGACACACAGTTTAATCCACAGCAGGCAAGCTTTGAGTTACTAGTATTAAGTGACCCGTAAACAACATTTTAACATATTTTTGGATAATTTCCCAGACATTTTCATTTTAAACTATCCAACTAATCCCCAGACTTCTATTTAAAAAGAGAAAAGCTTGCCTGAAAAAAATAGCATACAAACAGCAGTTGCTAAAGTTATATTAGTCAGAAACATTTTTAAGGCATTGCTTATTATTCAAGAGTCAATTGCCAGATTGGGCAAAGACAACGTTCAGCTGGCATTTGTTAATTTGCATATAGCAGGAGAATAGAAAAGATATGATTTCTATTCATTTTGCAGAGACACATTTTTGTGATAATAGTACCTGCCATTAGCAAAGGGGAAAGAGGATTCAGTTTGGCTTACAGATCAGAGGGTTTCTGAAAACAAGAGTGAGATATGGAGAAAAAAGGGCGTGTGACTTTGTATTTGGGCCAGTAGATGTCCCCTCACAGCAGATCACTGGCGTCTAGACTCAGTAGCAGTGTTAGCACACACAGGAGCATCACATGCAATTCAGTGTGAGTGCACGGGAACAAACAGATATACAAGCGTGTTGTACAGTGCACAGAGACGTCTGTGGTCATTAGTGAAAGCATCGTGTTGTGGGTTAAACCATACATCAGCAAAGTGTGAATTTTATCAAATAATCAGAGTATTGAACCACTGGCTGCCCACTATAGTATTGACTGAAGAGTGTGAAAGGGGTAATAAATTACTACACGGAGAGTGGGAGCGCCGCGCATGTGTGTGTGTGTGCTCGTGTGCGTGACAGATTCTGTGGTGATCTCAGATGTCACAGAGCAGCAAACCACAACCTGCATTATAGCTTCCCAACCTCTCAGCATGAGCATCTGCAATATTACAAATGCTAATATGACGCTAAACTGATTAATAATTAAACAATTACGGTCATGAATCAATAACTTCTGCACTTTTTTTTCGTTTGTAAATTACAGCAAATAAACAAGGACAGAGAATTACAAAGTCAAATTTGCAAAGGGAAAAAGTCATATCCGTTTCATCCGTCTATAAAATTAGAGAGGAAAAAATAAACATTAAAAATGCTCTTTGTGAAAGTTTTCCTCTCTTCAATTAGCAAAAGTAGACCACTATCTCAGTTTTGAACATTTTTTTTCTGAATAAAATTGGTTTAGTTTCTCCCCCCAAATGTGATCTATTTTGCAATGAGAGCAATAGACGAGCTCTTTCCAAACAAACTCTTACTGTGTGAGCCGTCCCCAACGGGATGTTATTAGACACTTGTGAAACGACATAATAGCACCGTCTGTTTCCAGTTAATAAGTATCATTGCTTAATACAATACACTTGCCAGCAGAGACAAGTGAGTCCTGACATGTAATAAAGTGGTGTTACATAGATTTATTTCACAGCATTAGGCTCTATAAAACTTCCATGACTAAAGCAAATGAAGCCACTTTTAGGCAGGTGCTGATAAGATGATATTACGGCTGTTTGCATTAGCTGATATTGAGCAGTGTGCAGTTGAAACGAATGCGATGAAACAAAATCATTAACGTGAGTGTGTGTGTGTGTGTGTGGGGACTGTTTTTAATGCCTTTACAGTCTCTCTCACTCGTCCCCTCTCAGATGCCACTGCGGTATGTTCACGGGGACAAGGATGAAAACATAAACAAATCTCTGATAAGAAATATGACATGGATATCAGCATGCAAAAGAAGCTGAAAGCTGGGAGCGCAGACAGTCAGATTAATGATAAATTACAAGGACTAGCCTTGTTTATAGTAGTAATTTTCCCTCCTTGCACCTGCCGCTTTCCCCTGGCCTAAAGCTGCCTCTCTCCCCTCGTCTCCATTCCTCCCCTCCGTCGCATCATCGTGTACCCATCCTGGCACCATGTGGCGATACCAAACCACCGTGACACAGCAGTGGTGTTTACAAATTTATGTTTAAAATTTGGAGAAAATACTGGAACACTTTAACAATAAGGTCCCATTATAGTTAATCCATTGAATAACTTACATAAATGTGTTACACTATTTATAAATCTTTAGCTGCGTTTCCACCGCAGAAACTTTCCCCAGGAACTTTGGGGTGGTTCTCGGTGTGTTTACACCGCAGGAACCAGGGTCTAAATGAAGTTCCGGGTAAAAATTCCCTGCTAGGTGGTACTTTTTCAGAGTTCAGGAACTTTCGGGGTGGGACTTGTGTGCTGAACATGCTGATTGGTTCTTACCACGCTTTTCTTTCTGCCCGATGCCGCGCTGTTCGTCCCGGGTTCGTCCAAGGGGTAATCCATCGACCGGAAGTTGAAGCCTCGCGGGAGCTGCCATCTTGTAGCAGAACTTCACCTGTGTTAGCATTCCCATTGACTCCCATTCATTTTGGCGTCACTTTGACAGCGAATAACTTTACATCTGAGGCGTTTGAAGACCCCATTTGTCCTTTATTTATTTCTAAAGAAACACGACAATGTATAAATTGCTCCATTACCTTGTAGCCTATGTTATGGCCCCTTAGAAGCAGTTTTAGTAAAAGTGTGCTAACGATTGCGTCATACCCAAGCGACTCTCTGTCGCACAGTGGAGAGATTACCGTATGGACAGGAGAAGAAGCTTGCGCGCAATCGGGGAAACGTGGAGGCAATATGACAAAATAATTAATCAGAATACCTAGCAGAATTGTCTCCTTCTCCTAGCTCATGAACAGCTCCTATTCACACTCTTCGCCTCTGCATGTTTCGGAAGGGAATGATTCAGATTTTTCATGCCACAGTACTAGAAGACAGACGGTTTGCTTTACGTCACAACTACATCGTCAAGCTCTGTTTGAGTCTGCGCGTCAGGGACGGAAGTGCTAAAAATTGCCAAAAACGGGCTTCAATCGTCTCAATGGAGTTCCAATGAGATCGGTCTGTCCATTTCTTTTACTGTCTATGGGTTTCGTCCCGTCCATCCTATGCATCCATCTCACGGTCAATGTCCGCTGATAAAAAACGTCTACTTTTATATCTAGCATTACGAGCTTTCTGAATACGCTTTGGGTGCTCGTCTCTTTTCTGCCGTTTAGTTAATTACCTTGTTAGTAAACCAATCGCGCACAAAAGCAGCAAAGCTTGAATCTCCTCCATACAAAACTCAAAACAAACGCGCAGGCTAAGAATAGCAGTCGCACGCAGTTTAACACATAATCTTCCCGCCTCGGACCGGTACTTTAGTACGCGGTGTAAACGCAGTAAGCAAGTGGTCTGGGGAAAAAAGTTCCTGTGAAAAAAGTTCCTGGGACAAATAGTTCCTGGTAATTGTGGTGGAAACACGGCTTTTGTTTAGGTTAATTAATTCAAATTCAGCAGTTCATGTTAGTTTGTGTTAACTAATGTGGTTAATGTTAACAAATGGAACCTTATTATAAAGTGTTACCAAAAATGTAAATGTATAGTTGGGATGCGTAAAGGCCCTTGGTAATTGACGCAATGCTTCATTTAATATTAATATTAACATATATAACTTTTGATTTTAATAGTGTATTAGTAAATGTTGAAATTAACATTAACTTAATAGATCTATTTTTCATTGTAAGTTCAACCAATTTCTAAATCGATAGATGCATAAAGAGAGAGAGATGTGTAAAGGCCGTGTGTGCTCATAAGCAACACGTATGTCATTGAATATTGACGCAATGCTTCATTTTAATACTAATTACACGTGAGGCTCTGCAAAATACACAAATAATACAAGCGTCGCTCGGGCCTGAAGTGCTGCATTAAATGCAAAGAGGAGGCTGAGGGCAAGAGTAGTCAATATGAAGTAGCAGAGACCAAACCCCCACACCTCATTACGCCAATTGTGAATGTTAATTCTAGTGGCTTTATTAGTTCGAATTAGGCAGCGAGAGAGAGACTTGCTCTTTCATTGTTCATTACCATGTTTGGCTGTGCCTCGTAACTTGCAGTCACTGAATGGTCAGAAGAAGGAGGGGTGGCTGTGGTGCGTCTGAGTGGCTATTGTCTAAATCGTAATTATATTTTTATTATAAGCAAGCTCCGGGCTTCCGAGTCTATACAAAGCAATTTCCAATAAAGAGTGCTACTGGCAGAAAGTGTTTACATACAAAATGGTAAGAATACACTAACAGCGTTTCGTGTTAATAAACTATAATCACTCACCTAATTTAATCTGGTTGCCATGGAAAACAAATGACACTTGAGGTCTAAGAGAACACGGGAGGAACTGTGCGCGAGCGCCATAGGTGCATCTCGCTTTTAATGAGAAATTAGAAAAGATTGGTAACACCTCCCTTCATCCTGGTGTAACGGTGCAAGCACCTGCCCTGTTCGCTTTGTATAGGCAGATAGGTGTGTGTGAGCAAGGGTGTGGGACGTCCGCCTGTGCCGTCAGCACGGCTGTGCTCCTCAGAAATAGAAAATTGAGTGGGAATTGGCCTAATTGTACGGAATGATTGATGCCAGTGGAAACCACATTAAAAACACGAAATGTTCTCCCTGTTAGCCACACACGCCATTCTCCGGGCAAATTTACTCCCCAGACAACAAGAGCCTGTGCTTTTAACTGCACGCCAGAGAACAGAAGGGCTCTCTAGCTAACCATGGGAGCATGCACTTACAGAATAAGGGAATCCAAGCACAGGCCAAGTCGATAAAGGGGGCACCTGCCGTGCGTGCCTGTGTGTGTGTGTGTGCTCATATGGTTGCTGCTCTGATGGACGGATGCGAGCATGGGTGAACGTCCATCTCTGTTGCTCTGTTGTTCAGGAGCGGTGTGTGATGAAAGGTGAGTGATGATAATCAAAATCAAACCTCCCACCCACACACACATACAGACGGGGTCTAATAAGTGGAGGTTTATTCACGGCACACAACACATGCGAGGACGCTTTGTTTAATAAATTGCGGATATATGGCGAACATCTGGATGTCCACGTTTTTAAGTATCTGTCCTCCACCGCTGAGAAGTGAGGGTTGTGCTCTAATATAACAGTTTAGAGCTATATCTTTTTAGGTGACCAGAACAGCCCCTGCATGTAGCCACTGATGAGCGGAGAAATAGCATAATTGCATTATTTGTTGTTTTATGTACAGGATACAGTAAAGATCTCTCTCTCACCCTCAGGACCTGAACTTCATTTACCCATGATTCTTAGCTTCAGACTCCATTGTGCACTTAAAGTCACTTTGATACTTAATTGTTTTGGTCTTTGATTTGCTTACCCATATAGGCATGCATGATACACTGGTATCATTCTGGTTGTCAGTTGATCTTTTTTTCTATATTGGATATACAGTATCATTCAAAAGTTTCATGTCGGTACGATTTTTATAATGTTTTTGAAAGAAATGTCTTATGCTAATCAAGGCTACTTATATTTATAAATATAGCAAACAAATAATATTGTGAAATATTATTTCAATTCAAGTAACTCTTATTAACTCTTATTATTTATACTCTTATTATTATATACACTTATCTCTATATTCGTATTATCTCTATACTCTTATCTTATTATTTAATACTCTTATTAACTTATAATTTTAATATACATTTTAACATTTATTTCTGTTATGGCAAACCTGAAAAACCTGAAAAAGAAACTACCATTTTTCTTGTTTGTTAAAATGAGTATTTTATCTGAACAGGTATCAACAGGTATCTTTTATCAGGGAGCAGCAGTAGAAACAGTCTTTGTAGTCAGAGGTCACGCCCCTACTACAGATATAAGTCTGACCAACGTTACTTCCCTGATAGTAGCTTAGGTTTGGTAATTGATTTGCCATGGTTGCCAAAGTATAATAAGATTACATTAAACAGAGGTAAATCCCCATTTTTTACTTTGCGTCAAACTGTGTACCGCGTAGCCTGAAGTGCAGCTCTCCAAAAATTTAATAATGCGTCAATTCTACACGTAGCCTATAAGTGCTGTGATTGCTAGAACCGCTCCTCTGGTTTCACAGGCTCCCTCTGCATGTGTAATTGTGTGTCAACGACACAGAAGTTCAAATGAAAACCAATGCGTAGTCTATAGCGTAGAGGCACAATTTATACTTCTGCGTCGATCTCACACTGTAGCTACGCCAAAGGCTGTGTGTAGCGCGCTGTAACCTTCCGGTGTACCCTGATGGGCACCTCTCCAAAAATGTTATAACGCGTCATTTCTACAAGAACCGCAAGTGCTGTGATTGGTCTGCTAGAACTGCTTCCCGGGTTTCAGATGCTCCCTCTGCATGTGTAATTGCGCGTCAACGCGGACAACCACGCAGAGGTATAAATGAAAACCAACGTTTCGTGTAGTCTATTGCATAGAGGCTCCGCCGTAGGTCCGACACAGAAGTATAAATCAGCCTTAAGGTGAAGCGGTCGTGAATAAGGTGCAGCGACAAGTGGGTGTTTGTAAAACTGTTGCGGTCATGCTCGCCTCACGCACCCGCCTGCCCGCTGCCGAAGTTGAATTGTTTATAATATACCTAAGTTATCTGTTCTCCCTTAATTATCCCCATGTGTTTGCTGTCCTGTGCTGGTTCATTGTGTATTCTTACATGGTTAAAATATTCCTGTGCGTACCTTGTCTTGAGTTCTGTTTAAACAATGAAGTTTTCTTGTTATAGTTTTGTTCCTGTGAAGTTTTATATCTAAGTCTTAGTCTAGTGTTGTTAGTCTTTTGCTTTTGAAAATCCGTAACAGCAGCACTCAGGCCACACTCTCCACTGCAGCAACCAACACAGACTAACCCCATTAAACACAGACGAGTACATTATTTATGGGAAAATGTGCAAACACTCTTTGCAAATTTTCCCATAAATATAGAGTCTAGAAAAAACATTTTGTCATACTGTTAAAAATAGATAATCGACTCTCTTATGCAACAGTTGATATAATTTATAATACATTGAACAGGAAGTAACAGAAGCAACTCAGCCATATATATATAAATGATATATTATTATTATTATTTTTTTGGGATACTCTAATGAAAAGAATGTTAAAAAGAACAGCATTCATTTTATTTATATATTTTTTTAATTTAAGAAATATTTGAAAAGTAGTGTGCATGGTCATTTACATGTATATTACATTTGCTGTCAGTTAACACTTACTTAAAGTTCATTTTTAAAAACACTAACAATTTAACACTGAAATGTAATCTTTGGCAAGTTTCAAAATGATTGTGCATGTTTCTTTTTTGTATATTATAATGCTGCTGTAATGACATATTACACACACAGGAGTATATTAGGTCCTGGGTGACAAGAGTTTTATTGAACAGGAAGTGGAGGAGCAACAAATGTCAGTATTCAGGTAGGATACTAGTCACAGTTTCATCATAATCAATACTTACTTCTGAAACTTAGAATATAAACAACTCAAGGTTTAATAAGACAGTCTTTCAATCAAAATAGCATCAAAACAGGTACATAAAAACATATGGCTTCAGAAAAGCTCAGAGGAACAAATAGAGTCACACACGGATGCAGAGAGTTTCAGGGAATGAACACAATAACAGGAACATGTAAGTATCCAGGTAAGTTGAATGAGCAAGAGTCTAAGCACATTACTGATCCAAAGAGTCCATAAAGACAACTGAATCAACGGAGCATGTAAGTAATATAAACAAAAGACTAGGAAACATTACTGAGGCCAATGAGTTACCTGAATGAACTGGGTTTTAAAGCGAGTTAAAGGCTGGGGTACAGTAATGTAGATCAAGTGTGTATCATTAAAAGTCTAATCTTGGGGGAAACTAGGAGAACAAATGCAAACAAACCAAACAAGAAACAGGGAGTTCTGAAACAGACAATACATAAAAACGTCCATAAAACCAGATAAAGAAACAGAAAACCACGGAACCTGTAAAATAGCCCCCTTTTAGCCAAGGCTGGTTTTGTACAACAAGTGGCCAGCAGAATGGATCAGGCAGCAGAGGTGACAATAATGATGGAGCTGGAAGCTTCCAGGATAGGGTAGGTTGAGCTGGCCATACCAAATGATTCTCTGTTTTCTAAATACCTCTGATGACTTGAGATCTTGTGGGATGTCAATGAAGCAGGGAGTGTCTGTAGTGTCAACTAGAGTGCCAGCAGAACATGGTATATCTGGAGCACCAGCTGATTAGTTGACGTCAGAAATGCTGGCCGTCTGGCTGACCTTTGGAGCTTTGGTTGACTGGCTGACATCCGAAGTGCTGACAGACAGGCTTACATCTGGAGCGCCAGTGGAGAAAAAGACCTTTGGTTTGCCGGCTAACTGGTGGACAACTGGAATGCCTGCTGGAGGGCCAGTTGACTTGCTAAGGTGAGAAGTGCCGGCTGACTTGCTGACGTCTGGAGAGCCGACTGAGGGACGGGCGCCTGGAGTGCCAGCTGGCTTGAGGACGTCTAGGCTGCTGGCTGACTTGAGGACCTCAGTTATGATGACCCGGACAGATCTGGCTAAACAGAGAGAACATGCATAGAGAACATAAAATAAATATGACTGGAATGAGGGTGATAGGTACGTCCTCCATGGTCGAAGGAACTAAGAATGGTCTCTGTGGACAAGACACAATATTCTGAGACAATCTCTCTGGTTGATACAGGGCAGATATAAAATGCATAATAGGCCTCTTTGGCTGTGGCAGGGTAGGGAGGCAATTCGAAAACGACCTCTCTGGCTGAATTGGGATCGACGTCTATGGCCGAATCAGGACAGATAGCTATCACTGGAATGGCCTCCTTTGTTCGACAACTGTCCGGACTCATAACCGGACAGGTAGGAAACTCTAAAACTTCCCTTTTTTATCACAACTACACAAGCAGGAGCTTCAGAAACAGCCTTCCTGGCTGAAACAGGAATGTCATAATACACTGAAATGACCTCATGGATTGCAACTAAACAAGCAGGCACTTCAGAAACAGCTTCGCTGGCAGAAACAGGACTGGCTTAATACACTGGAATGACCTCCTTGGTCGCAACCAAACAAGCAGGAACTTCAGAAATGACCTAGACTGTGTTCAGGGGCTGGACCAACACAGGAGTGTTGAACTATTAACAGACAACACAAAGTTAACAAAGTCAATAAATATCCCTATGAGATCATATGCAGAAATATATATTTATATTCTCTTAACTGTTCATTTAACCCAGCATGATAAAAGATAATCAAATCATGGTCAGAATATTGGGCCTGAAAGGCAAGTTCCAAAAAGTCTACAGTGTGAGCTTCGAGGGACGGTCATCCTGGGTGAGGAGGATTAAGTGAAAGCATGCTGTACGTAGCAAAATCCTGAACTTGCTGATTTACTGTGAGTGGAGAGGACTCTGGACTTACTCTCAGGGCAAGGAACAAAAACTTGTCAAAACTCTAGAGCAGGAGCAGATTCTGGGTTGAGCTTCAGGATCGGAGTGAACTAGAAGTTCTTTGACAGGAACATACCCTGGAAGTACTCTTTGACAGGATGACGCATGGGTTTAAGCAGCCTTGTGGGCTGGCATGGAGCAGGTAAGGTACTGCTCATTAGAACTAGGCAGATGTCAAACTGCTGAGCTTGGTATCCTAGCTCTTTGGATAGATATAATGGGAACATCTTCCAATTTAGTAGCTAGCCTTGTACTCACAGAAACTGTCCTTATGGAACTGGGTTGGGCAAACTTGCCACGACAAGGATTTGGCTTTGTTTTGGTGGAAGTTGCCTGTTTGGTGCTGGGTGACGAGAACTGCTGCATAGGAGAGGATTGAGAGTACTGGAGAATAGCTGCTTAATGGTCTCGTTGTGCTCCAGTTTATAGAACTCACCAACTGTATAGATGAACAACACAGCCACACCATGTCAGAAATGTGCCAAATTTCACAGGAGACTTCATCTGGCAAGGTTTGGCAAATGTTATCATCAATCATCAATATTTGTTTCTGAGACTCAAGGTTAAATAAGACAGTATTTTAATCAAAATAGCATCTAAATAGGTAAATATGTAAATAATAACATACGGTTATAGAGAAGCTCAGATGATCAAACAGAGTCACTTATCTTAATAATATCCTTAAGAGTCCACAAACACAGATGCAGAGAGTCCAGGACATAAACAAAATAACAGGAACAGTTAAGTATCCAGGTAAGTCCACACACCCAGATTTACAGGAAACGGAAGACAATAACAGGAACAGGTAAGTTGACCGAACAAGAGTCTAAGCACATTACTAATCCAAAGAGTCCATAAAGACTGCAGAATCACAGGAATAAGAAATACAAACAAAAGTCCTGGAAACATCACTAAGACTAGACAACAAATGACTCAATGAGTTTGCTTATTCTGGGTACACACCAAAGATTTTTTACATCTTAGGAGATTTTCAAAATGTGATAGACCACACACGTGAGGAGAAAAAGAAATATGGTAGATTTAACCGTTTTGCTCCTATAGTGTGTGGTGTGCACACAAAAAAGATTTTCAACCAGAGTCTAGACAGTGAACACAGGAAATGTCACAAAATATCACAAGATTTCAGAATAGTGTTTGGAATGACACACAAATTAACCATAGTTTCGCCAAAAAATAAATACAAAATAAAAATCTAACTACAGTATTTATTTGGTTATACAAATGTTCAATACGACTATAATAAAACCATGGCTAATTTTCCGTCTCTCTCTCTCTCTCTCTCTCTCTCTCTCTCTCATCTCACTCACTCTCTCACTCACTCACTCACTCACTCACTCACTCACTCACTCACTCACACACATACACCTATCCTTATATGGAATGGTTTTTATACTGAGCTAATTACATTTTCTGAGCCACAAATTAACAACCTGATCTTCCATCTCTGCTGACCACATCAATTTCACTTTGTACTGCGCCATGGCTGCTTTGTTATGCTTCCGTCTTCCATCATCTCGCTTTTTTGATTGGATATTGTTTAGTTTCATGTGATAATCTCCAGAGCATGCGTGCGTTTGTCCTCGGGGTTCCCCCATAGACTGTAAAAAAAGATAGACGACGCCCCTTCGCTCTTTTCCTTCAGAGAGAACTGAAGCCGCCAGTGTCTCGATATGGCGCTGACATCTTGGAACTTGAGACTGCGCACTTGCGTTTTCAGGACCAGACATGCACAGTCGTGAGCAGGAAGTAAAGCCGCGAAATCAAGGCCCCGCCCTCATTGTCGCTGAATCAAACGCAAGCACACGCCCAGCACATTTCTTAAGTGGCCTCTGTCTGCTTCATTCCTCTCAAATGATGTCTGCTGATTGCAGAACCTAGTTAAATTAAGATAAATACAACTACTAACCACATAATCAACATTATTAAAAAAGTTTGCTGGTGCTTCAGTGACTACCTCGCACAGAGAACATGTCAATCACAGCTGTCAATCATCACATAACTAACTAAAAACACACTTATTTTAAAAACGAACACTTGAAATTACATCAACGTGATATAAACTACAGTAAATGACAGAAACTATCTTTGGAAAAAGGATATGTGAAGCGTAACTAAATTGTTTAGTTGGTCTCACATCCCGTTGAATAACATGGGGAGGTGGGGTTTATGATCCAGTACTAGGACCGGTCACTGGGGGCGATCAAGACGTTTTGGCTTCACTTTTGAGGGCTTGTGCTTGGGTTCCCCCGCACATCAGGATTTCTGGTCGCGATTCGGGACGGCTCTGATGTTCTTCCGAGCAGGTTCGGACACTCTTAATACATTCTCACATCAAGGGAGAGTCTGATCAGATAATCTGTAGAACCATCAAGATATTGGGACATAGCTAGGATTGTCGGAAGGAAATCGGCCCAAAATTTGCCTGATTATCTTTTGGGGTGTACCCAGCATTATAAGTGTTTAAGGCTGAGGTAATGTTCATCAAGTGTATATCCTTAACTAAAATGTTAATCTGGGAAGAACAAAGGCAAACATGATCTAAACAGGCAAGGGGAAGAGTTGAAAAAAGTGGAACAGAAAATACACTTCAAAACAAAAGTCCGTAAAACCAGACAAAGAATCCACAAACCCCTGAACTGTAAAAACGGTGGTACCTAAAATGGAATTATTTAATTGTAAGTAAATGGTTTAAAATTTGAATATCCACCATTTGTAAGTTATAACCAAGACAGATATATGTATATATTTTCTGATCAGGCCATAATTTTCATATCATGCATCCCTAACCAATCCTCTTACTGCATAATGATGTTTCTAATGGAGTTTGTACATGATTTGAGTTTGTTTTGAACTTGCGACAATAAATGTTCATCACAGACATTGTTCCGGCTTGAAAACTTGCATTGTGACCACTGTATGCCCTCAAAAGACCCACTGGACTCAGTTTCCTCTGCCTTTTTATTTAAGATGTTTAACTTGTTAATATTATTGGCCAGCCAGGTCTGCATTTGGATGCAACACATGGGCAAATGTGAGGTTTGTTAAAAAATGAAAAACAGTCTGGAATAAAGAGGACGAGGTGCAGAGATAAAGGGAAAAAACAGCAGTGGTCCTTTTGACCATGATAGTAGTTTCCCGCCAACACCCTTCGCACAGATGCCTATCAGTCTGCTGTGGAAGCAATATACACCAATGCCATTTCCCACATTTTCATAATTATTATTTCCAGGGGAGTCATTGGGGTCTTCTATAAGGAAATGTAAGTGATGGGCATTTAAAATGGCTTTTAAATCATGCAGGAGAGGGGGAGCCCTTTCAGAAATAATTGTGTCAAACAGCTTTTTCACCTTTTGCGAATCAATATGCACACTTATTCTTAAACTGACGACTATCCATCAAAAGGCAGCGCTGCTTTTTAATATACATCCTTGCATTTTAATGGGCTACTTTAGCAACAATGCTGCAGACAACAATATTGAGACTGTGTTATATTCCTGCAAAATCTGTGATCCTGAATCTTTGGCAGGCGAGCATGCTCAGACTAGCTACATCTCATCTCGATTACACCTTTGTTTGCACAAAACACACATACACATGTTTGTTTTTATATCATGGTGCGACTTTCCATTGACTTCTATTGGTTTTTATAGTGAGCTAATGTTATTTTTCTATCCCAAGCTTAACCCTCACACAATCTGTTTTGCATTTTCATTAAGACGTTATTTGGTATGTTTTTTTTTTTTTTTTTTGGAAACAGTTAGCTGGTGATTTCAGATTTGACAATCCTTGTGAGGACATTTGGTTGCAACAATGCAGGTAAATACTGCCCCACAAACATTACTTATCCTCCAGTTTGTATGTATAGTAATGTGTGTGTTTGTGTAGTTTTAATAATTTAGTTTTTAAATCATCAGATCATGCTTCTGTTTTATTTATTTATTTTTTTGTTCCTTTCATCGTCCACAAACTCGTCATTCATCTATTTCTGCAATTATCCCTAAACGGGACTAAAGAAGAGGTAGTCTATTCATTTACTTTTTCATTAAAATTATAGACACACATGGAGCTTTGGGGTTTATGTATTAAATAATGCATTATTTCATAATTATATAAAACATATAGATTTCTTAAATGGGATACTTGGCAAAATGGCGACTTTAATTAGATCATTGTATAAAATATCTCCAGGGTTTGATGAAACAATGTTAAGGATCTTGCCAAGGATGTAATATATGTTCAAACGGATAATGAATCACAAATAGGTTTTTATTTTACCTTTTTTTTTTGCCTTGTGCTGAAACATCCCATTATGTATTTATTAAATTTCATAACCACATACAGTATAAAATAGCGTCTAGGGAGTACATGTTTGCCTGCTAACTATGATAAGCTATATTGTTCTGTATTGGGCTTCAGAAATCTGTGGATTTGTATATAAATTGTGCTTTGAACACAATGATAGACTTCAGACTTATTTGCACGCATCTACATACAGTTGATAAACAGTCTAAGAAGGTCATTGATATTAAAGCAGAGTTGTGGTAAGATAATTCTCGGCTGTTTAAGAGCACTTGGCAGAGCAGAGAAATGGGAAATGCTGTGTCTCCGGCAAGTGCAATAATAGGAGAATTAAAACTGCTCCAAAACGCATGACTTTGCCAAGCAAACAATGCCTGCAGTCTTTTTGAAAATTACAGCGGCTAATTTGAAATGAAACACAAACAGTTTCGTGTTTGTTTCAAACCTCTATTATGATTCTTTGCATAGACGACCCCCGCCCCCACCCCTTCTCGCTATATATAAAGTATGTAAATGCTAGCTGCAGCAGTCAAATACATCAATGAAAGTTGACAGCTGAATTATTAGCATAGCTGAAAGCATCAGTCTTTTGTTTTAACCCAAGAATGGAGCATTTTTAAAACTCACAATGGCTCTAATCAAATTCTCAAGGTTGTTCAGTTTAGCATTGTATTAGTTTAATAGTTTCTGGTTCGCCGTTGACGTTAATGACACATTCCTATGTAAATATAATGTGCCTCTGAAAAGCCATCAAAACATTTTAAGGTTCAATGAATGCGGTTTCATTTCACTGTGCTTTTTTTCCCTCCCCCAACTGAACGAGAAATCTCTTTTTATTTAGCAATCTCTTCTGCACTTACAGAAATAATAAGACGACTGGATTGATTAATGAAGAGTTTTAAAGACTGTTGCAAAGCGTTTTTACAAATAACTTTGGGAAAATAGCAGTCTGGAAGGAGGAGACGAGGTTGTCCCTCCAGTCCACCTCTCGCTCGCCCAGCTTTCGATAGCACCCCCAAACCCCTAGCATCTTTCCCTGTGTGACTGTGGAGGCCTTTGGCAAACATTCAGGCTCCATCAACAAGAGATGATAAAATGGCATATATTATCACTCGTCAGAGACTGATGAAACCATTTAGAATAATATACTGGAATACATCAAAGGATCTTGCTTTGCGGGCGCCTCCTAGCATGTCACGATGTAAAAAGAGCAATATTTGTTTAATATCTGCTTCCGTTTCAAATTATTTTCTAGAGGCTTTTCCCCCATTATCCTCTGTCTGTGGAGACAGAGTTTGTGACAATGTTGTTTGTAACTTAGTCTAAGTTTAAGTTTCAGTTAAAGCTTCACTCAAAAGTGTAGCTCAAAGGAAGTCAAGTAGCTCTTTTTTTAAGAGCTTGAATTTATTTGCGTACTATAATGGTGCTAATTTGTAAACTTAATCCTTCTGTGGTGAAACCCCATGCAGTATTTTTGTTGACTTAACTGAAATGGGAAAAGTGGATAGATATCTAGTTCACAGCATGTTTTGTTTGGAGCTAGATGTCTAAATTAAGTGTTTTTTCTGAGTAAACACAAAACTCTTAATTTAAAGTTACCTTTGTTATAATTGTGCTGAAGGGTGAAGCTTGCTCTATGGACAGCAACATGGTGTCAATGTTGTTTCATGCTATTATCAATAGAGGTGCTTTGTCAGTAAACATTATGTTTTATTTGCTCCTTCCGTGCATTAAATTTTGTTAAAAAAATATACATTTAGCATGTTAACATAATGCTTGCTATTCTTTAAATTGAAGAATTTAAGGTTAATTAGGACTCTCCAGTGCACCTTTTAATATGGTTGTATTTAAGGGGCTCTGTAGCGCACCCTTTTCACCTACAGTAACCAAACTTCATACACTTATAGATCTCAGGCGAAACAATTATCACACACTGCCATACGCCAGCCCAACAGGAAGTCAGCTATTATGGGTTGTTTGATATACTACCCCTCCTAGGGGATTCATCTGATCACCACCACACTTGGTCAGCATGATGCCTAGACATTTGGCAATTAAGACATTGCTTAATTGCGAAGTGGATTGTTGATATCTTAAACTCTTTGGCTGTAAACTTCAGCTGTGTGTTAGTTGTTGGAGGCTGATCACATGGCTGTGACTATTGTGAGTCAAAGTCATACTCAGAAGCAGGAAGTGTGTCACTTTCAAAATGTTTTAAAATTACCTTTTTAACCTGATTTGCATTAAACTTTGCAGAATAATGTCTAGACACCACAGATGTACACTGAATCTTGAATACTGTTGTCAAGGCAATGCAACGACAAACTTTAATCTCGGACAACTTTCTAATTTACAGTCATTAGCTCTGACCAACAGGAAGTGAGCTATTTTGGCTTGAATGTTGATTTTATTTTTATTTTTATTTATTTTTTTTTCAGAATTTTTACCTACTGTTCCAAAGGGCTTCATACACGATTCATACCAAACTTTCTTAACATGATGTCAATATATTGAAGATGCTAAATTGCGAAGGTAGTGAATATCTGGAACGTTGCTATGATGAGGGATTAAAGTAAGACAAGGGAGACTGAAAGAGTTAATAATTCGTTTTGAAATATATATATATTATATATATATATATATATATATATATATATATATATATATATATATATATATATATATTCAAAACGAATTATTAACTCTTTCAGTCTCCCTTGTCTTACTTTAATCCCTCATCATAGCAATGTTCCAGATATATATATATATATATATATATATATATATATATATATATATATATATATATATATATATATATATATATATACGAAATCAGGTATTTTAACTAGTGTAATGGCCAATATCATTGTGTCGCTTCCTCGCCTGTCAGTGACTTCTCATCAAAGCTACCCTTAAATTCTGGTTTTATTTCCGAAGAAAATATAGCTATAGTTTATATATATATAAATATAGTAACAGCAAAAATGCTTTAATATTTAAGTGTTTTATTAGACAGGTGAGCAACTGTTTGGATGTTTTGTTTTTTTTTTATCATCAGAAAACCAATCATTGTTAGCTCAACACGGTTATTAATATTGTTTGAATCTTTTCTTTTCTTGATTTACCATGAATACCATGCCTCAGAGACACTATTTTGTCAAGTGGCTAGCATAAAGTAATCAGAAAGAGGTTTATTTGTAGTAACAGTATTATAACATTTTCTCTGCCATACAATATATTTTAAAATGACCTGCATGCCATTTAGCAAGTTATACAGTTTTAATAAATATATCGAATATTGATCTAGCTTACTGCAATTTGCCAGCTACCATGCAAACGCACAGGGTAATGTTAACATAACTTTTAACACTGTCATTCAAATATATTTTAGTATGATTGTTTTGACCAAGTCTGCATTACAGGATAACAAATCTCTTAGGACTTAGGACAAGGATTGGCAACATATTTCCTGGAGATTTCGATGTCCTGCAGAGGAAAAAAAAAAAAAAATAAAACAAAAAACATGTGTACTTGTGTACTCTCATGTACTCATTTATTTGATTAGGGTTATATGTTATAAGGTTAATAAATATATACTTACATAAATACTACGAAAAGATAAATACTTACAAAAAAATGATGATGATTTTACATGGCCATAGTGGCACCAGCTGGCTGCTGTGAATGTGGCATATTTAAACAATTTTGCCATATTCTTTAACATTTACCCGCTTTAAATGCACATTGCCCGGCATGTACAGTTTGGGCTCAGGGCTTGGTCTTGTTAATGCCGTTATTGTAAATATATATAAGAATAAGTCAAATTAAACTTATTAAACTTTGCATTAGATGAATGTTACGTGTCAGTACAATTCACCCAGTTTAAGATAACATCCAGATAAATCAAGTTGATTATGTGTCTCATTATTCTTCTGAGTTAAGAGCAAACAACTACTTTGGAATGTCTGGCTATTTATTCCATGTGGGACAGCTCTTGCTGTGGATACTTAAATTGTTCTGTTCCATGCTGGAGTGAGAGAGAAATATAGTTTTGCTGTGATATTTCAGGCCTTGTCCTTTTTTTGGTATTGTTGATATGCAGTTGCCAAAGTAACCACTTCAAATTGATGTGCAAAGAAATTCAGCTCTCAAATCGAAATTACGGTGAGGATCAAACACATTTAGCGGTGTCATGTATTCCTAAGAGATGTATTATGGATTTATTTGATGAGTTTCACAATATACAGTATGAGATCGGGGAAAGAAAAAGAGGGGCTCGAAAAGGGCATGTTGCTTTAACTAAACTCAGATAGGAAAATAAAGGAGAGAGTTTGGTGATGTGACTTTTTATTGGAGGGCATTGATTAGAGACTGACTGTATTTTCTGTAAATGAGAGGAGTAGAACATCTTTAGATATCTGCAGTTTGGTGTATCATAAAACAGACCTTAATTAACAGAAAAAGTTCAAGATCATTGAAAATGTGCTAGACAGAGCGTTTAGAGATTGAGTATATTCCCTCTTTTCTGTATATAGCACTTGCTTATTTCATTTTTTAGCGCTCTGAATCCTTTGTGTATGTGTATGGAGTGATTACATTCCCCGCATACATACAGTTGTTCTCCCTGCGCTGAAAAGCAAGTCACACTCCCTCGCACGCAAAACAATCAGATTTTAAAGAATGCAGGGTAACAAAGTACAATAAAGATGAATTTCCACCATTTTAATTTACAACACAAAGTATAAAAATAAACATTGAGGACTCAATTTAGTGTGCTTTTCAGGCGGAACACCTAATCCTTATCCCTTCTTGCCTAGCGCTTGGGGATGGGGATTTTCCACTGGGGAGGCTGCGGCCTCGTCTTGGGAGAGATAGGTGGGCAGAGTGGAGGGCCATTTTACGCTGAGCGTAACGCCCCCGGGGCCCCAAGGAGCCCGAGAACAGATACACATGCACAGCACACAGCAGCCCCGTGCTAATCGCCCAAACAAGCAGCAAGCTGTGGTGCTCGGAGCTGTAGAGAAACATGCACCTTAAGAGCCTGTGCAAAGACAAAAACAAAGAAAAGAGTTTGTTAGACACGGATTGGAGTGGAGAAAAAGAACTTAAAGAACAAAGGAGGACATGAATAGGTGAGGAAACAAACTGGGACAGGAACTCTTCCTCTCCCCAAAGCCATTTTGCGCACTTAACTCTTTTTCTGCTGTAGCATTTGAATGGATAGAAAGCTAGGGATTTTGCTAAGTGTGTTTTGGTGACACTAACTACCATTTCTCTTTCTCTCAAGCAATTAAAAGAAAAACACAGAACACAGTCTTTTTCCTCTTTTGTTCATGCTTTGCGCCCCATGTTTAAAGGTTTTTCAGTAACAATCAAATTTGACTCACACCAATACCAGTGTACAGATTTCTCCTGTGGAACCTGTCTTGTACAACCTGCTGAATAGCCTCTCACCACAGGGGGCTGAGAACATGAATTTTCAGTGTGTTTATGTGGGTGTGGCATTATGGGAGAAAGACTAGCACAAACCAAAAGGAACAAGAGACTGATTAACATTTAAATATAAATATGTTTTATTGTTATTAAGAAAAAAATAAGCCTTGAAAGTTTTTCTGTGATATAGACCTTATGCACCAGAGAAACGTGGGCGCCGTCATCTGCAGAATATTGTCTTTGAACTTCCGGTTTCGCGGTTCGCTCTGTATATTTCTATGGCATCGCTGTGGAGGAATAATTAGCTGGTGAAGTGGATTTACTTATTGTAGAGTTAACAAAAGTTATCATGAGCATTGTAATGTTTGTCATAAGCATTGTAAAGCAAATGTCTTAACAAATGTCGACCGGGATTTTTTTACGAGCAGTTCATTCATGCCTATGAAAGATCGCTGAGAAATAAAGACCGGAAGGCAAAAGACAACGAGTGCAGCACTGAAAATGGGCGGGGCTACATAAGGTCTATAGGGCTGTCGCGGTTATGGAATTCCCCTTGCGGTAATGTTGAGTGGCTCAATAGCGCGATATGTGGTATTACCGCCATTTATTTATTTTATTTAATTTATATGTATTTGTTGCTATATAAATAAAGTTTATGATGTGGACAAAAACGAGGACATTTTCAGTAACCAGTGTAACCGAAACTAAACAGCGTCTACAGTATATGCGCATTGAAAGACTTTCACTCAGCGCGCATATTGTTATGACAACGGACTTTGAGCGAGTCTTTGAACCGTTCATTCAACGAACACGTTTAAAAAAGCTGATTCATTAAAAGAGATGTAATGAAACAAGATGTTAATTATTTTTAACTTTAAGGTTCAACTTTTCAAGGCTCAGCTGAGCAGCAATGCGCGTCGCATGGGCAATGCTGAAGCTGATGCTTCATTTATTAGAGACCAATATAGCATTTATTCAATGCGTGACTCACTTCAATGCGTGATTTTATTTCCCTGCGGCTACCTTGTGCTGTGGGATGCTGACCAGCGCTGCTGCTGACGCGCATTTATGGGAAAATACCCATGAAAAGAACGTTAAAATGATGACGCGACAAATATTTTGCTTCCCTTTGACACGACAAGCTTTTCACGACTTCAAAGACAGGCGCAGGTAATGCACGCGCTCTGCCGATCTCTCTCATTCACTGTCTGTGTGAAGCCTGTAGGCTACACATCACCATGATAAACAGTCCTGTTATCATTATGAACTTGTTTAACATTCAATACACATGCATTAAGTTCAAAACAAGAAGGATATAGCCTTATAAAAAAACGTGAATATCGCGGTTGCTGCGGTTACGTGCAATCCTCTGCGGTTGACTTGTCAGAAGCGAGGTACTACAATATTGCGGTTATCGCAACAGCCCTACTGTGATAGACATAAAACACACACCTGCACACTGATTTTTATGCCATAGTTTCTAGATAGTTAATTGAGCTGAACATTACTGGTGCAAGTGCATCTTGTTTGTTGCTTGTATCCAGCTGCAGTCGCCACAAAGTTGTGGATTTCAAAGTTGACATTTAAAGAACAAACACAGAGCACACATGGGTGGCATATTTGCCCATTGTTCTCAAGCAGATAAAACTTCAGCTTGTTGGAAGTTAGGGCATCTTTTGTGTATGTCTGCAAATCCGCATTCTCTATTACACATGCAAAAAAACACACACACGCACACTCGGTACAGTGGCTGGCAGTCATGCAGAGAACTCCATCAGTGAATGGAAGTAACTTATAGGGGGGTCTGTGCCCTTATCTAACAAGCTAGTACGGTAAGCTAGGATTAGCATCTATATCAGGGTGACTTCTGAAGGGGAACAGTGGCCAGAGATATGGCAAAATAATAACAAATGGACATGTATAGAGTGATTGAAACCATGAGGGCTTTAACAAAACCAGAGCCTCAGAAACACACTGAGCTATTAGCGTTATTGGCTCTTTCATTCCATCTTCAGTCATTTTTGTTGCTCTTTTCTTTTCAGCCATGTTGCTCACTCCCCTTCTTTTGGCCGAACAGACCAAAGTGTGCGCCGGCAATATGCTGTGAATTTGGACAAGGACTTTTTTGGTGGTCTGTTGTGTGAACGTGACTTCGGTCTGATGCAGAATCACATTGATGGAGAGGGCTAAGTGGCCCTTTTTTAACTCTTTCTTTGAAATAGGAAAGGCAATCCCCGTTGGCCCAGGGATCATTTTCTATTTACGTTTCCCTTGCCAACGACAGAGGCGATGCTGGCCAAATTCACAAAAGAAGATCCACATTGGAAAATCCGGCTAATCCCTGATTGAAAGTTCATGCATTGGCTTCCATGTATAAGCTCTGGCAGATTTTCCCAGGAAACAGGAATAAAAAAAATGAAAAAATAAATAATAATATAAAAAACACGTTGAAGAAACTAGGGATCTTTTTTGGTCTAAAGGTGCCACCCTTCAAGGCACACTCAAGACATGACAATGTCGGAAATCATGTCCGTTTTTCAAGTGTGGGCTTTCATGTAAATACAAGACGAGAGTCTCCATTCTGCTCTCGTCGAATCAAAGGCGAACAGAAGGAGGGGTTAACATCCTCGGTTGTTCTGCCAACAGTATGAGGGCTACAGAGATCCATATCTAGCGGGAAGATGTTTGATGATTTCGGGGTCACGTACCCACCTTGTACCTGCGTTGTCTGTGAGCCAGTTCTTTCCTCTGTGCGAACGCATCTTTTCCTTTATGCCCCGCTCGTGTCCCCCTCCTCTCTCCTCATCCGAGTAGTGGCCATGGCTGGAGAGAGAATCTTCACAGATGGCATGACTGCTTGTCTTTTGGGGAGGGGGGAGTTAAACAAGCTTAAACTTTCTTATTTTCCCTTCGCTTTTCTTCGGGCAAAACTTTGGACTGAAACTTTCGAGGCCTGGCTCAAGCTTTATCTCTGCCCACATGCCAGGGATGTGTGGGGTCCTCAGAGGAGCTCCAGTTGGATGCTGAGTCTGTGGGTGCTCTGCGTCCTTCATCAACAAGGCCATCAGCGAATCGTTCCGGGTGCACGCCAAAGCCAAAGCCGAGCTCTGTCTCGTGGTACAGCTGGTCATCCCAGATTCGCTGAGCCATTTGAAGCAAGGACTACTCAGTCCAGGATTTGATAAGGGAATGTTTTAGCTTTCCTTCGCTTCCCTGTGGTGCTCTGGAGGCAGTCTCTTGGTTAGATGGATAAGAAGCTCCTTTACTGGAAGTGATGGATTGTGGCTGGCACGGCAACGCTCTAATCAGCTTCTCAGAAGTTAAGCGTGGGCTCTAATGGTGTAGACTTGTCAGGACCCTGACGTCTCTGCCATCTCTCTTAAAGCTGAGAGTCAAGCATGCGAGATGCTGAGAGAAATGAAGCTGTCCTCCCTCGGCGTATGGACTGTGTTGTACTTCCCAAACATTAGCAGAAACACAACCTGCCTTAATTTGAAACAAGAGTGGAATAGAGATGCTTCACCAAGCCAATAAACAAAAAAAGCATCTCTGTGCTAGATAAGAAATAAAAAGTGGCGGGATTGAGAGCTGTAAAAGAGCAGCGTGTGGACCCAGGATGTGTTTTAAGTGTTGATGCCCCTGAGGAATAGACAGTGAGAGAGAGGTTAAGGTGTGAGTAGCGCAAAGCTCTTCTGTTATTATCCTCCACTCCGGGCCTCTATGGTGACCAGATAATAAGGCTCTATTACCACTTAGCCTCTCTTTGTGCCTTTCTATCCAACCCTGTCTCAGTGCTTCTCTCGAGTGGCTCATCGTGCCTGCCGCGATCCACTTCACCGTTGTGTCTCACCCACAGCATTGTTCCTGTGTGGGTCAGACGGCCAACTTGACCCGTGTCGATTGGAACACCTGATACTGACGTCCGGGTATTTTACTGATTTACAGTTACAGCTCTCTTTCAAAAAATCCTAAAGTTTCAGTAATGCTTTTAAAGATCTCGTTTGAGGGAAAGCACAGTTATGTATTTGGCTTATATCTGAGTTTCGCCACAGTGTTTTTAAGCACATCCTGAGTGCTCTTTTGTCTATTGTAGCCGCTGATTTGATCACTTCAAAATACGCATGCCTATAAATAGCAAAAAAGAGCATGTTCGGATTTGTGCTAGTGGACTTTGTGGAATGAATTTCATTATATTTGGTAATAGATATAGTGCTTCCTGAGTGGTTTTATTATAGATTCACTATTCTGTCTGTATTTAGGGTGAAGGTTGTGTGAGAATTAAGTTCACCTTCACCTCTGGTACTCTCATGCAATTACTCGCTGAATTCTAATTATATAGACAGATTATAGCATTTTTTAAATATGATTGCAATATTTAATACACTTTAAAAGTTGTATGTGCCCATGCGGGGCACAAATTTATAACATCATAATTAAGCTTAGAAAGGATTTATCATCACTGTGCTTCAAGCATAACCTAATTCTCATTTTCATAAAAAGCATCTGTGAAATAGTCTACATTAAACTCATTTAATGGTCAGCTAGTGTGTGTGTGTTTTCTCCTTTTCACAGACATCTTCATGCAGTGAACTTTTACTAACAGCCCCTTGAGTCGAGGCAACTTTTAAAGAGGTCTGTGACAGATTTCACTGACTTGTTCTCTTGCATCAGTTGAAAACACATTTCTCACATTGAGAATAAACAGTCGAGCAAGAGGCGACCATAGGTAAATGATAGAGTTATCTCCTCTCTTACTCTCTCTGTCATACACAGGTATCGCTCCTTAATGTGAGATTTGAAATCGGCCTCTTCGTTCCAGAACGTTTTTTTTATTTCATTCCTCCATTGACTCATCCCTTTAAATATTTATCTTTCTCTACTTCCGATATTTCTAAAAGCAGCAGGGTGGCTGCGTTCTTCGAGAGTCTCGGAGAGGTTATGGAAAAACAATGCTAAGGATGCAGGTGGGCAGACGTCGGCTGGCACGGCTCGGAGGTATTTTTGCAGGTGCTGTGGAAAAGGACCCTTCTGCAGCAGTGTGTCTTGGATGGATCCTGACAAAGCCTTCTCTTTGGATGCCAGATGGACCCATGCATTCCCCATACTCTTGCGCAGCTAAGACCTAGGCTTTTCTCTCCACACCCCCTCCACCACCACCACCTTTTTTTCCTTTTTCACAACAAAAGAAAAGCGCTTTGGCTGAAAGAAAACCACAGCTGAATTTTATGGTGCCGCTTCTTTTGCCAAGCTGATTTTAGCAATTCAAAAGACGAAGTGCATGGAAATGCTGTTTCGGCTGCGTCGTCGATACGCTTTTGATGCAAGTTTGAATTGGCAGATATGTTTGCCACACTAATATATTCCTGCTTAGCGGGAAATCTTGATAAAATCCAGAAGCACACAGCAGAGACGGAGCCCGGCTCAGAGTGCTGTTGGAGCAAGGCTTCTTCTCCATAATGCCTATAAGGCTGGAATTGGGTGGCAGCAGTGTCAGCGGGAACGTGCTCGTGCAGTGATCCGAATTATCACAAATACACGCTTATGCTTGGCAATGACCGCACACAAATGCATACACATCGACAGACACACACTAAAATGAATGTTTATGCTGGCCATAGAGAACACACACACATACGCAAAAATACGTGCTGTCCCTGCAGCTTGATTGTACAAACAATTGGAGTGCTTTACTGGGAATACAATCAAAGAAATCAGAGCTAAAACAAATCCCCAGGGAGAATGAAAACACATTAGATTCATGTACTCTTAATTATATGTGCTTTTAAGCTTTGATGTATTAAAAAAGCATCAGTTGTTTGCTGAGCTGCAGGTTTTCCTCCATTCGCCATATAGTTCCGTTTTTTTACTATTTTATTATTACTTTTTTCTCAAAGCTTCCTTTTAATTCTTATATTGGCTCAGATATTGATTGTATTGTTCCTTGAACTAATAGCCTTATTATTCATAGTTCTGGATGTTTTAGTTTTCTCCTCAACTCTTTTAACATGGCCTCAGCACCTGTATTTTGTCTCTCTTGCTGTGCAGTGTCTGAATGGTTTGATGCCCATCTCTCTCTCTCTCTCTCTCTCTCTCTCTCTCTCTCTCTCTCTCTCTCTCTCTCTCTCTCTCTCTGTCTCTCTGTCTCTCTGTCTCTGTCTCTCTGTCTCTCTCTCTCTCTCTCTCTCTCTCTCTCTCTCTCTGTCTCTCTGTCTCTCTCTGTCTCTCTCTCTCTCTCTCTCTCTCTCTCTCTCTCTCTCTCTCTCTCTCTCTCTCTCTCTCTCTCTCTCTATATATATATAGTATATATATATATATATGCACTCTCACAGGCAAAGGATTCTTAGAAACACCATACTAATACTGTGTTTGACCCCCTTAGCATTCTTTAGAAATGTTGGCCCATATTGATAGGATAGCATCTTGCAGTTGATGGAGATTTGTGGGATGCACATCCAGGACACAAAGCTCCCGTTCCACCACATCCCAAAGATGCTCTATTGGGTTGAGATCTGGTGACTGTGGGGGGCATTTTAGTACAGTGAACTCATTGTCATGTTCAAGAAACAAATTTGAAATGATTCAAGCTTTGTGACATTGTACTGGAAGCCATCAGAGGATGGGTACATGGTGGCCATAAAGTGATGGACATGGTCAGAAAAAATGCTCAGGTAGGCCGTGACATTTAAACAATGCCCAATGCAGTGGAGATGAGTGGTACCCGGTGGGGTCTTCTGCTGTTGTAGCCCATCCGCCTCAAGGTTGTGTGTGTTGTAACTTCACGATTGCTTTGCTGCATACCTCGGTTGTAACGAGTGGTTATTCCAGTCAAAGTTGCTCTTCGATCACTTTAAATCAGTCGGCCCATTCTCCTCTGACCTCTAGCATCAACAAGGCATTCTCGCCCACAGAACTGCCGCATACTGGATGTTTTTCCCTTTTCACACCATTCTTTGTAAACCCTAGAAATGGTTGTGCGTGAAAATCCCAGTAACTGAGCCGATTGTGAAATACTCAGTCCGGCCCGTCTGGCGCAAACAACCATGTCACACTCAAAAATTGCTTAAATCAACTTTCTTTCCCATTCTGACATTCAGTTTGGAGTTCAGGAGATTGTCTTGACCAGGACCACACCCCTAAATGCATTGAAGCAACTGCCATGTGATTGGTTGATTAGATAATTGCATTAATGAGAAATTGAACAGCTGTTCCTTATAATCCTTTAGGTGAGTATGTATTAAAATGTCAGCACTCACCTAACTGCAATTCAACAGTCTATGCTACAGTATGTCATGGATGAACTACTTCAGACAGTCCTCATTCTAGCTCTGACAGACGTCTTATTCTGTGTTCCATTTTCATGCTCAGCTAAAGCTGGTACTTTTGTCTCTTTCATAGCGGTTAAAATTAGGATTTGGATTGGGCAGACTGGTCAACGGTTTGTAATAACAGGGGCATCTTGTATTCAGAAGATCCTCCTAGACTAACCTCTGTTTTAAGCCCCATTCAGCTGTGGCAGCAGCAGTAAGAAAATTCTTTAAACTTTCACGGCTGTAAAACTTTGTATCCCTCTGAATAGATAATTCAGGCTTTGCAACTCAGGCATAAAAGGAAGCTTAAATTACACCATACAAACTCTCATTAATATTACAGGGACCATTCTTTGACTTAATTTCATTTCATTTCTCCATTTGAGTGAAGTCAAACGTTGCAAGGGTAAGAAATTATAAGGGGTACAAATCATATTTTAAGGTTCAGTATTCTGGGAGGCTGTTAAATTATATTAGCCCATTTTTGTATGATTTTCAAATATTAGATTTTGGAAATGTTTTATTCTTTATCTTTCCACTCGTAAAAAAATCCTGTCTCTTGTGACTATAACATACACATGCGTACACAACACACAAACACACCGCAATATTGACTTATGCTTTTAAACAGGTATGGTATTGAAAACATCATAAAAAGCTGCAGTTGTTTTCTTGCTTTCAACAAGAGGCAACATTTTAAATTCTAAACAGTTCTTGTCGCAGCAACCATTTTGACATGATATTAAAAGGTTTCCTCACTTCCTGTCAAGTTTCGCAAAAACTGATCTCACATGTGGTATGGGAAAGATGCAGTAGAAGATCCTTTAGTGCCAGACAACATAATGGAGATCTTAAGTGCCATGGAGGAAAATGTTTTGGAGCAAAAGCTGTCGACCTTGTTATTTTTCAAAGTCACTATCCGCAGAGCGAAAGTTCTTCTGTGCGCTGCTTCATTATGCGTGGAAATGAATAATGTGTGAATAAGACTGTATAAACAAAGAAAGTGAAATACAGGGAGCACGCAGACAAAAGATTATCACAGTTAAAGTACTGAATTTGTTCGTGGCAGAGCGGGAGAGAGAAAGAGACTGAGAGAGAGAGAGATTAGGAAGAGATGATAAGGCTAAATGCCTTGTGTGTCCTGTTGTCTAATTGTTTATAAATGGAACTAATCGTTTTAGAACAGTAAGCGTACCTTACATTTAACTGCCCCCCCTCCATCTCTCCGTTGTTTTGATGAGAGAGGCAAACTGTCACAGTTAACAAACGCAAAAACATCACTATTATTGATACAGTTTGTGCATGTGTATGTGTGTGCAATCGCACTTGTGTGAGAGAGAAAGTGTATGCACAAAATTAATCAAAGCGGGGGCGGTGATGAACAGTTTCTGTAGAATTCTGTCAAAGGTTAAGAGCTAGTTATTTTTAAGAATGACATGAATCTGGGAGAGACAGTGATTGCCTAAATGACCACTGTAATTACCAATTACTTCGTGAAGCAGAGAATATATTCACGGCATGTAGCCTGCTAAATACAGACAGGCATTAGCCCATTTACGTACTAATGCACATAATTTAGATCCTGAAAAGGGCAGATGGGAACACAATGGAAGATAGAATAGATACCGTCTAATATCATTCCAAAAGAATATTGGATTCATTGGAGATGAATATTACTTTGTGTCAGATTGTTTTTCCATGAAACAGTCAAAATATATTTCATCTTTCTCCTTTTGTTAGCAGCCAGACCATTTAGCCCATCAGCAGGGGCAGGAGATGGAAGGAGAGAGAGAAAGAGAGAAAGCAAAGATACTGAGAAGTGGGTAGAGGGCTGGTTAGTGGTTTTGGCCCCTGTCCACATTAGCAGGTAATAAGAAATGAAGAAAACACACCATGACAGCAGAACCACCACCACAATGCAGTGATGCGGTTAGCGGCCTTATACCTCTTGCAGAGACTAAAATAAGATCCATACTTGAGACATAGGCTAACTAGATCAAAACATCTCTTATTTTACTCACCCCCTACAAACATAAAGCCACAATCTAAATGAGAGGTGAGGGGAGGGGATGTTGACAGGCCCGACATGTACCAGGATGTTTACTAAATTAGACATAAACCGAGAGTGAAATGCAAAGCTCTGCAGATTCGCTCTTACTCATAAATAAGTTACAAAAAAGAAGGAAAAGAGAGAGCGTAAACAAAACCGAGAGGCAAAGAGAGCAACTGTAAGAGAAAGGAGTGGTTTGATTGTGGGATAATGAGTTGCCATATACAAAGCTCCCTCCCACCCCGTCTCGTTTTTTCCCCTCAGTTCCTCTTTTTATCAAGTTTTCTCTCCTTCGCTATCAGCTGGTCTTGTCTCTCTTTCAACTTTTTACCCCCCTCCTCTCTCTCTCCACCTCCCACTCAGTTTATCCATATCTTCATCCCACAGCTTTATGCTCTCTCTCTCCCTCTCTCTCTCTCTCTCCGTATCACCTCCAGTGTTGCTCCGGTGGATCGTATAGTTTGGAAGGATAACGGGGACACATATTTGCACTCGATGTAATCGTGCGTCCCTCCATCTGATAAATACTTTGAGCAAAGCCTGATTATTGTCGTTGGCCTCCAGTTTCAAAAGAAAAGGCCGCTGAAAGGGAGGGGCGATGGGGGTGCTCGTGTGTTTTGAATCCTGACTTTGGATGTGTGACATCACCCTCTGTTCCCTGCCTTTCGGAGTAATGTCCGCGTCAGTCTCGTCCTGTTTGAAAGGGATTAGCTTATTCCACACAGACTTCTCTTTGGACTGGGCTGGCACAACATGCACAGAAAATCCACAAAGGCCATTCACATTGTAATGGTAGAAATAGCCTTCGGGAGAAGAAAAAAAAAAGTTGTGTGATAGAGAAAGAGAAGACACTACTTCTTTTCCATCCTTTACTCTTCATCTGTAGCCCAATTATGGAATGTTTCTGGACTGCAATGAAACAGGATATTTTTAAGTAGTGAGATGAAGTTATGCTGTCTCAGAGCCATGTTTGATTTTTCAAAATGTGTCTGTCATCTCGTGCCAAAGTAGTTTAGCGCTATTGTTGCTCCTCACTTAGCCACTGGCTTCCGTATGACTTTTAGTTTAAAACTACCTGCGCCAGAAGAAGCATCATGTTCATTGAAAGTAAGATGCCATATTCAGCATATTTTTTGGTCTAAAAAAGGTACCCCTGCACTCTCCTGATGCCTCGTTTTTAGAAATTTTTTATTTAGATTGAAATATCAAGGGAGTTGGAATGATCTGTAAGGGGGAGAGGGAGAGAGAAGGAGGGAGGGGCAATTATTTTTTCATGATCTGGAGTTATGGAATTGGTTCTAAAGAATGTGTTGTCATGTGACACATTGATGGCCGACGTAAGGGTGTGGAATGCCAGAAGTCCAGAAGATGGAAGCAATTTGGTTTAATATGGGCCAAGCACTTAGCAGGGAGTCCACAAACTGCTCAAAGCTGACATTTGCATCTCCAGGAGGCAAGAAAACAGGGGATCGGCCCACATTCAACCTCACTATCCAATCCCATCCCCCAACACAAACACCGTTACTACAATCACTATATATCAATTTAACAAATTTCATTTTTATTTTCAATTGATGAAAAAAACTACTTTTTTTAAATTTTCTATTGATGCCATAAAAGATAACACACATCCCTTAGATTGAGAAAAAATCCAAGTAAATAATAAAAAAAAAAGAGTAAAAGCTTGCCTGTCCTCCAAATGCCTCAGAAAATTGCTGATGTGCTGAGCTGTTTTTTCATTGATGGGTTTTGAGTTTATTTAATAGGGGCACATTCTTGTTAAGTCACAGCGACTGATTGCTTTTATGTTCTACTGCACTGGCTTTTGTATTTCAACTTAAATAAATAAATATGTCTCTAAATAAGTGAGACACTGAGACATGCAAAGGAAACTTACCAGTCAGAAAAAAGGCCTATTTCTGTTCTGTCATAGTCAACAGAATAATGTATGGTGCATTTATTTATTTTCAAAGTATGTATAATTTATTCCAGGGAGAAAAGTGTTGAGGATTTTGTCAATTCTCAAGTCACATTTTGAGACAATTTCTTCTTTGTTGCTGACCTAATTAAATATATACACGCAAAAACAGACAGACACAAATCTTGGCAGACCTAGAAACATCCTCTAGCACAGGCTAAGACTCGCTCCTACAGTCGACGGAAATTCAGAATGAAAGAGAGAGAGTGGTTATGAGTTCTTTTGACACTTGTGAAAAGCCCTCTGGTCATTTCAGATTCTCAATTTAGGAGTAATTACACCGCTTATTTATATGAAAAGCTAAACTCCAGAACTGTAAAATAGTTCTCTGCATATAACACGATCCATAAGAAATATTCTCGTATCAAATTATGCAGCACCCCATGAATGTAATATGCACTTAACATGAAATCTTTTCCTTCTTTACTGGCTCTTATCTTGTATCATTGCTTTTAATACCCTATCAATCCAGCAAATCATCAAAAAATTATATTAGACTGGTGAGTTGAGTGGTTTTAATGCCAAAATTATTGTTCTTTGAAATAAACGTTGACACAGAATAGGGGTTTTGGCAGAAATATGACTATTCTTGCTCATTTTGCACTTAAAAGTAAAAAATGCGTTTTATTCCAATGGCATACTGTGCATAAGAGAAGCGTGCGGTTCTTGGGATAATTGTTCTTTTCATAGTAAGAAAGGGCATATCAATTAAAAATAAAGTCTACATAATTATTATTCCAACACACAGTGGTCGACCTGCCATTGAAGGAACCGGAACCAAAACAAAAAGCAAAAATCAAAGCTGTGGTAGTTACCTCACTGTTCAATGTAAGTATTGTAGTGACATCAAACCACCACAGTCTTTATGCGTATGCTTCAGAACTTACAAAAACATCTACAAATGGGATGAATGGGAAAAAACAATATTTTTTTAATCATCAAGCTAAAACAATCTTTTATAGACTCTGTGCTCAACAGTCACATACTTTGCATTATTAAGAGGAAGTTGATTTTTTTTTCAGTCGCATAAATTGAGTTTCATTTATACCATTGCATGTAAAATAAGAAAAAAATGGAGCCAAGAAGCTAGATCTTTAAGTATGTGTTTGTAATGTTAGCATCAGGTAGCACTAGTGGTCTTCTCATCAGTATTCGGCAAGATGTTTTTGTGGCTAGTGCTGAAGAATTCAAAACATTCATATTTCAGAAGGAAACATTAGCATATTCACATTTCTTTCTCTCCATTATCTCTTTACAATAATATTTTTCATTTTGATCTGTCCCAGTGGTACAGAGAGATCAGTTAATGTACACGTTTAGATGAGCATGTGTTCTTTATGATGTTCTTGATGTAAAGGGAGTCTTTAACCAAGCTGACCCCCACCTCTGTGTGTTCATATGAAAATGAAGACATGTGAAGATGAGTCTGGTCTCATGGAGTAGCTGGTGGGAGGAGAGAAAGACGGATATATTATGGCTTTTTATTTGTCAGAACAATGGACGTTTACTTCCTGAGTGTGAGTAGCAGTGTCTGTGGCTACAGTGCAGTTATGCTTTAAAATGCAACATAATTCACTGATACAATTTATTTTTTCTGATTGTGGATTCTTCTTCATATGGATGGGTCAACAGCATAAACCCATATGCTGTTATTTTCTCTCTCTAATGAACACTAACAAATAATATCCCCACCATCATCTGGTTCCCATTGTTCCACCAGCACCTAAACCTGTCTGTCTCCTCCTGTGTTTGTGACAGAAGAACAGACCATCATACAGAGTCCTATTGGAACCAGCGGGAAACATCCACCGGATAAGTTTGACGAACTTGTGCAGGCGGTTCAACTCTCCTCTCTGCACCACCAGCTCCTTGATCACCTGTCCCAGTCCCATGGCCCGAACAGTGATATACAACGTGAGGCGGAGGATTGCTGCGGGTTCCTTCTACATTGTCCACCATGTTTCTAAATGCAACAACAGCTTTTCTCCACCGAATGGTCGGATACCGCCTTCATGATTTCCCTGCTATCTGGACACGCACTCCATTGGGCCCAATCGAATCTGACACGCCAACGGTCCAACATGACATCATGACTTTTGCGTAAACATACACGCCACTTTCAAGTCAAGTGGCGTGTTATCTATACGCATTTTGAGCTATACGCGTGTATCCACATGTATGCGTGTATGTCTACACCATTAACGTCCGAGTGATTCCGCGTGTATGTACACGCCGTTAAATGTCCGAGCGAAACAAAGCAAAATGTATAGATCTACATCTGGGGAACGATATTTTTTATTTTTTTCCTATGGTAGGGGAAGTCTCATAAATGCTATTAACCCCAGTGACGGGTAGGTTTAGGGAAATCTTCTATAAATGTTTATGCTCTGCAGTGCTGCACGTTGGTGGCATCTAGCGGCTGGAATGAAACAAACCTGTTGACAGCCTTTCGCCAAGGTCTGAACCCAAAAGTGCGGAACCAGGTGGTCATTTATGACGACATATTGGTTTGGAGAGTTTCATTCAGAAAGCTGTGCGTATTTCTCAATGTATTTCAGTCCACTCATTGGATCAACCCGCTTCGCATCATCCACCCATCTCTCCATCTGTTGCCCTCCAACACCATAACCCACAGTCACACTGTGTGTCGGCTGCCTGCATGAGGAGAAGATCTTTTTCTTTGTGCTGGAAGGATCCACTGCTGAACATCATCCTGGGGTGCCCCTGGATGATCCAGCACGAACCCACCATCAATTGGATCTCTGGAGAGATTCCACATTGGAGTAATTCTTGCTTTCAGAACTGTCTGTCATCTGTGATAAAACCTCTCTCAATCTTCATCCAGTCTCCAGTTGAACTCCACCTCCGTCAAAAGGCCAGAGACTGAGAGTAAAACTGAAATCCCTCCATAGTACCGGGCGTTCCAAGATGTGTTCAGTAAACGGTTGGCGACCCGTATACCACCTCACCGGTCATGGGACTGTGCCATAAACCTGCTGCATGGGGCGACGCCACCTAAAGGGTAAAGTCTACCCAGTGTCCATCCCGGAACAGAAGGCCATGGATGAAGTATATTAAGGAGGCTCTCAAACAACGTTTCATCCATCCATCGACATCCCTGCCGGATCCAGCTTCTTTTTCATGTATCGAATACCAGGCCCTTAACCCTTGCCGGCGTGATCTGCTCGCTTTTTTTCTAATCAGTGCAAAACAAACTCAAAATACTCTGTGGATTTTGGTCTTACATATGAGTGTTACACATCATTCAAAACTGTTAAATGTCTTTTTTATTTTTTGTACACTCATATTGACAAAAATACTAAAACAAAATGTTGTGTTTTTCGTAAAATACAGAAAATAAACATAATTGCGTGTTCTACCGTCTCTCTCTATGTGAAGGTCATTCTGAAAACGCGACAGCGGAAATCACCTTTAATTCAGCGAATGCTTGACACTGAGACATGAAACATAAGTCTGTACGAAGCTTGAAGTCTCTGTTTTTATATCACATCAACAACAAATGTTCTCTGTTTAAGAAATTCATATGAAAGCATCGACATGTACAGTTTCTGGCCATGTTAGCGCAGTTAGCGCTAATGTAACCACACCCAAACGCGGGCAAGAGCTGTTACCACCCTCATCACCTCAAAACAAAGAATCAGCAACTTCAGTACTGTCTCTGCTTTTCGTCGAGTTGTTTGTGCTGTGATGTTTACCTTCGATTTACCTCATAAGAATTAGAAGAACATGATTTTATTAAAAGAATGATTTTTTTAAGGTAAGACGCTGACTAGTTAAATTGGTGCCAGACTAAAATGTACATTATGAAATGTGATTGGAGTAAAACGTAGATACTGTATGTATAATATGGTAAGAATAATGTTTCATAGTTTGGAGCGGCTCAAACGCTTAGTAAATGTCCTCTGCACACTTTTTTGAGTTTTTTTTTTGAGTCACTTGCGCTGTGGGTTTGAAAAGCAATACGCACCAAACATTAGGCTTCATGTTTTTACTCCAACTTCATTTCATAATGTTGTAACGTATGGAAATGTTTGAAGTAACATGATAATCCATATCTTTTTCTCTAGTGTAATGTTACTGAAGTGTTCATTTTTAATGATTTATAGACCTTATGTAGCACCGCCCTTTTCAGCGCTGCGCTCGTTGTCTTTTGCCTTCCAGTCTGTATTTTCACAGCGATCTTTCATAGGCATGAATGAACTGCTCGTAAAAAAAATCCCGGTCGGCATTTGTTAAGACATCTTCTTTACAATGCTTATGATAAACATTACAATGCTCATGATAACTTTTGTTAACTCTACAATAAGTAAATCCACTTCACCAGCTAATTATTCCTCGACAGCGATGCCATAGAAATACAGAGCGACCGCAAAACCGGAAGTTCATATTCTGAAGAATATTCTGAAGATGACGGTGCCCACGTTTCTCTGGTGCATAAGGTCTATAGCAGGGATCTCAAACTCAATTCCTGGAGGGCCACAGCTCTGCACAGTTTCAGTTCCAACCAGCTCCAACTCACACCTGTAAGGAAGTTTCTAGTAATCCTGAAGACCTTGATTAGCTGAATGGATCTGGATCAGGTGTGTTTGATTAGGGTTGTAGCAAAACTGTGCAGAGCTGTGGCCTATTTGTCTACAAACCGGAAGGTTGGTGGTTCAATCTCTGGTTCCACCTGACCAAGTGTTGAGGTATCCATGAGCAAGACATCTAAACACAGCTGCTCCCAATGAGCTGGATTGTGCCTTGAATGGCTGACACTGCAGTTGGTGTATAAATGAATGGGTGAATGTGAGGCAAAATTTTAAGCACTTTGGTTGCCATTGGTTCTGTGAAAGGGCTATATAAATGCAGTCCATTTATCATTTGTAAACTCATCCCTATCAAGGACCTACCCAACAACATCCTGCCACCAGCACCAAGAAAGGTGGAACCGCTACCTCCCCTGGGTGGAGTATGCCCAGAATTCCCTGCGTCAATCCACCACTGGGCTTACTCCGTTCCAATGTATCCTCGGCTACCAACCTTCTCTCTTTCTCTGTTCTGTAGAACCCTTAGATGTTCCAGCTGTCAATCACGGTTTCGAAGAGAACGAGAGGGTATGGGACTCACCAACTTCAAGCTGATGTTTGTAGAGCTGAAGCCACCCAATACCAGCTGGGACAAAGGGTTTGGCTCTCCATCCACGACATCCATCTTTGCCTGCCCTGGTGTAAGCTGAGTCCCCGCTACAAAGGTCCCTTCATTGTGCAGAGGCAAGTTACGAGGTCACCTACAGGCTCAACCTTCCACCTCACTACTGCATTTCACATTCATTGCATGTCTCCCTCCTGAAACCCTTTACTCAACCTCTGTCCTCTTCCCCTAAAGAACCTACAACGGACGAAGTACCTCCTGCTCCAGATGTTGCTTACGAGGACCTAGTGTACTGAGTCCATTTCATCCTCGACTCACGGCAAGGGCGGCTGCCTTGAATACCTGATCGACTGGGAGAGATATGGTCCAGAAGAATGCTCATGGGTGTCTCGGGTGACATCCTGGACCCTCAAGTTCCACGAAGATCACCCTGACTGTCCAGCCCCTTGAGGTCAAGGTCGACAACATGGAGGAGGGGGTTCTTTAAGGTAAGTAATTCAGATTTGGAACAACGTGCATTAGTAAACCATCCATTTAAGGACATCTCATAGACCTTAGTCTGACTAGACTCCATATTTAATTTAACATGGAGGCTGTGAAAGACCGTCTTGACATGCACTGCATAAACGTCTTAGATCGTGTGCAAAAATCACAACTTTTAAAACTTTGGAGTTTTTGTCTACTGGAAGGTCTTTGGTCCTCTATTTTCAATATCCCACAACCCTAAAAGGCATGTACCTCTGTCCCTTACAGCCTTGTTTCCATTCCTGTCAAACATTAAGGCTTTACCCTAACTAAGGTCTATTATTTCCTGTTTGTTTTAATAGAAAGTTGTGACAGTTGTTCCAGCTTAAAAACTAAAGGTCAGTTTTAGCATATATCTCTGTTTTTCATTTCAATTAGACAACATTAGCCTGTCACGAATGTTTCTGAACATAGCATCTTTCTCTTCTCATCTCAAGAGGACGCTCCTTACTCCAAAGTAAAGCTTTTAATTTCACCCACACATGGTATGTTTACAGATTCATGAGAATTCAAATATTCCAAATAAAGTGTAGCGAATGAGGGCGGGGGCAGGCAGAACCATGAAAACACATCAGATTTATTCCCCTTGTCTTGTTTACTGGGCCACGGAACATTGGATGCAAACAGAATGCAAATTCATTTGATTGAATCAGGTGATGCAGAGGTAATTGTATTTGGAGAAATGTCCAAGACTTCTTTTTTTCTTTATTATTATCAATGGGGAGGGGATCTTTATGAAATCCATCTTAAACAAAAGCTATCATCACTCCCAAGCCTTGTGATGCTCCTTTGTCATTTGCGGATGTGGATGCATCTTTAATTTCCTTTCAATTAAAAGTAAATATGCGGTTTTCTTTTTCTCTCCCCCCACTATGAAGCTCTAAACAAGAGGAGTCAACATGAGCAGACAGGTGAAGAATATTCATTTAGTTGCTGTCTGATTCAACAGGCTCTGATGTTCAGATTCACTGTTTTAGATGAGATTTTTCTATAAACTTCTTTCTGCCCAATGATGCACATTCAATACAGTTGCTGCACTTACTATATAGTAGGCAAAAAATAGTATGCAACAAAAGAAGAATGTCTGAAGTCACAGTACATATAAAAGAGTAGACAAAAAGTACCCAGATAGCCTACTATGACTCGACGAGATTCTAAAGTTTGCATACGACGGACATTCTATCCCATGAGGCCAAGGGAGAGGATTTATGAATGGCAGTGAAGTGACATAACTGATGCTAGCGGGTCATATAATAATGACAACATGGTGAATGTAGTATGTCCAGATTACTTTCATTCATACTATAGAACATAATTTTTTAGCGGTTGTGAAGTAATACTTATCCAAAATAAGTACCTAGAGCATATTCGATTTCTGATGCGCATGTGTGTGACCTCTTGCCAATGGCCGTGTTATCTTAAAGAGATACAAAGGTCAGAGTCATGGTCCGAGCGCTTCGCAAATGTGCTTCTGACATATCGAGCCATGGTGCTCAAGTGAACACTGCTACTTTGAATCTGACTTGTGACATTTCATGGTTTTATTCTTTCCTGTTCTCTCCATAATCTCCTATAATATCTCTTCCTGGAATGCATAAATATATTAATCTGGGAATAAAATTAAACCCCATCAATACAGCACACTCTGGTCATTCAGTTCCAAGCAGTGTTAGTTCTGCTGTTATTTTATTGCCTGTTGCTGTCAGTCTTAAAATCAGGCCCGATGCTGTGCGTCCATGGATGCATCTAGGACTGTTGAGTCTGTTGTTTTTGATATCGGCATTAGAGCAGATCAGTCAAGTACATAATGGTGGAATTATGAATGTGTCAGTCACTTTCAATATCAGCAGTTTAAGAGCCCTCTCAGAGTCAACAACACAACAACTTCAAAAACAAACCTCTCTCTCCGCACCCCTCACTGCTCTCAATGGCTTTTAACAGTGTTCACTGGCTGCAATGAAACATAATACATGACCCTCGTGCTTGAGTAGACAAATACAGATAGATAGCAATTACGTAAACCACAATCAATAAAAAAAATTCTGCCAACTTCCCGGGCTATTTTTGCTCTTCAGAAATGCTCCCGAAAATTAGGCTTTGTGAAAATCAAAACGCTTTAAATCAAACTGTGTCTTGGGCCCGCTGTAACAAAAACAAGAAGCATATTCAATTTACTAATTTCGGATGAGGAAGGACACTAGTTCAACTTAAGTAATACCGAATAAAGGGTTTGATTGAATTTCAGTGATGTCATTACGGGGTCACATTTCAATGTGTAATATGATATAAATTTAGTTAAGGCCGCTTTCCTCCTCTGCAGGGTCTGTTCAGCTTGTGCTTTTAAGGTGCAGTGTATCTCTCAGCATGCTTTATGATGGATAGCTACAGGTCTGCCCATTGCGTTAATGCTCATTAAAGTTTGTCCTGATGCCATTGTCATGACGACAAGAAAGCTAAATAGAGGTCAGTGTCATTTTAACTGTATACCACAACAAAACAGTTACACAAATATGTGTTAGCAGCTAAGACGCCAAATTCTGTACAAGTTACGTATTCTGTATCATTTTGCTTTATGGTCCCAGAAAACTCAATTACCGGTATGTATTTTTTAGAAATAATATATTATAATTATAAACAATATCAATACACAAATGAATGCACTCTTACAGTGTGTACACCAATCTAATTGGTGTACATTTATTCATGTTTCGTATCTGGTAATGTAAAAAAAATGGATTACATGTGAGGAATTTCATGCGAGGTTGTTTTATCTGTTCTCATAAGATTTGGCATAAAGGGTCATTCTAATACGGGGAAGTATTGTTGAGCTATTAAAAGGGACATTGAGGACTAAGAAACCCCAATAGAACATGAGAGTTAAAACCCAGATATGTTTAGCCAATCTCTCTTTTCCTGTCTATGCTGTATGGTGATGCTTTTTTTATTTTTTTAAGTTTGACCTTTAAGGTTACTAACAATGGACTACTTAAAATATTGTTTTGAAGGGGTATATCTGTATCTATTTTATCTGCTGTCTTTTTCTCTCTCTCTATTTTTGCTCAGCCCAAGGTGAGCCAACACAGCACACCTCCTTGTTCTCCTGTGTGATTTAGTTTTTTGACCCCATGCTGTCGGAAGAATTTTGAATAACAGACTCCTGCATGCTACTTGTTTTCACCAAGGCCTCATGTAATATGGATAGGGGTGGCACATTTATTGAAGTTTGATTTAAAGTGAGGGGCAAAAAAAGAGATCTTGTCATAAATTATTTTACTCATATCCGGCCCTGGCGATATACGTTGAATCGTTAAATAATGCATCAGCCAGCTCGTAATTAGGACAACAATAGTCGTTTACCAGTAGAAGAAAACTTAAGCCGTGTCTTCCGTATCTCCCCTGGTTTTCAAATGAAGGCAGAAGACACCTGAGTGATCTCTCTGCAACACATTTCTCCTCTCTAAATGGCAGGCAGTGTTTTAAATTCATATTTCACTCTAAATGATATAGGTTATCATTCCGCCGCTCATTATCATTTAGACACAAAATAAGCAGCAGTAATGTGCCCTGGAATGCAAGTCACCAGCCTAATGTTACTCCCAATAATATACATGCATATTTGTCTCTGTGATTATTGCCAGCCGTGACGCACGTCGTTTGATTCTAATGCAATGTGACAAAATGTAAGAACACTGTAAAAGAGAGGCAAACACTCGGGAGATAGTGAATTAATTATATATTGCCTCGTTTTTTGTTTTTTTTTTTTCTCGCCGCTTGATAACACCTTTGGAGGAAGTGCCCAGGTGCATTAATAACCTGACAGGACAAATGGGCAATCTCCCACGTCGAGCCATTACTGCACATTTATCAGTGACCCGCACGCTTTCCACCACTACAGTTAGAGTCCGTGGAAGTGTGTTTAGACAAAGACAAAGGCATTACCTGCATGGAAACCCCTCGTGCTATTAAAGGCTTAGCCCTGGTGATGTGAACTGGATATTAAATATCCTTTATCTTAAATTTCCCTCTCAGCCTCGGGTAAGCCGATATCTCTCCGCGCCTCACCCTCATATTGCTCTATTGCTGTAATAAATACATAGATATCAATGGTGGTAAGTTTGTCCCAGTCTGAAAAGATTACGTTCGCCCGGCCTGCTTTAATAATGTACGACGGCTTTATGTTTATGTATAAAGGAGGAGTTGTGTAAGTGAGCTCGCCGGTGAATGACCATTGTTCTGGTGACACAGCGAAGCAGTTAAGAGCACAAACGCAGGGGTAGTGCAGGCCATCTGGTGCTCCTGAGGGAGCACGCTCACCTGTATTCTGATCCCTTACTCTCACTCTCTCTCACCTTCTGTCTCGCAACTTTCTTCAAGGCTTGTGCGGAAGGCTCGTCGGGAGCTCCCTCCGGCTCTCGGCTCGGTCCCCAGAGCCCGCGGGGTTGATAAAATCAACCTGCGCGTGAGAGCTCTTTCTCCTCGCCGCCTCCAAGTTGTACCGAGCGACTTTAAAGAGACTTGCTTCCATTTCCACGTCGAACCGTTCGTCTCAATTTCCATTTTCCCAGCGCTGCCTCTTCCATGTGGCATTTTTAGCTCTGAAGAGCTTGTTCGCCAAAACGGGGCTTTGAAAATTATATGGAAAATGCGTTTTTTCCAATATCCCCCAACCCTAAGGCTGTAGATAATCATTTGCGTCAAGGATTACTCTCAGTAAAACAGTAACGTGTCAGGGCCTCTTCCTCCAAACCGTAGGACTTTATCCATCCACGTTAAATCATGCTTCTCCAAATGCTCACACCCTTTTACATCACCCCTAACCGGCCTGACAGAGAGCAATAAATCTGATGCGTCGCACTGAGCTTTAACCAACTCCTGTACGATAAGGTTTACAAATGCTTCGGCATCCATTACACAAACGCAGGGGTGAAGTCGCTGAGAAATATGAGGAACCGGCTCATAACTCTCTTATTATGAATAGCCCCAACGAAAGGTCATGGTCATGACTAACCATGTGATGGATGTCACCAGTGCCCAATTAAATCTCTCTACAAAAAAAGGCGCCTCCCAGCGCTCTAGTCCCTTATTAAATATGAAACTGCTAAATCAACAGTCAGAGGCATGGGTGCTGTTTTCTCATCTTCTTTTGGACAAGTGCTGGCCCAGCTGTGAATTATTCATGCTGTTGATAAGAGGGTCAATAACATAACAAATCCTCCTTATTAATGTTAGTAGCGAAGCCCAAAGGTCAGTCGTAACTTTTCAGATGTTTCGACTTCCGTTTCTTTTTTGCCGTTCTAGGCAAACACAGAAAGCAACGGTGTAAATCTGTGTTTGTTGGCAAAGCAAATATTAGCCGAGCAGCAGCAAAAAGCTTTTGATTCATAACTACCTCCATTGCTTCTATCGCTTCCCCTGTGTCTCTCATGTGATGTGTGTCTATCGCCGTTTTCGTTTGCTTTATGGGTATCTGGCCTCCACGCAGTGTACGTTATCCTCTTGAAACAAAGGAGAGAGGAGAAGCATACGAGATGAAGTGAGGTGCGGACAGCTGTTGCTACGCTACCTGAAATGCCAAGGCACGGGGTTACATTGAAGCTTGTTAGTCTCTCTGCTTGACCACATAAAATTAAGATGAATGTGCACCATAAGATGTGTTTCTTTATTTCACTTGGCTGAGCCTACATCGCTTCTTTTTGCTTCGACACGGGAATATAGATGATGATAATAATAATAATGTCATTTTGGACCGGAATCTCTGTCATTACCTGCTGTAAAGTGCTTCTAATTGATATCTCTGGAGAGATAATGATTGCAATGCCCTCCAGGAAGATATTATTACAATATTAACCTTTGTATATACTTTTATGCAGAGAACTCTGGAACATTAAGTGATCTGTAAATCTTACTTGTGCACTAATGCCACTGTGGAAGAATGGCGTTTTGGAGGCGTGCCCTTTCGCTGATTAACTATGTCCAGGGTTTTGGTCACTGTGGAGAAAAGGATGATGGGGTGAAGCCATTTTGCAGGCTGAGAAAAGGTTTTTGACTGAAGGATACCAAGATTTTGTTTGTCCGTCTGCCAGATGGGCTTAGAGAGGTGGACGCCCTGTGGACAGGGGCGGTCAGTCCAAAAGTATATGGGGAAAAAGAGGCTATTTTTGGACAACACCATCGCCCCGAACATGATCTTGGGACCCGCCGTGGTCGCCCGTTCCTACTCTTTGGCAGTGGATCTGCCTGACATTGTATCAGCGGTGGCTGGCAGCATTCTGACAACACAGGACAAACACTAGGGGAATGTTGCGAATGGCACACTGCGGAGAGGAAGCACCGCAAGATGCAGCTGGAAAGGAGAGCAGCTACAGCAGACTGTTTATGTATTTACTGTTATTGCACTGTAAAAAACATACACGCAGATTTAATGATTAGAAGCCGAAACACACTCGCCAGAGAGATCCTTTTGCACTGAACGCAGAGAACAACTCACATATTTTCAGTTGACATACTGCAAATGAAAACAAATTAATTCAGGGAATGTTAGAGAGAGAGAGAGAGAGAGAGAGAGAGAGAGAGAGTGGTGGAAACATAGACAATGATTTAAACCCATGACATTGAAAACACATCCAAAATGGTATCTGTAGGTTTGAAAACTCAGGATGCAGGATGTAATTGTGAACACATACTAGGTGACCTTTGATCATGGCTGTCTGTTGGGCTTCTGTGGCAAAAAGAAAAGAAAATAGTCCTGCAGTACTGCCTCTGGCCTCTAGACAGCGAACACTACTGACCCTCCATGTTACCCATCTTTACAATATGCCTCCACAGCACATATGCAAGCTCGTTCCTAAATACTTTATGTGATAAGTGATATATAAATCAAATAAATACAATTCATATTTTTGTTCAGCAAGTGCACATTAAATTGATCAAACTTGACTAAAGATATTTATATTGTTTAAAATGTTTCTATTTAAAATAAATGCTGTAGTTTTGAACTATAAATCAAAGAATCCAACGTTTCCATAATAATATTAACCAGCACAACTTTTTCAACATTGGTGAAAATATTATTATTATTGTTATTATTATTATTATTATTTTATTTTTTTTAAGAAGCAAATTAGATAAGATGGACCATGTGACACTGAGTAATGATGCTGAAAATTCAGCTTTGATTACAGGAATTAATAGCATTTTTATATGATAAAATACAAAACAGTAATAATAAATTCTAGTAATATTTCACAATATTATTATTTTTACATTTGATTAAATAAATTCAGCCTGGCGAGCATGAGAAACTTCTTTTAAAAACATGAAATAATCTTACCAACTTTTGAAAATATTCACATCTGTCTGTCTGTCTGTATATCTAATGTGTATGCATATATATATATATATATATATATATATATATATATATATATATATATATATATATATATATATATATATATATATAATATAATAATAGATTATTTCATATTTGTATTATTTTTTATTATTTATTAATTTCAGAAATGTCTATACTATATTTTTTAATCAACTTAATGTTTCTTTGCTAAATAACATTTTATTAACTTCTTAACATTTTTAATTATTGCCCACCCAAACTTTTAAATATTGTATTATGATTTACAAATAAATAAATAAATAAGCTAAAACTATTTTCAGCATTGATGGTAAGATATGATTTTAGAATGATTAAAATTACAACAGAAAGCAGTGAATTTAAATTGTAATAACATTTCACTTTATTCCTGTTTTTATTGTATTTTCGACTAAATAAAAACAAACAAACAAATATATATATATATATATATATATATATATATATATATATATATATATATATATATATATATATATATATATATATGTGTGTGTATACTTGTGACTGTTTGTGTGTGTGTGTTAAACTTAATTGTACATAAAAGAAAAGCCAATGCATTGGAGCTGTTTGTCCTCCCCACCCTGTCATGATATTTGTTTAGATTTCATTGTCCAAGGCGAGTTGATGACCTAGAAAGATTCCTCTCCTGCCGCTTAAATTAGTTGTTACAAAGTCTGCGTTTTCGAAGATGATGTACATAACTGTTCGAGGTGTTGGGAGATAATTTGCTGATAATTTGACCAGTTGCTACCACACTGATGTGTTGTGGTGTATTTTCTTTACAAAACATTGCATTCCTCTTTTTATCTCACTCTGCTATTGTTCTCCACAGCTCCTGAGCTGACATTAACCCACTAAAGCAGGCCTTTGTTCTGGGTAACTGGAGAGCATTGCTAAGTGTACGCAGAGGTTGGTGTGACTGAACCACTTGTGCGTGTGGCCGTGCCTTGCACTTTACGCTCGGCGTGATCCACAACAATAGCACATAATAGTAAAAGAGACCAGAACAGATAGGCCACTGATGGTGGGGAGAGATAGCAGGTGGCGTATTGGATGTTTACAGTGATTTCTTCTTTTGGAGTTTATTTACATTATTTTTTTAAGCTAAATTTATTTCAGTATTAAAGAAATGACTATTAGATTAGATGTATTCATTTATTAAGTATTTGCAGTGAGTTGAATGATGTCGATTTGTCAACAACAACAACAAAAAAGCTAATCTGGGATTTATTCTTACTTGCAGCAACTTTTTGGTGTTAAAAGTCCATGTGAACCATCACATGGTCCAGTATATTAAGTTAAGCTGTTGCAGTGCCGCAAATGATTTGCAGTTTTACTGTACACAGCGTTGGGTGCATGCAAGCCACAGACAACTTAATGCAGCAATTGTGGTCGAATCCCTGCACCTCACCGTAATCTGACCATTAAACTGTAAGTGGGGGAGCAAGGAGAAGAAGACCGAAAGAGGTACGCATGTCCGGTGGAAGTCATTGATGGTCTGCAAGGTTCTAATTATGTGCTAATAGCCACTGAGGAGGTCATTTGGAGCCATTAGCAAGCGCCTGTAGGTAGTTAACGGCCCACAGCATAACCCAGGCTCCTTAATGCTCCCACGGAGGCCGTTCAGTTCACTGTCACCAAACGGCAGACGCCTCATTACCATGATTAGAAACCAATTGATAGGTAATAGTAAAATATGATGGCTCCCTTTCACAGAAATATGGACCTTAAAGAGGCGACTCGTGTTTGAGCTGGGGCGGAGTGTGATGAGTACATGCTAAGGGATTTTGTTCATCATTTTCAGTGTGCAGTAAAAAAAAAGTAGTAATTTTGAAGTGGTTTAAGTTGAGTCTCGTGAATCATCGTTCAGTCTTTTGCTTTTCCAAGTCTCAAGACTAAGCTTAAGAGAAGCCAAAGTTATAATGAAGCAACTAAGACATTGATTAGCCAGCTATTTTCCCCCAATGCTAATGTTGTTGTAGCTCCTCTTATGAAGCAAACTCTCACACAGTGGCTTCTTGTACTAAGAGATATAAGAGTGATGGATTCTCAAAACGGCCTGGATATTTTGGGCATGTAATCATTATTAAATATCTTATGCTCAACATTGTTAGTAATCAATTTGAGTCAGATGTTTTCGTTTAGATATATTTTGTCTCTCCCAGCCAGACATTGATTCAGATGATTTAAATTAGCATTGGTCCAGTTATCAGTCATAGACATTACACACTTCTCCCAGTTCATCAACGGCGGGTGGGATTTTGGAGAAGCGTTCAGATGCATTATCTAAACTGTGGCCTGAAGAATATGGAGAACGTACAAACGTATAGTCTCATCAGATGCTGAAAACCTAGAAGTCGGCTCTAAATATTTGCTTCTGTAATATTTGACTAAATCATCGTCAGACTTGTAGATCCGCCACACATGTATTCCGCTCCCAGATGAAGAGAAAGGGGAAACAGTAATGGAGTTGAGAGAGCTTCGCAGAGGGCTCACATAAGGGACTAATGTATCAGATCCTGATGAGAGGATATGGAGTAAATACGCCATAGAGTGTGTTTGTTATGCTAGTGCGCCTAGTTAGCCGATGTCATACTTTAAAGAGTAATTGATGTGATTCTTAAGTGCAATTTTAAAAGTTTAGAGTCACAGAAGGTTCAGAAAATCAGATTGTTTGAAATTGTGCTCACTCGCTTCTCATTAAATCAGTCACTGTGATCCTTTGAGAACATTTCTTCATCGAAGACCTGGAACAGATTATGCTCAGAGAAACTCAATTTAAAAAGTAATGCTGCCCCCCTCCCTCATTCCATATGAGAAAACCATTCTGGTGTGTTTGTATGTAGATATAAACTAGGCACAACATTAAACCATCAGACTGCTCCTGGATAAAATGCTTATGCAGTCATTTATTTGTGCTCTGTCTTAAAGTGACACTCGCCCCATCTCTCTCTCTCTCTCTCTCTCTCTCTCTCTGTGGCTGATTAGGAGTACATCACTTCCTTGGTCATTGCTCCCTTGAATTAATTTGATAAACTTGTGAATTATCTGGACATCTGCTAAAAGATGCTAAATAGCTGCTTTCAGAGGCCAAGTAGATGGAGAGAACTAACATCTTCATAGTTTTTTCTCCTTTTCTGAACACTGGCATGTCTGTTTTAGAGGCCATACTGTCTTGGACAGATACCAGACGCAGTGCTGATAGGCTCATACTGTAAATTCCTGTCAGAAAGAATTTTGGAGAAACTATCATACCCAGTCATGACTGTTTTATCTTTCCATGTAACTACTTAAACCTTGAGCCATTTATTTTGCTCTCCCGTGGCTGACACTTTGTTAGCGGTTATGAATCGTGTATTGAAAATAACATGTGCAGTGTTTGCATGCACTTTGATGTCTTGAAATATTTACACTGGACGTGTGTGGTCTTGGTCTAATAGTATAAACAAACTCTGTTGGTTACTCTCTGAGTAGTGTATTACCCGCAACAGGTTTTTCTTTGTCGCAAAAAATAACTAGTCCAGCTTTAGTGACACAGAAATGCAAAACGAGCAGCCCACAAATCTCAGCTTTACTGTAGGAAATAGGGAATTGACTGACTGTGTGAATGGGTATACTGTCCTGGAGTTTGATTTAAAGCTATTTAAAACAATATTCTTGAATTATTTCCTAATATATGCAGTTTTCATTACCTCATATTAATTGTAAAATCTACATGGATTTTTTGGTACTTTAAAATTCATTTGTCACACCAAAGGAACATGTAAAATGAACTAGTGAAATAAAGAACATTTAAACGGTGAAAAAGATTTAGTCTAGATACAGTCAGGGTACTTAAAATATAGTATTTTAAGCATCCACATATTTGAATTAAATAAAAAAAGCCCATGAACATGTTTGGTGCTTGTGATGTAACCAGTAAACAGGTTGCCTATTGTTAAATACACAAACAAATGAAGAAACATTAAACCAGTTCACTACATTTGATTAACTAAAAGCATCCTCTTTCAATCTTTCAGGAAAAACAAAACAAAATGAAACGATGCCTTGAGTCCTCCAAGGCACCCCTAGTGCACCTGTTGTCTCGGGCAATGTGGAGTCACGTGACTTGAGCCGTCAGGATCTTTCGACCTTTTGATTCCCTGATTCAAGTTGTATATTTGCGGAGACAAAATGATCAATCTCGAATGCTGCCCTTCCAAACACACGCAGACAACGTGACAATTTTACCTCATTCTCTTCCTTTTCCACCAAAATCCATAAAATGGATGGCAGCCAAACGGAACGCATACACATTTGTTTGTTAGCGTAAAAGCCACAGAGAAGTAAACAGACAAGAAACACAGACGAGTGATTCACTTTAACAACAATACAGCTGCTTTATCCGCAACAAATTTCTTCAACTCAATTTAACCCCAAGCACTTAAAAATAAGCGTTAAATATACATACTAGTTTGTGCTGCAGATATCTGCCCTATATTGTTAGGAAAGTGCACGTTGAAGTCCATATGGCAACTTCCTTTTGACCTGCTTTCCCGTCCTCGTCGTGTATTGTCAGGCCTGTCACCGATAAAGAATCACTTGACTTGTTATAACAAGTTCAAAAGAAACAGAGAATCCATGAAGATATTGAGTAAAGGACACCCGCACTGCTTTCACTATCATTCCCATAGAGATAGTGATATTATTGATGGGATGGTTATGCTAATTTCTTTAGAGGCACAACTTTTATTTTGGAATTTCTTCAAAAGGAATTTCATACACATCAGACTTGGAAAATGCGGGCTGAATTCCTGAGCGTTTAAGGGGCAGCATGGGAATCTGATTTTCATATGTGAATAATGAATGTGCTATCTTTTAAAACGTGTGTTTTGTCTGGAAAGAAAATAAAGAGAAGGCGAGCCTTTGCCTTTGGGATTTAATAACGATTAATGCTCCTTTGAAAACACTAAATATCACAAACACACAACTGTGTAGTGAGCAAACAGAGAAGAGGAAAACCTTCCTTTGTACAACTTGTCACATGATAAAACGCTTCTCTGGATCCTGTTAGGAGCATTAAGGCTTTTGTCCTGACTGTGTAAATATGCCGTATCATTAGATGTCACCAGGTCCTAATACAGAAGTCATTCATAATCAGTCTTGATTTGATTTTTCTAATTAGAAAGGTCCTGGTGTAAAATAACTGTGTGATGATGACTAACATAAATACATACAGATATTTGCTATGAGAGAATTCCTGTTATAGACCTATTTTAGATTATAGTAATAGTTAAAAATAGATATTTCATTTTAATTCGTTTTTTTTTTTGGTTTCCCATATGTGGAAAATGAAACTGTAAAGTGTAAGTAAATAAGTTTTGTTTTTGTTAATAATACTATTTTTTATTATTATATTATAAGCACCTGCTTCCCCCTTCACTATTTTGATTTACATAATCAATCATAATCAATATAACCAATCTAATATTCGATTGATAATCAATCAATCCATCTATTCTTTAATTCTTGTCCTTTTATTCAAAGTCACACGTATCTTGCATTCTCATTGGTAATTATTTTATTATTAGCCTATTATTATTATTACCAATGCGCTCCCATAATTACAACATAATCATTATATAATCCCACAACAAAGAGTTTATTGAAACAGTAGCTTTTTGTCAACTGCCGGGACACTGAATGTACAATTGCGTTATTCTGCGTCTCAGTCTTCGCGTAAGAGCAACATCGGCCTGAGCGCTGAAGTTCAGCCCCAAAAAAGTTTCATGTCCTCGCAGAAGTACCTTTTCAGAGGACCTTCTCCCGCGTCTCTGAGCGCGCGTCTCGACCGCTGTCTGGACCCCTTTTCCTCTTTCTGTGATGAAGAGGGAGGTTGTTGGTTAGGCTACGCGCCCCACTGAGTGGCAATTGCATCTCATATTTACAAACTGATAAGCTTTCTCGTGCATTTGTTTTAAATATGCGCTCCTGTGTGACGCGTTAGCAAATAAGAGTGGAAAAAAGCGCTTCCCGTCTTGGCCGGTCTCTGTTTGTGTGCATGCATGTGTGTGTGCGTGTGATTGTGTGCAACATAACCGGCTTATTTACATTAAATACGCCACAAGGTTACAGTGCAGATGAGCGTCATTTTATCACTCATTACTTCTCTCTTATACTGACTGATGCTCGCGCTCTCCGCTCATCTCACTGGACTTTTTCTCGAGGATACAAGACTTCAGATACTTTCCCCAAAAAGGTAAGCACATTTATTTTACAATTGTAGCTATTTGCAGTGTTTATCCGCGGTGTTATTTAAACGGCGACAGGCATCAAAGCCAATTACGCCTCGTCTGAATAAACGGGACTGACAATGTGAGTGAGGATAGACAGATTTTAATAATTGTTCACGGGGAAGTCAAGGTCAATAAGATGATCCGATGGAGTGAAATTTGCTTTTGAGTCTCTCCGCGTGGGGAAAATAGACGACTCGAGATGATATTCCGTGCACCGGGGCTGTTTTATCAAGGGTTCAAGCTTTTAGTCCCATCAAATGCCGCAAGACTTCTTCGCTCTCTGTGAATGGACGACAATGGAGTGCCTTTTTTACGGTACAATGCTTTTCACCGTCCAGATAGGGGGAGTCCGAACGGACAGATGAGGGGAAATGTCTTGTGATGCTGGCCGATCGCTATCAATGAACGCGTTTATATTGAGATTAAACTCAAAGGCGCTTTTTCATCACTCGGGATGCGCGAGGAACAGTTGGGAAACGGATTCGCGAGAGGACGATCATAACAGGTCCGAAGCACGCGCGTGTGTGTTTGTGTGTGTGTAGACTATATACTTTAACCCCATCGGCAATTGGCTATGAGAAAATGATCAGCTCAATTATGTGGACATGCTTTATTATTTAATGAAGACATTCTTCTGCAACGCGTCTTGACGTCCGGATGAATTTAAAGGTAAGAAGTGGTTAGATCAGTTGTGGATTCGCGGGTGGTTTTCGCTCGCTTCGCTTTCTAAAAGTCAGTTTGTGCTAAAGATGTGTGTGTTCTTATATTTTTCTATTTGATTGAAATACATGCAATGTTAATTGTCTTAGACGTTGTCGCGCCGGATAATAAAACGTCTTCATATCGAAAGCGTACTGTAAGCCATTGCACGCGCTTAGATTAACTTGTTCCGAAGGAAAACACGCCGTTGTATCTCATATTTGGCTCTTATAAGGATAACTTTATTAAGTAAGTGTAAAGACACATCGTGCATTATTACTGTAAGGTGGATAGAAGCTTTCCAGGGATGCGCACCAGATTTGCTCGGGCTAGCCAGGCAGTATGGAGCTGTAAGAAAGTTTCCTCAAATCTCTGCTCAAACTTTCTCACTTCAGCCCCCAGGGCTTTGCGTTTAGGATTTCAGCTGAAGTGAACACCGATCGGTAGGAGAATTAGGATCAAAGTTACCCGGTGCATGCCATGTGTCAAAACTTGTGAGATGGAAGAGCCGGTGAGACCTGCCATTTTGTGCTGTGATCGACCTCTTATGAACAGAAGCCTTATGATGGCATTCAACAACTGAGGGCTAAATGTCATATCAGACTTAAAAACCTTTTTATCTGCGGAAAAAACTCGCACATCTCCCCTGGAAATGGAGATTTGAACGACTGTTGCGGAAGATTGTCGCTTGGGGAAATGATGTATTACGGAGGAAAAAAAAAACAAGAAAGTTGCAAGAATTGGAGATTAGGATAGGAATGCGCGCGGGAGTGCGGAACAATTGAAGAACAGATAAAATGTTGTATGTTTGTAAGATTGTGAGCTGGGTTTCACACACAATAAAATCATTCAGCTCATTGTTTTACGCATATTTTGTTACTTCACAAATTATAACATTGCCAGGGTCAGATTTATAATAGGACACATTGCATCAGGCATCTATTGCGCGCACTTCATGTGCTTAATTCTTTATGAAAGGTCTTTATACATCTAGCAAAATTGATTTGCTGTCTCAAGCCTTCAGATACAGGTGCAGATTTCCCATGTCACTTTATATGAGATGACCCAGAACTTTTACTAATGGAAAAGAATATTAAACACACACAGAGAGACACACACAGTCAGCTACTTTTAGTTTGTATGCATCTTTGATTATGTTGAAATGAGATAACTGTTTTTTCCTCAGGTTCATTGTTCATGGAAAGGGACAAATAGCAGGCGGCACAGATGTACCGTCATTGTTTAACGGATATTATGTCTGTAATAGTGTCTGGGCGTAGACATTTTTGTCAGCTCTTTTCATTTTTCTGATTTGAAATGACGTTGTGATGTAGGCAAGTCACACGTTCTTTTCAGAATCCCACACAATTCATTTGAAAGGCCAGCATTAACATGACCACAAATATAGCCTTGTAAGCCCCTTTATGAATTAAAATAAATAAATCAATAAACAGTATGCTGGATTAATGTGGACAGTGAGAAAGAGAGAGAAAATAGTCGTGCATAGTGTGTGTTTACAATTGATAAGCCATCTGAATGAAGGTTATTTTATTGAGTGAAACGCTTGATTTATTTAACAGCAAGCTTGAATTGTTTTTCATTATAAGCTAATATATATAAAAAATATTTTCTGGAGTTTGATGCTAAATAATGCATGTTGTTTTAAAAGTATTTGACTAATTAGCAAAATATTAAAAATAGCTGCAGCACGGGATACCTACAGTTAAAGAGGTGTTGATGTTGCAATTTTTGCTGATTGCTGCTGTTTTCATTTTTGTGTGTGTGTTTATGTGTGGTCTTATCTAATATATTATCAGCTTAAAATGTATATCATGCTCAGTAAGAATTTATCATCTATGAGACAAAATCTTTTTTTGGGGTGGGGGGAGGAAATATCAAACTCGTTTAAATGCAGTGAGAGAGAGGGTGTTATGGAGACTCTTGTGAATACACTCTGCCAGTGCAACTGATAGCAGTTCGATGGGGCTAAACAGACCGAAGCCAATCCTGTCAAAATGTCTCCTCCTGGTGTGTGACGCTCTCATTTACATATGCGTCTTGCACTCATTCGGCAGGGAAAGTGTGTGTTGTGTGGCAGAACTTGGCAGCGCTCGAGAGCTGTCAGTGTGTCCCCAGGTCTGCACTGCTCGCCGCCCGCGTCACCAGTAAACCCGGTGTGTGGAAGTGCACCTCACCAGGGCAGTGCCAACGGGCAGGAGAGACGAGCCCTCTCTCTCTTTCTCTCTTCTGTCTCCAGGCCTGTCAGTCTCCAGCTTAGCCGGCTGGATCTGTGCTTTAGCCTTGGAGACATGATCAAACAGCCATTCCACACTTAAATGCCTTCCCCGCTCCTTTTAATTGGAGGAAATTGTCTTCCAGATGCCCGGGCCCTAGCCAGGCAACTCAGGGGGGACGGATGGCAGGCAAGGCCATGGCGTTTCAGGTATCTAATCGATATGTGATGTGAGAGACCAACCTCGCTTCCTCGCACCGTCGTCGCCTCCGTTCCTTCCTCTCCAGCTCCGACCTCTCATTGTGGCTGTAGTATTTGCTAACGCCAGTAATTTCATGTTTTTTTTTTTGTTTTTTTGAGGAGTTAGGTGATGCTGTTGAGTTAACAAAGTAATGTAAGTGACATTGATTAGGAAGGTGATGTTAACTTCTTTCAAATATTTTACAAGTTCACTCTTAAAAAATAAAGGTTATTTATTGGCATTGATGGTTTCATGAATACATTTTAACATTAATGTAACCTTTCCATTGTACAAAAGTTCTTTATAGCGGTCTTTAGATTTATTCAGTGGTGGAGGAAGTACTGAATTTCAGTACTTAAGTAAAAGTACAAATAACCAGATAAATATTTACTTTAGTAAAAGTCGAAGTAACACAATGACAACCATACTTAAGTAAAAAGTAAAAAGTACCTGATTTTAAATGTACTTTAAGTATTAAAAGTAAAAGTACTTGCATAACAATTTATTCTCTTAATGTCTATTTTCTAATGATTAATAAAACATTCATTCTAACTCATTCAACCTAATACTCATATAATGATGGAAAAAATTAGTTGTCACCATTTCTGAAACAAGCTTGCAATTAATTAGGCAATACACATCATGCTTATCCTTACTATATGTTAATAAGCTATGTTTTGGCAATTAAACGTGATTAATTTATGGTGTAATTCTGAACCTCTTGGCTTGCCATAATCCTAACCAACCGTATATTACACACGGTGCGCTTCCTGATGCACGTAAATACAAATTTTCATGTATAAATTACACGATAAAATGCACTGCGCGCGAGGCGCATTTAATGTGACCGAGTTGATCTATGGCAACCAAACTGCTCACTGGTGAGACAAACTTGGATCAGCGGACGGGTAAGATTACGTTTTGGCAGGGAAAACTGGTCAGAAAATCTAACAAAAATGTAACAGAAGTTGTAGAAATGTAGTGGAGTAGAAAGTATAATAATTGCTGCAAAATGTAACGAAGTAAAAGTAAAAGTATGCACTATTTATTTTATCTTAAGTAAAGTAAAGATACGTGAAAAATGTACTTAAGTAAAGTAACAAAGTATTTGTACTTTCGTTACATTCCACCACTGGATTTCTTAAAGTATTATTTACACTAAGCACTGCTCACTGAGCGCTGCTTCTATGGAATTGTTGTGAGAACTTATTTTTTTGGAACCTTTATTTTTAAGAGTGTAGAAGCAATTGAAAATCCCCCATTAATGTTGTCAGTGAAATTACTTCCAAACATTCACATTTTCTGGATAATGTTATGGGCGTGGTTCAGTACAAGTCACTATAGAATCCACTATCCTCTGAAAGTACATTTAGAAAAAGAGTGCCTCACATTACTCCTGATGCCTGTCCTCTCCAATTGATTAAGCCATAATTCCCTGTCATTCAATATCCGCCTGTGTACAGCGAAGACACAGTTCAGCATGTCACTTTACGTAATATAAATGGGAATGTTCGGTTACTGACAGATGTCAACTTTTGTATTTAACAAATAATTATAGTGGAATAAGGACATTTCGTTATGCACATGTCACTTATAAATGAGTGATGACTTTCTAAGGCTTTTCGTAGTCATTCGAAACAGACAGAGAGAGATAGAGAGGGGAGAGGGTAGAGGAGTGGAAGTTTTTGAGCGGGCTAATCACAGACGTCAGTCAGTGTGTGATCTAAGAATAAAGAGTGCCCTGACAGATGAGGTGGTGACGGATGATCTTGTCTCCACTGCCTCATGCCAGGGTGCCACCAGAAGGAGCGTCTGTCTGTCTACAGAGCAGAGAGAGAGAGAGAGAGAGAGAGAGAGAGAGAGAGAGAGGGGTCCTTGCTCTACTCCACCCTGGGGCACTTTCATGAGGAAAATATATAGATACACTAATGGCACTGCAATGAATATCAAGCATTGGAAGGGAACCATACGTTACAGTTAAAGTTAGCCCATGCGCAGATGACAGCGTTGAACAGATGTGTGCAGATGTTTTGTATCCCTCTAAATTTTTTCCCCTTTCTCATAATTCTCTCCTGTGGGAGTGGGACAAAATTCAGCCCTCCACCACCACACACATGCTCACAGTCTCTCACACATCTCAGAAGAGAGAGCATAGAAAGGCTGTGGGACATTTGGTCAATATGGAGAGTGTTGAATCGGTCAGGTTTACACAGCCTTGGGAGACATGGTCAGCCTTCGGCTTACGGCCTTACTCCTTTTCCAGAAATGGGACACCTATTTAGCCGTCCACTCTCAAACTTATTATTTATTTGTTTTAATTTTTGATAATTTGATCAAACAAGTAATTCCCATGTCCTAAATGGCACCGTCTAACATGACGTGTTTTTCAATAGGTGAAAAGCACAAAATTACAGCCTTGTCAGGAGGCTTTGCACAAACAATTGACTTCCTGTCAATCACTGGCCTTAAGCACATGCTATTATGTTGTTTTGCATTCTAATCCAAGCTCTTAAAATAGTGGTAAATATTTGCAGTGCTGCAAAGGCACCAAAAATAGTAGCAGATAATTCTAATGGCTGGGTGGTCTGCCGTTTGAGCGTAGGGCATCTCTGTTACAAGATGTCTCCAGATAATTGGGGGAGTTTAACAACGCCTACCCTTGAACTGTTTCCAGGTCGTGACCCCAACGGGTGCACCATCCACCCCGAGTGTGAGGGATGGCAGCCCCCTGGAGGGCAGCCTGGTTAAAATGGACGCCACTGAGAAGTAAAGAGGGACCCTGCACCTTTAATTATGATCAAGAGGTTTTCTCCAAAGGACGGAGGCGTAGCAGTTATGTTGCCTCGTAAATCTGCCTCAGATGCAGTATATTGTGTTGAACTATTACGGTACACTATTATACTGCATATTCAACTGGCTCTTCAGGACCTGATTTGCATAATTGGATCTTTAATGAAACTTGCCTTGTGGAACAAAAGGGAAAAAAATGAGGAGAGAGATGAAAAAATACATTATAGTATTATAGGCAAACCCCAGCGAGTATTTGTGGTGGGAAGTTGTCTAAAAAAAAAAAAAAGAATACAAAACCGAGAAAGAACATGGAAAAAAAGGAGCCTGTTTAAAGCAGCGCATGAGCAATGAAGTGACCTACGCTATGTACGTCCCGTCACTTACCAGGACGACACACACACACATACATCACTGGCGGGGCTACAAATCAGGATGAGAAGTACCTCTGAAAGCTGTACATACTCAGCCAGGTCTCAGGGGTTATTACTACAATAGCTGGATTTCTTTAGCCTGAGGGATTTTCGCTTCTCTGTCGGCACTCATTCCCTCCACTTGTTACTCAGGGAAGATGGGTTCTTTGTAGGGAAGCCCAAGCCGCTCGCTTGCTGGAATTCCTCTGCAGCAAATATTTTGACAATTTCCAGTCAGATCTGCGCGGACTGAGTTTGCTCTTGCCCCCTCCACTGAGGGGTGTCGTATCAAAACCTCAAAACTTCGTTTTTAATCTCTGTAGCTTTGTGTGCATAATCACCGCAACAATTTTACACAGATATATTTATGTGTTTCCAGACACTCTATAATCCATAACATCTGTTTCTGGCTGATTTGTGTCTTAAAATTGTTTTTTATTGGTTAATTAAATGCATGTGTCTTTCTTCCTGTTCTTGAGCAGTTGAAGGTTAAAACGCCTGATAGTGACCCTTTCGAAACAGACGTGACAGTCATGGTTAATGAAATGTTATTTGTCCTATCTTTGAAAGGCCTATAATTTAAAAAGTGAAGGAAAGAAAAACCGAGAAGCAAAGGAATATGAAAAAAAAAACAGAGCTGGGGAAAAGGAAAAGAGGCGAGCTATTTAGCTGCACTGTAGCAGGAGTGGTTTGTATCCAGGGGGAAGAGTGTTGTTAATCAGGGAGAGAGGTTAAAAACGGATATCAGCTAAACAGATGATGATTTATCATTGGAGGAGGGGGCCGAAAAACACAGAGGCTGACTTCACTCCAGAGGCCTGGGAGTGGATCATATGGCTGCGTGGTTCACAGGTGGCTATTAGCGCAATGTTGGAGAGGGGGCAAAATGAGACAGAAAAGAGGGAGGGAGGGTGTGGAGAAAAAAAAAAGTAGTGCCACAGCTAGCGGCGAGCTGCCATTTGCCTGTATGTGCAAACGACTCTTTCACTTACTCTCTTTTTCCTTCTCCCTCTCTCCCTCTTTTTTTATATCTCTCAACGCTCTGCACTCAGGAACTTCCAGCTGACAGTGTGTTCCTGGTCCTTGGTATCTCACAGGTAGGCTCATGTCATCTTTACTCTCTCCCTTTCCCCTGAATACGACCCTTTTATGTTTTACACACACCACACTCACACACATGTTCACGCACACACTTGCAGAGTCAGCACTAACACACGGTCAGAGTGCTTGTGCTGTTGATTCTCCCGGTAACTGATGTCATTGCAATAGTGGAGGAGAGCAAATGTCTCCTGATTCCTCCATTTAACGGCTGGCTGAATTGGCTGATAATGATAGCATCTGGCGTCTCCAGCCTTACAGACAGATCAGACCCTGTGAATTAGCAGCTCCTAACCAGTGAGAGAGAGAGAGGAGAGAGAGAGAGAGAATGGCATATGGAGGGAAAGAGGAAAGCACTGGCACTAGGAAAGGAGAGAGAAAGATATAGATGTTGAAGAGAGAGAGGGTGATGTATTTAACATATCTGTGCTGTGCTCTTGAACAGGCTGTGAGAGATCTGTGTGTGGCAGTGCTGATAACTGCCGCTTGATATCAGTCAGGGACATGACCGTCTGTTTGCAAAGCTCTTTAATGCTTCTGCCCGTCTGTCCTGCCACTTTGACCTGAATCATGGTCACATCAGGGCCGTATCGTTCAAATATCTGACCTTAAAATAAGAGTTTGTTTCAGTAGAATATACTTTTAAACAAATCAATGTTATTATGATTTTTTTTTTTAAATGAACGATTGTAGATCCATGACACCTAGCGTTATTACTATTACTTCCTCAGTGTTTGGTTTAGACATTCAACATTTTTACATTTCTAAATATTAATGCATCTTTCACCCGAAAGGCTCTTTTGCAAATATTGACGCGACTTTAAACACCATGCAACCGAGGACTTTTAAACACAATTTTTCCATCCTCCAAAATCTCTAATAGACTTTTACTGTTTTTCTTGCGATCTTAAGGTAAATAAATAGGTCCGAATGCTAATGAGCGTTCCAAGCTTTGAACACATGGCCCTCTGTGACGTCAGCCACACCCCTCTAGCCACACCAGCAATGCCACATCTTCAGACCTGCAGTGTCATATGAGTACACATACCTGCCTACATTTTTCCCCCTTCAGAATAAATATTAAGCATATACCTGGTTGTTTATCTGCTCATTTCTGTCACCCTGGGCCAAGGCTGAGGACAGGTCATTTTTTTTTTATTAAAAGAGAATATCACACTTTGAATATGTTTATTATTATAAAATGTATCTAAATTAATAAATAAATGTACCTTTTAGTTTAATTATATTTATTATTATTTATTTATTTGAAAGTTACACAGTTTTTTTTTTTCGGTATAATTGAATTGTTTGAATGCCATTGAAATTGAACATTGTAAGATCATAAAAGGTTCATTTGTGCATTACTGCAGTGCTTGTGATGGAAGGTTGACTAACTTTTGGATAGGAATAATTGCATTGTTTGAATCCGATACATATATATATGCACATTTGCTATCAGCCACCTGGTTGCTTTGTTTGTAGAGGGCTGTCAGTCCTGTGAGGAGCACTTTCAAGTAACTCTTGCTGAAGGTGAGAGTTAAACAGTATTTACTTTGGGGAATTTGCCTGCATTTATCTGCCTTAATACTGAGGTGAATTTTAAAGGGGCTCTAGAGAGAATTCCTCGATGCTCAGCCTCACTTTACACACCTTTTAAGTCTTAAGATGTGTTTTCTTCCCCTCCTGCTGACGCTTACCCATAACACAGCTCTCACAATCTCCTCCGAACTTCACAAATCAGCTCCTTTTCCCTCTCCCCCTTTCTTGTCTGTTATTGTTTTTGTTCTTCTCGCCTGCTCCTTTTTTCAGTCTTGATCACCAAGTGTTGTTGTCTGTCTCTTAAGTTGCCCGTTTCATCTCTTCTGTTATGGCGTCTGTGCCAATCGTTGTAATTGGGAGAAAGCTATGTTAAGTGAGTGAAGGAGAGAGTGTGGGGTAACTTGCCTTGTTACTTTCCCCACGTTTTTTTGTAAATAAGGCTGTCAGTATAGATCAGCCTGTGGTAATGTGGACGATCCAATCCACTCCAAACCCACACTGACTGGAGGCTGGAAAAAAGTGGAAGGCATGTTCAGAAAGGACAGCTTAGAGTTCAGTTACACTTCTGGAAGTTTTTATGCATGCCTTCTTTGTGTCGGTATCCAACGCCAGACATCCCTTTAACTTCTCGAGGTCAAGAGGAACTGGTACATGATTTAACCTGTTTACGTTATTGCAGGGAAACACATTTTTAAAATTTCGTAACATTACCGAAGTGTACATTTACAGTGTCTAGACATTTCTTGGGAGAACAAAATGGACTTTGACACCTCAATTTGTTTCCTGCTTGCATTGGAAAGCATGTGTATTTCACATAAATGGTGTTCGATTCAATTTCCATCTGCTTTTCTTTAAATATAGAACACTCAATATTTATAGTTTCGATTTTTTACATGTAATTGTGGGTTGGATTTCACTAAGATGCTTAAGGATTAAGTTGAATTTCACGGCGCTAATCAGAACATTATGGATATGGGCTTTTTTTAGAGCGAGAGCGACTTTCATAACAAGTTGAGCCAGCGATGACGTGATTTGCGCAGAGGAAGGGGCCTGTGGTCTGGTGTTGATCATTAACACTTTTCCTGTATGTGTGGCCCCCTCATCAGGCGGCTAAAAGATCATCTCTGTTTAAATTTGCATGATGATGGTACTGTGACCAGTCATCGTTAGATCAACTAACTAGAGAGGCTTAAGGTTGGGCAGAGAAGATTCATGATCCCCCCCCTCCCCCGATCTCTCTCCGTCTTGGGAGGTCCCCTTTAAAGTGCAAACCTCAGCCCCCCTCTCATCCCGCGTCTCCAGGAATGATGATCCGACGCGATCCCGTTTCTGCGCAGAGCCAAACGGGGAAGCTATGTGAGATTTTCCTCTCGGTTTCTATATATTCTCTCTCTCTCTCTTTCCCCTCAGTCTCTCTCATAGCCCTCACTCAGCCCTGCTGATTGCCGTAGCCTCGGGGCTCTCCGGCGCACACTACATCCCTGTGATTATATTAATGGCCTCCCGCGCTGGGTTTGGAGGCTGAGGACGGCCGGGGTAATGCGAAGCATTGCAGAGGAACAGTTAAGGAGATGGACCTCTGACCGCAGGGGGTCTCGGGATCAAGGCCCAGGTGGGCCACTGCGTAGCTCCCACGCTCCCTCTGGGCAGGCCACTTAACTCGCAACGCCTCAGTGAGCGCCCTAACCACAGCCGTAACAGAGCGCGCTCGAGAGAAAGAGAGAAAGAGAAATGTGATGTGGGGTTCCTGTGTCTGCTGTGAAAAAGGGAAGTTATGAGTGAGACAGAACAAATCACACCCAGAGGCTTTTGGCTAAAACTCACAAAGCTGGCTAATAATTCTCCTCTGAGAAGTATTGATCTTTATTTGTTATTATGTGACTTCTAGGCACTCTCGCATCGTTTATTTGTCTTCATTAGACTTGAAGCAGCACCTGCAGCATTGTTACTCCAAAATGGAGTGTGTGTATTTGCGTTTCATACGAAAAATGTTTGTTTGCTCCGTGCTGTGTCTGTGTGTTCAGCGCCTTTATTTGGGAGGACTTTGTTATTTCTTTCTCTCTAATTTGGGATTTATCGTGAAATTGCCGTGTGTGTGTACATGTGTGAAATGTCTTCTGCCGCTCTGCACTGAATATGTCTCCTACTCATGTGTCGGCTTGATATGTGGAGCGGGATTCATTCATGTTGCACTTGTGAGGTGGGAGCCGTGGGGTCCGTCTCTCCTCACTGGAACGTGTCTGATCAAGGCACATGAGGGGTCTGCCCCGTCCCATGCTCCTCTGTTCCATCCTCTCGCCCTGGCCGCAGGATCCCAGCTTTACACACTTTTGTTGTCGTGAGTTATCTAGAAACTCGATCTTAATTATGGGTCTGGTTCTTCCCTCACTGTCCAAATGTGCTTTTAATCAGTGTAGTCAGTTAAGTTATGAGCAAGGGTGAGGTACTCCACACCTCCAAGCCTAGGGCTGCATCCTGAAATCACATACCTCCCTACTATATATTATGGGAAAAACAGTATGTGACAAAAGACAGCCCTTCTATCCCAAGGCATCATCTGAACTGACGCTTTTGACCATGCATCAACATCCGAGCACATGGCACCCTTTAGCGTCAATATGAGACGCGCCTCCCAGTGGTCTCAACCCTAACCCCAGACCTAAACCTACCCGCTCATCTAATTGACTCTAACCATACGTTCACACCACCGCCACATTTGATCTACATCAGAGCATCAGAATAGCTTTCACGGCGGGCTGCTGGGCAGGACGGCGAGAGCAGTGAATTCGCTCTCGCCGTCCTGCCAGCGCCGCCGTGAACATACAGTGGACGCTCTGATGCTCTGACGTGAGATCGAATGCGTGATCTTTTTTAAAACTGTATTTAAAGGGGCCGCAAAGCAAACAAGCATGTCGATCGTTATTTTTGCAGAAAATTGATCGATGGAAAGAACTTAACAATTATAGTGACATGTTTGCTAATGAAATAAACAAATTAAAAGCCATTTGTGTGGTGTGGCTTTTGTGTTCATTGTTAGAAGTGCTATTACAATTTGCATTCCCGCTGAAAAAGTGTTCTAGCACAAAAATCTTGCCTATAAATAGTGTTGCGTGGCCTCTTATCAAATTCAAATGATTAACCTTCCCTATTTTGCTTGGGAACTGATGTGGTTGGAACCAAAGTTTCACAGGACTGCGTTTTCTGGAATTCTCTAGGCTCTTCTACATTCCGATTGGTTGCGCGCCATTGCTTATTACCATAAATTTTAACTGACTTCAACTCTCCTCGCCGCTCTCACCGTCCAAGACGCGGCCGCGGCTCTCATTGAAAATGAATGACTTCCAGCCACTTTGACGCCTCGCGCCGCAGCGGTATGAACGCAGAGTAAAGGTTGCCATGTCCATCGCATTTAGACGCATGGTCAAAAGTGTCAGTTAGATGATGCCCTATGATGAGCGCCATCTAACTGACGCTAAAGGTTGCCATGTGTGTCGAATTTTAGACGCATGGTCAAAAGTGTCAGTTAAATGACGCCTGAGTATGACAATGCGTTGCAAAAGAAATATGTCCAAATTCACAGTACTCATAAAAGAGTACAAAAAGTACCCAATGACCTACTACTTCTGGCAGGATTCTGAAGTTTGCATACGATGGACACTTTACCATTCCCATCGAGGCCACATGAGAGGATGTATGAATGGCAGTGAAGCGCCGTAACTGATGCTGGCAGGTCATGTGATAATGACAACATGCCGAAGGTGAAAAGTCCAGATTATATTTCTGCTAGAGACACTCATACAATTTAGAACATACTTTTTTAGCAGTCCTAATGTAATTAAATATTCAAAAAAAGTACCTACTCAAAAGAGTTTCCGATTTCGGACACAGTCTAGGAAGAGTGAGAAATAGCTGGAGAGAAGAGAGCATCGTGGGACTGTGTGGAGGAATAGAGCAGGTGTTTGAGAGGAGCTGGGAAGCTAAAGGTAAAACATTGCACAGGGATTCTTGCTTTTGGAGAGGAAGAGTTGCAAAACTTACTAAAGCAGCATTTATAATAGAGACATGGTTTTAACAAAAATCAAATCTATGTTTGTAAGTGCAGTGGGCAAAGATTAGTTTATCACAGCCAGTGAATGACTGATATGTTGGCAGATATTTGGCATTTTGAGATCATATCTAATGATACATGTGCCTGCTTGGCTTATTATCAGTAGCGTTAGTTCTCGATGGTGTCTATCAAAATATATATTTAAAAATATTATATGTAAAGACATTAACTATTTTATTTCACAAGAATTAATTCAACTGATCAAAAGTGGTAGTTAGGATATGTACATTATTATTATGATTTCAAATCAATATGAAAATATTGATCAGTTTCCATAAAAATATTACACAGCGCAACTGTTTTAAAATGAATAATTATAAGAAATGAGCACCAAACCATCCTATTAGAATGATTTCTGAAGGATCATTTGTCACTGAAGACTGAAGAATTGTATGACATTGTAATACTGTTTCACAATATTACTGTATTTATTGTTTTTTTTTTAATTAAATAAATGATGAGCATAAGATACTTCTTTAAAAAAATATAAAAAATCACAAAATTTAAAATAAATGAACAGTAGTGTTTGTATTTCCATAATAATTATTTACTGTATATATATTCTATAATATGTATTTTTTTCATATATATTTATATTTAAAAAAAAAAAGTATAATCACATATACAGTATATAAATTGTCTTATAAATTTAACAGTATTATAAATTGACCACTCTGCTCTCAAAACTGGATTAATGTAGGCCTAAGAAAAATGGATAAAAAAATTGTGAAGAAGGCAGAGGGAGAAGCAGGGGGAGTGGGATGAATCGAGAAAGATGGATTCCATTACACATAAACATGCTTTAAGCACTGATAGGATGATCCATTGGGATTAGTGAGGAAATCCTGATGGACATTGAAAAGGTGACCAGTCGGAGAAAAGCGTTACATGCTCCGCTGCAGATGCCACACACATTCATGCAGAAACGCAAACAAACTGGGGTTATCCTAAAGGTCAAAGGGCAGCCCTCTCAGCACAAACTCAAGGCTTAACGTCAACCAGCTTTATAAATCAAGGATGAATATGTGTGATTGCTTCAGTGGGCCTAGATTTCAGATATGCTTTATCAAACGTTTGTGAATGTTGACTTTTCAGTTTTTATATTTTTTTGCATTTGAATTGTTTTTCGATTTGCATTGAGTTCCAAATTTGTGTCCATGTACAAATACTACTTTAAATTTATATTTTATTTTTAAGCAAAGTGTCTCATAAAAAAGGCACAAAAGTGCCAATTTACTGGAAGGAAGCAAAGTAAAAATCTTGAAAATTAACTTATACAGTTGAAATCTACTGACAAATCCTTAAAGCCGAGAGTTGACAGTGAGATTGTGTTCTATTGCAAGTGTGTGTGTGTGTTTGACCAGAAACAAAAGCAAGTAAGTTCACAATGGGGCAGATTTGGATAAGAATCAGTATAGTGATTTGCAGCAGGCGGTCTAGATATTCTCATTAGGTATGCATGGTGGCATTCCCACATCTTGTCTCTATATTATTAAAAGTAGTTTGCCCATAGGCTGCCTCTGTGCTGAAGGAAGTTGGACAGATGGCCATGTTTTTTTAATAGATCACAACCATATCTAAAGCACGGCAGAGGATGAGAGAAACGGATAGCACTACCTCTCTTTCACTGGCTGCTGGATTCATTCAGGGGGGCAAATGCTCCTCTAGCTATAGCCTTCATGAGTGTAGCGTTTCATTAAATAGACTCTAAAACTAATACAACATTCAGTGACTTCTCGCTGTGGATGACAAGTTAATTTGCTGTTTATGCCTGTGTATGTCACATTATATAGCAGTTGCGAAGGTCTTCCAATAGTGTGTGTGCTGTGAACTGTTTTTAATCTTACAAACCCTCCTTAGCCTTTTTGTGCCTGACTGAAAGTTACTCATAACAGGATGTTTAATGTATTGTATAGAGAGAGAGAGAGAGAGAGAGAGAGAGAGAGAGAGAGAGAGAGAGAGAGAGAGAGCAGAGAGAGAGAGATTATGTCTATGTGGTTGCACTATTTCTTGATGTATACGGCATGTCAGGCAGCCATTGTCTCCTGGGTAAAGAATGATAGTTCAAATACCTACCATCTCTCCCTTGGTGCTCCAAATGCTCGCCTTTGAAGTTTTTATAATCCATCTGTCATCTTGGAGCGGGGAGGGCACATGTTCTGTACTGCTCAATTATAGAATTTTCTTCTTTGCCAGCCACATTGAGACAGAAAACGAATATGGACGGCGCAAAGAGAAAAGGGAGATAAAAAACAAAATGTTGCATTCTTCAATTTGTCACCACTTAAAGGGACACTTCTCCCAAAACGAAAATTCTTTCATCGTTCACTCACCCTCATTTCATTCCAAATCTGTAGGACTTTCTTTGGTGGAGCGCAAAAGAAAATATTTGGAAGAATGTCTTGATATATACACTACAGATCAAACGTTTTAGTTGGTAACCTTTTTATTACCATTATTTTGAAAGAAAGAAAAGCAAAAGGATATATTTAATTGATCAAAAGTGACAGTATACTATTTTTAAAAACAAATAAATGCTGTTATTTTAAACTTTCTATTCAAAAAATGTAATGGTTTTCATAAAAATATAAAAGTATCTTGAGCATGCAGCAAACCAGCATAGCTTATTACAATGATTTCTATAGGATCATGTGACACTGAAGACAGTAATGATGTTGGAAATCTATCTTCAACATCACAGGAATATATTACATTTTAAAATAGAAAATGTTATTTTAAATTGTAATACTATTTCATTATGATTTTTGATCAAATAAATACAGCCATGGCGAGTATAAGAGACTTCCTGACTATAAAAAGTCAGTGATTCAATGTTTTTGGACTCAATTATCTTATGTCATCCCAAAGAAAAGAACAACATAAGGATGAGTAAATAATACAATTTAAAAACATTTGGTGAGCATTTTTAACATTCAGTCTTGATTTCTCAATTCCTTTTGGACCTTAAGCACATACACACAGGTGCTCACACATTTACTAGTTTTGGGTGGAATGCTTCCTACTGTTACAATTCTAAGGAATTTTATGGGAACTTTATTGTGAACATTTCCAAGAGGCTAAAATGAGTTATAGCAATAACATTAAATTGATCAGTTAATTAAAAATAATAATAATAATTCCATCTAAATATTTGCTTCAAGAAAAATGAAAACAGAGAATAACATGCATGTGAATGGGATGTCCCATGCAAAATGGAACATAGAGGCTATTTAACACACATCCTAATAAAGTCTGCTGCAGTGCATGGTGGTAAAACCATGTTTAATTAGAGAATGCGGCACAGGCATGCAGAGGTAAAACACTAAAACACATAAAACTAGAGATAGAGAGAGTCAACAAGAGGAACTGATAACTTCAGATATGGTTTCTTTAAGAGCAGGTAGAAAAGAAAACAACAGCCGTTGGAAATCAGATATCTGAAGCGTTTTAGCTTTTATTAGTTTCTTTTTACATCACCGTTAGATCTCTTTGAGTTTTGTGTAATCAGAAGTGAATAGCGAAACACGAAAAAGGGAAGATGAAAGATTGTGGTCGGCAACGATAAAGGGAATCGTACATTCTTTTGTTGTTTTTGAATCATCAATATTTGGGGTATAATTGTTTTGTTGGCTTTATATATCTTAATTTATGATGGAACAACACGTGGGCCTTTTTTTCTGGCTAAATAAAAGCAGCACCCATCTGCCTCTAGACCAGCTCCAGCCTCCTGCTCATCGCAAAAATAATGCGCGTCCTAATGACTTCCACATATTTGGAAATCTCCCTTTTGAAATTGGTCTTGGCAGATTATTTGCAGGTACTTGAGTTGCATCTGTTTGCAATTTCGCAAATGTGGAAGACTTTAATATGGTACTCTTGCTTTGGAATGATAGAGGCTATTCTAATCCTGGGGTAGCACCGGCTGTCATCACAAAAAGACCTTCACTTTTCTCTTTCTTTCTCTCGGCGGAAGAAGAGAAACGAGAGACGGGACGTCCAGGTCAAGGTTAAAGTTGCGAGAAGCGTCCTGGTCCCACTGTTTTGGGAAGAGTGGATGAGGGAGAAAGAATGTAAGAGAGGGGAGGAAGGACATTCAAGCCAGGCTGGAATCATTGTGACTTCAGTTATTGTTAGTTCTACCATGTGGCAAGCAGCTGACCAGCCTAAGCCATTTGATTCTCTCTCTCTCTCTCTCTTTTTTTTTTTTTCAAATATAAACTCAACTATCTATTTCCAAGCCTGTGCTGCGCCTGTGATTTCTCTCCCTCCTTTTTTGTCTCGCTCTCTTACCCAGCAGATTGCAATTGTATAGGTGGCTACAATTACATTCATTACAGATTTCATCAGCGGTGTTTATTCAGTCTGACGAAAAATGAAAAGGCGAACTTTTAACTCCTTTGTTTTGTTCCCCCCCCACTCCCGTTCTCTCCTGAATTTTTGGAGAGGTTTTGTTTTATTAGGAGTGAGGGGCAGGCTGATGCCAGACAGGGAATTATGTTGAAAGTGTATGCCTTGCAACTTTTCTCCCTGTTGGAAATGTTTATTTGAACAGTAAGCTCATGATTTGAATATTTGTAATCCATGCTTAAATTTACAGGCCAGATGAACTTTTTGGCACAGAATCGCAACCATAAGTAGGATTTTCTCAAAAGCTTTACAAAATTTTAAGCCATTTGCATGGCTTATCTAATTTAGAGGGAGGGGGAGGGGGGGATGCCTCGCCCTTCTATTATTTTCATACCTCTGAAAAAGAACATTGTTCCACCCTTAATGTATATGCATACCTCTACCACCAGTCTATGGTGACCAGTGCTCAAAGCACTTAGCAGGAGACAAAGGGAAAAAGGGAACGAGGGAAAGACGAATACATAAATACATGTGTGCGAGGGGGAGAGGGAAAATGTATGCAGTGGCCGGGGCGCTGGGAGTGCTTTTTCACTTTGTTCAATTCAAATGAGTTTACTAGGTATTGACTTCTGGTGCTGGGAGAGGCCACCCATCTCGTAGGCTGGGCGGGCGGTCTTCTCCAGCGCTGCGCGCTTTCTTAAATGATGCTAATCAGTCCGGCAGGGCCTGGCCTCTGTCCACCATCAGTTTTACTGTAATTCAGATGTGGTGAGAACCTGAAATTAAACATGTCTCCGTGTGCACTGTGAATTGAAGTGTTGAGTCGTGCGTTTTGGTGTGTGCGTCCGGGTCAAAGAAAACCGCATTAGCAGATAGGCGAAATTGCTTAAAATCTGGCTTTCTATTGGTCATGTTGAGGGTGAATGTCAACACGATTTAGCCACCGCCCTGTCTGCTGACTGGCTCCAACTCCGTCTTTTTCACGGGCATCGCACGCGATCTGAGGTTCAGGTTTTTACGGTCCTTCAGATGTGTTTATAAGATGAATCGTTTATTTGTGGCTGTCGTGTTGTCTATATGCATGTGTGTGTGTGTATGTTGACAGCAGGGCGAACAGCTGACTCGACGGTGTAGCCGTTGCCCTTGTTTCAGCTTGGCTCTCAGTGGTGTGAAAAAGCGAACTCTTTGAGGGCATTATATAGATTAATGGTTTGGGCCAAGGGCTCCTGGGAGGCCTAGCGTGAAGCCTTGGACTCGACTGGGATGGAAGTGGGAGCAGAGAGACTGGAGCCCCGGCCTGCTGAAAGCAAACATAGGCTTCTGGTCTGGATCTGGAGGGATGGAGTCAGAGCATCATCTGCTCCAAGCTGCTCATTATATAAGCACGACCCTCCTCTCGGTAGCCAGCAGAGACGCTAAACACTCACCAACACGCGCGCGCACACACACACACACAGACGTCACTCGTCAATAATAATAATTAAAAAAAAATCTATTTCCTCCAACACAAAAGTATCTCCACACAGACGTCACTGAAGCACAGACATATGGATTGTAAAAAATAAAATAAATTTTGACTTCTCACAATTAATATCTCACAATTGAGATTGTATTTACCATAATTGTGCTTATAGTTCGCAATTGTTACTAATTTGGGTAATTTCGACTTTATGGATCACAACATGAAAAACGATGTACTAAAAACTAAACATATTTATTTTTGCAAAGTTTTTTGCATACAGACGACAATGTTGTCAAAACGATCCCTGTTCACAAATATCTACAAAAAAACGACTACAAAGGCTGTATTATGCTGAAAAGTCAGTAGTTGGCGATGCCACTTTGTTAAAAAAAACAAAAAAAACACTACGCATCTATAGACTGAACACGTAATTATGCATGCATGACATCACTGTTTTCATAATTTGGGGTTTTTGAAGTTTACAAGGAGACGATAACATTTTATATTTCGTAATTGTGATAATGTGTCATATGTTGCTACTTTATATCTCACAATTGTAGCTATTGTTTTGTAGCAATTAACATTTTATTTTTATGGTTTCTATACATATGTGGCTTTTCATTTACCAAGAGAGCTCTTCACTTGCTTGGAGAATAGGAGACTATGCTAGTAAAATCTAGGGCAAATACCAGTCAAGAGTAGGTGTGAGTATTTAATATATGTTGTATTTATTGTGTTTTGTATAATGTAATGTATTTATTATTATCATCATCATCATTATCGTTATTATTTTTCCCAGATAAGGTCAAAGCTCTGTCTCCCATGTGTGAGAATTGAGAATGCAATAAATGAGAATTCTATTAGACACACACACACTCACACACACACACACGCTGCTGGTGAGGCCAATGCCTTTTTTTCTCAAGGCCTGGTGGACAAACAACAAGCATGTGTTAATGAAAGGTGAAATAAAAAACTCCGGAGGACGTAAACAGCACATTAACTCACAACAGGTTCTTTGTTGTCTTGGCACTGATGGCTGTGTTAAAGACTGATATTTCATAACTTTACTTGTCATAAGGATAATGGCTCAGCTTTTGGTGTTTTCTTTTTTTGCAGATTTGAGCACATTCCAGATAAGATTATTTCTGTGAGCGTGTACACACACATGCGTCAAAAAACGGAGAAAGACAGAGCGAGCAAAAGGAACAAACTAAGAAACTTAGTTTGTTGGAAACGGCGAGTGTTATCTGCTCGCTATTAATGTAAATGTGTGTTGTCGATCAGCTACATCTGGTCTATATGCCGCATGTGTGCGTGTCTGGCAGGAGCGTGAGTCTTTGCGTGTGCCAGACGTGTGTATGTTTGCATTTGTGTGTGCGTTGTTAAAATGGGGAGCTTAAATAACCTACTTTTGTCTTGACAACAGCATCAGTTGTAGAGGTGCACATATGCAGAAAGCTATTTGGAAAGGCATCCTCTTGCCTGTCAGCTTTTATTATGCGGGAAGGTGTCATGTTTGTAAGGAAGCTGAGTGCAGATGGCAGAGTGGAAGAAATGGATCACTAATTTTAACAATGATTAATGAACAGAGATGGAAAATGAATTACACTCCACTATTGGAGGGAGGAATATTCTCTCTGAAAATGTTAACTTCGGCTGCCAGCCGAAGAGAGAGAGAGAGGGAGAGAGAGAGATGGTGATGAAGAGGGGGTGGGGATGGGGGTCTGTTTTTTTTCCTTGTATCCTTTGTAAAGTCAACACTTCACTGGTTTCGCTATTACTTTTACCATTTTGCCGCTCTGACAGACAACGTTGATCCATGATCTCTCTGTTGAGTTCTAGGACTGTAGAAACAGTCCTTTAAAAGGCAAATATTGTGAATAGGTAACCGAGAGTATCATTTCTTTTAATTCTCAGGAGTCTTCCATTCATTATTTGAGATTTCGGCAGGTAGCGCACGTGCCCTGACATGTTGTGCAGGCGATCCAAGTTCGAATTTGGCTCCCGATCCCACTTTTCTCCCTTTCATTTCCTCTCACTTGTACACTATCCTGTGAAATGAAAGGCGAAATAAAAATCATTATAATCTAAAAATGAGGAAAATGCTTTATTCAAAGACTTTCAACTAGTTTATTTTGAGCTGAGAAGTTTTGAATGTAAAAATCTCAAGATGGCAGGTGAAAATCAGTGTTAGATTACATTTAAGCTCCGAGCGGGAGCAGTTAGAGGAATTTTTGGCATCCCACAATAAGTTTTAATAAAACAAAACTGTAGGATATCATTGTCAGTCATCAATCATCTATGCACAATTTTATGGAGGAACGCATTTCGGCGAATCCTCTCAAAATAGAGAATTTAGAAAAAAGACAACAACAATATAATAAACATGTGAACACAGACTTTGTGGCTTCATCTCAGGTGGGTGTTTATTTATTGATTGATTGGTTTATTTTTAAGCTCAGACATAGTAGATATATGTGGGGTGTTTCGAATTTAATTAAGCTCCTAATGGGAAATACCTTTAGGAGAAGAAAAAAAGACACAATAACTACTACTTCAGAAAACAATCTTTGTGTGTGCGTATGTGTATGCTAAAGAGCGCTCAGGTTACCCAGCATATGCTGAGTACTCAGAAAACATACACAATGCCTTTGGTGAACAAGGTAGAGAAAAAGCTCATGGGATCCAATTTAGAATGTGACTTAAGGCAAGCATGCCTTTGAGTATGTGTGTGACTGTGTATCTGTTTGTGTGTGTGTACACATGTGAGCGAGTGTGTTCATCTTGGCACTCTATTGAAATACTACAGGGTGATTAGAATTCCCCTTGCAGGCTCTGGGGTGGCCCCGCTTTGAGCCCCACATCTGTGCCCCTGCCCTCTCACTGCTGCCCTCTCTCAATCCCCTCTCTTTCTCGCTCTGGGAGGCCTGTATTCTCAGGGTTCTGTGCTACTTTAAAGGGAGGTCAGGTTATGTAGTTCAGAGAGTTTATGCCGTCCAGATTATTTATTTAGCGCTGAGCAGGAGTCTTTCAAAGGAGGATTGGGTAACGCTCAAGACTTTGTAAATTTGTGTCAGATTTTACCATACTCTTTTTTTTCTGTACTAGCCTACAGTACATGTCTGTTGTGATTACAAAGAAAAAAACCCAAAAAGTCCAAATAAATGAAGTCATCCTACACACGTGTGTTAAGAATGCATGTGCTTTTATGAAATATTTCCCCTTAATGGGGTCATATATTGAGGAGGCTAAAGTTTCTTGATCGTTTAAAATAAAATCCTTGTGAAGCATTCCAGCGTTTCAGTGTGTGTGGCATATTTTAGTGTGGATTGTTACAGTGTGATGTAAGATTTGCAGATGGGCTGGTATTGAAGGATGGTTTTGAATTTGCAGCTTGTCTTACTGGAGAAGGACACTGTTACTCATTTCATGAGAGAGGGAAAGAGAAAGTTTAGCTGCCTGTAAAATTTTAAGGGTCAGAGAAAAAGTAAAAATAGTGGTCGACCAGATCATTCTCATCCCAAGATGTCATCTAACTGGCGCTTTTGACCATACGTCAACATTCGACCGTTTTACCCTTTAACGTCAGTTAGATGACGCTATTTAATCCTGAACCCTACCCCAGACCTAAACCTACCCGCGTCATCTGAAAACGAGACTTTAAGAGATTTCCACGACGCATGCACGAGAACTGAACTGAAATAGTTGAAGGAGATCGCAATTCTCGCGCATGCGTCGTGGAAATCTATCCAAGTCTCGTTTCAGGCCAACAAGGAAGAAAAGGAATAGTCGAATAAAGTTGTTATTTTTGTTTGTTTTTTTTCGCACAAAAAGTATTCTCGTCACTTGATAAACTTATAGTTGAGCCACTGTAGTCACATGGAATATTTAAACATTTTCTTCATTGACTTTCTTGGCTGTCAAGAGCCAGTCCCTTAGGCAGCCTATGTGGTAGTGATACAGCTCTCAAATTTAATCAAAAATATCATAATTTGTGTTCCGAAGATGAACGAAGGTCTTGCGGGGTTGGTACAGCATGCGGGTGAGTAATTAATGACTTAATTTTCATTTTTGGGTGAACCAACCCTTTAAAGGTAAAGCGTCGAGTTAGATGACGATCTCTAGGTCGTCACGTTAAAGGGTACCCTAAAACGTCGGATGTTGATGTATGGTCAAAAGCGTCAGTTAGATGACGTCTTTTGATGAGAATGTGTTTGGTCAACAGCAGATATCTCCAGTGATATGTTGGCAGATTTTAGCATTTTTTTAATTTTCAAATAAATAAGGTTTTCCTGTTTTGCTGGTTAGTGTCAGAAACGAGACTTTTAATTTATTTTTAAGTATTACTTTTATTATACTTTTATTAAGTTTTTTTTTTTTTTAATTTGTGAAATTGATCATGCTGTTTTTAGGTGGCAACATTATAGGTGGACTTTTAAAATATATATTTTTTAAAAAATAAATATTTGTTTATTTATCAGTCTGAACTCTTTATCACACAGAAGAAATTATTTCTGTTTGCTTTGCTTTGAGTTTCAACCAAAAAAAAAAAAAAGCATCAATGACACTGATGACAGAGACACAGATGCTGATGATGCGGATGAGGGAAGAAAGGAGGTTTTGTTCTCAGGAAAGTGGCACCTTGGACAGGAATCATATTTTACCCCATCATCAAAGTGCCCTCCTCTCCTGCACCACATACAGATCTCATGGTCTGTCTCAGCACGTGTCTTTATTGCACCTGAACCAGTGTGGAGCAACATTATAGGCTTCAGTTACATACAACTGATCCAGAGCATCCAGGTTGAATGAAACCCAAACGCTCAGCCTGCCTTAAAGTTTGTGGAAGCGGTAGTACTGAAAAGAGCAGCGTTTTATTAGAAAAGCAACTTATCTTTTTTTTTTTTTTTTTTGCACCTGCCATATTTTAACTGTAAATATAGCGTGACTTTCTGAAGTTGTAATTACAGGTAAATCAAACGCATGGTTGCTGAATCTCTTGCATGGGCTGAGTTTGTTTACAGGCGCTTGTCTACCCCTCGCGTGAACCTGTCTGTGTTCTTCCTGTGCCGCCTCCCTCGTACGCCCGGCTGCAGGTACGACTGCTTGGCACTGGGATTGATGGCACCAAAAGAGGAGGATATTAAAGATGTCTGTCACGCTCCCCTCCTCAGCGAAACAAGTGGATGTGAACTTTTCAGCCGCGCGCTGTCACCTCACCTAATCAGGACGTGAAATCTGTATCCAAGCATAGTCATTTAACTTTTACCACTTCCTCCCCTCCTGCTGGAAGAAGACAGTAAAGACAAAAAGAAAGCGATAGAAAAAGCCCAAAGTGACAAAAAGAAGAAGAAGAAGGAAAAAAGAAGCAGGAGAAAGAACAATCATGCTGGAAGTAATGATATTTTCCAAATAAACGCCCGCCTGTCAGAAGCAGGAGACATATTCACTTCCCCAATGTAGCTCAAGGAGACAATTAGCAAACAGAGGTGACACGGTAAACAGGTGCAGCCATTATTCCGGGAGCTGCTGGCGACATATCCCCATCTCCCAGACTGATGAGGGATCATGTGACAGGAGGGGTGAATTATCTGTCTGTATCAGGGCTCAACTGATTGGGTCTGCCTGCCGTTTTACTCGAACATCTTCTGTCCTCCGAAAAAGAGATGAGATGAAAAGAGATGATGGCTCCACAACAAGCTCACAGGGTGGGATGTAGCGCTCCTACACTTCTCAGTTTTACATCTGTCTCGCTGCTCTGCTTCCCAGATATTTTTTTTTCTCTGTCCCGAACTCCTCTTGTACTTGCATACTTGCATCTTTCTATCATTCTTTTCTCAGTTTTCACTTTCCAGCAGTGAATGAAGCTCAATTCATAATAGGTCAACATACTGTGTGCAAGGTCAGAACGGTTTGTGGGAATTGATTGCTTGGTGCTAAAGTGCAAATCAATGAGAACCTTTTCTAGAAGCTTGAAAATGCGATTTTTTTTTATTAAAATATGGATAGAACGTCAGTAATGCATGTGTAATGGCAGGCAGTAGAGAATGCTGTTGACCTAAAATCAACAAGTCTCAATCACTTTTCCAACCCCTTTTTTTTGAAAAAAAAAAAATCAAGGTGCATTTGTTTTGCACAATTAGCTTTTTGCAAATCACTAAACGCCGATAAACAGACAATACTATTGCTCAGCTTAATGACAGTCACCTTTGCCATGCCATGGGCGGCAGTGACTCAATCCGAAAGGTTGGTGGTTCCATCCCCGGTTCCATGAGCAACACACCTAACCCCAGCTGCTCCCGACGAGCTGGATATGGCGCCTTGCATGGCTGACAGCACCATTGGTGTATGAATGAGTGAATAAATGGGTGAATGTGAGGCAATAAGCGCTTTGGTGGCCATTGGGTCTGTTGAAACGCTATATAAATGCAGTCCATTTACCAAAAGTTCAGAAGTCATGAATTGATCCAATTGTGATAAACATTAATGCTATCTCTCAGGATGTGCTACCAACACTTATGCTATGAGGTTATATTGTTGAAAAAGTAAATAAAAGATTATTATTATAGTATGTTTTACAAGAAAACACCATTTCAGCCTTTCTACTTCAAGTCAATTGGTACTCTATGGTTCAATTCAATGTGTTAAGCCCGGAACACACCAAGCCGGCGCAGACAAACTAGCACTGATGAAAGCCGAATGTGTTGTCGCCTCTCGTCTGCTCTTGTCGGGGTAAAAAGCTGCACATGAACACACCGAGAGAACTGCAGCCGACGGTCAGCTATAATGTGCGTTCTGCGCCTGCGTGTAAATGAGACAACTGTCTATTTCTGCAGATATATTAGTCTATATTCGTCATTCAAAAGGAAAATCGACGCCTGACAGCTGCAGATACACATACCGTAAACAAAGCAGTGCGTGCTTACCGTTTTGAGTATCAATCCTGCTAAACACTTTCTTTATTCCACTTCGCTCATGCTAATATTGAAATTTTCGCCTAGGAACTCTCAGGTGAGATGACGTAACATAATAACAGCCTTTTATCTTTCCGTTTTGACTTTTTTGCTTGCTTTTTTGCGTTTATCTCGTGCACTGACTCTTTCACTGAAGCTGAACAGCCAATCAGAGTTCTGATTGAGTTCACGGAACCATGCCGAACACACCAAGGAAACTTAGTCGGCCGACGCACAAAAACTGCCTGACGGCCGACCGTCGGCTTGGTGTGTTCCGGGCTTAGCAGTACTTTTTCTTTTCTTTGATGATAATTTGTTTAATTTACTAGCAGTTTTTGAGTGAAAATTGTTTCAAACAAAGTATATATATATATATATATATATATATATATATATATATATATATATATATTTTTTTTTTTTTTTTGTACTGTCGGTTTAAGGGGTTAGTATTTGTTTCAGCATTGTGATGACATGACCCAGTCTTTGAAATCAGCTACAGGATGGGGTTTCTGCTTATCTGGTTTACTGGTCACATCTGTTTAAGCATCACACTTTTTTATCGCTGGAATATCAGATGTAGAAAATCCCAAACTACTGTTTTTTCCTTGAGTCTGAACTCTATATGACTCGCTGCAGCCATACGGGATCCATCATAAACATGTTGCCATACAAATCAATTCTGTAAATACGTAAACTCATAACTTACTAAACTCCTACACGACGACCTCGGCTTCAGAGAAGAACACGTACCGTACAACCACATACCGGCGTCAGGCACGGCTCACTTTCTGTCATCTTCTCAATATCCAGCAGACAAAATCAAACTAGCAAAACAAAGCGAGAAACAAAACACGGACTTCTGTGGAGCCCCTGAAGGTACTGTGCTTGCTCTTATAGCTCACGCCTACAAACCCCCCTCGCTCTTGAGTTTAATCTGTAATATAGCCCGACATTATCCATCAAACCTTCATCTCCCTTCTGAAGCATCCTGAAAATCGTCCGTTTCTTCACCATCCGATGATTGACACGGCACATAGGCGCTCTGTCTCTGACAGTTTAGGCAGCATTAGTTGGAGTGGCAGCCGTCTTGCTAGGAGTTAATGATAATAATTATTTAGCATTTTTTATTGCAGGATAATTATTTAAGAGGTTCATGTAGTCAGCAGTGTAATCAGTAAAGAGCGATTACAGAAAATCCACAGGCAAGCAGATGGTAGCTGTTGTGTTTTTTTTTTTTTTTCTCCTCTTTCTCTTCCACTCATATTAAACTAGCAGGCATTATACCAGCTTTGGCAAGAGGACAATGGAAAGGGCAAATGATAAAATTAAAATCTCTTCACCATCTAAAGAAAAAAAAATATATATATATAATCAGTCGCATAATTAGGACTTTTTGGTCCTGGAATGCCAACACTGGCCAATCAACCCAGTCTATGTAACAGCAAAAAGTCTTTCAGAAACAAAGAGAAATACTGAAATGAAATGTCTGACCCTCGTTACTTTGTCTATTAGTGGAAAATGTATCGCTTTTGGTGTTTGCACACAATCAACATTAGCAAGGTCAGAGTTTTATTTTTATAATAATCCCTCTTTTACAGTTCATTGTACTGTACTGTCAAGGGCTAGCTGTTCAGTGTTTATTAATGTTAATTAATTAATAATTATTTATTAACTTAAAAAAAAAAAACTTTGTACTCAACAAACAAAACAAAAACCTCTCTCTCTTTCCAGGGTCAGAGTAATCGGTACACAGAGGCTGCTGCCCTACATTCCTGACTAATTGTATAATTGGAAAAAGCTCTCCAAATGAGCGGCCCCCTTTCGCAACTGCAATCTTCCCAGTGCTTCCCCTTCAAAGCAAATCACAAAAGAGCATTTTGGGAATAATAATCATTCCAAAAAGCGTCCATTATTAATCGAAAATAGTAGAACATCACCAGAGCCATGGCAAAAATGCCACCTCTAGTGCCACCACACACATGCAGCACTGACTGGCAGAATTACGAACTACTCGCATACAGTAAAATAAGTGTCTAGATACACGATAAGTGTATCGTAAAATAAGTGTATCGTACACGTTATCCATGGATAACGCTGATATTTACTTTCAAAAGTTCACTCTGACGGGCCTTGATCCTCTGCTCAAGACAGTCTTTGCTGTCCCCCACGTTCAAAGATCTACCTGAGAGCTGTCTACACACTCATAATTTACAGTTATGCCTGTGCTCATAGATGGATTGGATTTCTAGATTTATGGCTCCTCGCACGCACTCCGTCATTCATTACTTCGATGGCAGCGAGACGGTGGGATGATTTCTGAGGTTGACGGTGTCGCAAAGTGCAGTTAAAACGAATCTGTTAATTAACCCTATTGATCAGTCAAAAAATAGAGGCAAATGTGATTTGCATACAGCAGGCGCGATCAATGCTTTAACTGATTTTTCATCTCCCTTTTTTCTCCAAATCTGATTTCCTCTGTTTTCAAAGTGAGAGAAGGGAGTCGGGCCTAATGCCCATCGATCCGCCATCGCATAGACACGAATACAAAGCGTTTTATTATGCAGCGAAGGGTAGGAACATATTAGGAACTCTTTGACTTCAAAGTTCAATACGTCACGTTAGGAAACATCTTTCTTTCTTTCTTAGTTTTCCCTGAGCCGACGGCCACAGCACTGTTACTCCCGCCGTTCGCATTGTTCTCCAGAAAAAAAACAAAAAAAAAACAAACAGAATAATTAAAACGCAGTCAGAGATTTGCTCTGTGAATAGTGTACTTGTGCATTAAATACTACTCTAATTGTTAGCTGAGTGGAACACGTATTATTAATAAGGTGATATTTCTTCAGGCAAAACAAAATCTGTTCCCTTTTCCTGATTGAGTCGCAAACAACAACAAGCAACACGACAAAGTCTAAAAAAAGGGTGGGGGAAACAATAGGTGTTAAAAAAGCAATATGCTGCGTTTTCTCAAGAGCATCTTATTATAGCGTATTTGATTTATAAGGCTTTAAATGCGATCCGCCGCGCAACAGTCAAGGGCAGAAAGAGAGGAAGAAAGAGGAAAGGAGGGAGACAGAAAGTGGAAGAAAGAGATGGCTACGCAGGGGCTTAGTGGCAGCCGTCGGGTGCTGGAGAATGCCCTGCGCTGAATAGTTTTGGAACACAAAAGGGTAATTGTTTTAGCCCAGATGTTGCTTTCGCACAACAAGCAGGATACAATGTTCCTACTGAGCTGATGAGCCCAATCAGTAGAATGATTAAAAATTGATTTTGTCCCTGTAATTACAGTATGTAAACTACTTAGCCAGGATTGCAAAGGAAGTGATTTTCTAATTACGTATATACTCTGGTGTCTAATGATTGGTTTTTTGAAGTAATGAAGAGAGGGTCCTAACGACTCCTCTGTGTTCTGTTGGTTAAGGGAAAAAGCGGGTGAGAGAGAGAGAGAGAGAGAGCGAGCGAGAGGAAGAGAGCGAAGGGGACCATCGTTAGGGCAAAGGCAGCAAGCAGACAAAGAGCTCAAATTGAATTTTCGCCACGGTAAAAGGCGAAGGGATTGTGTTTGTTAACATGCGAGCCGAACGCTAATGGTGGCCATGACTTGTGTGGGGTCACCGGTCCGAACAATCTGGACTCTCCAATTAAATCCCCCTGGAGTCATCATTACCACCAACAGAAACGCACACACACATTATCATGTTTTTGACTTGAAAATTGTAATATAATTATTGGAAAACAGAGCACATACTGTACTTGTTTTTCGTTTAGGTGACCGACAGCTTATAAAAATAACTGCTGTTGAGAAACAAAACCACCAAAGTGAAACTGAAGTTATCCTCTTTTTTTCTGTTTTTCAATATATCATTCAAATTTATGGGTCTTTTTTTTTCTATGAAGGTCTCAGGATATAAAACCCGTAAAGCACATAACTGCTTTGTTGAAAACAATTTCAGCCCTGCTTTTAAATTCTGCAGCAACAGATTAGAGTAATCTGATAACGGTTGGCATTCTCCGGAGCGAACAGGACGGAAAAAAGAAAACAAACAAACAAAAATTCCACACAATCGGAAGCGACGCTCACGCAGCTTTGCATTGTGGGTGGATTTGGGGTGACACAAATCCAGATTCATTATGATGAACAAAAAAACTTTGAGGAAAAGAAAGCGAAGAGCGACGGAGACAAAGAGACAGAATCGCTTGAGCTTTGAAATGTTGCCAGTATCAAACTGTACTTTTCAGACACAGTTGATTGGGAGAGAAGCCGATAGAGCGCTGCAGTCTGGCCCCTTTAATAATTCATTTAGTTAGGCTATGATCTATCATTTTGTACCTTTTGACATGCGATATTGAAATTTAATATTGCATCAATACAAATGATGTATTGCCAGTCGGCGCGGGGATGTGGATGGGAAAGCGATCTTTGGATGTCTTTCGCTTTCCCTCCTTCTCTTTTCAAAGCTAAATTGTGCTTGAACACAAAGGCAGATGTTCAGTAAAGCAAGCCTCTCTTCCACAACTTTGATGTGTATGTTTAAAAAAATGACATCTTTGAAGACTCGCAGTCTTCGGTGGGGGTGCGTGAGCATTTTGTGTGTGTGTGTGCTGAAAGTGAAGATGATGACACCAATGCTCAGAGGAAGAGAGCAGACTCTGGCTATGCTATTGAAGAGAATATATTAATTTCACCATTTAACAGTGTGATTGTAACATTATATTCGCCTACCGTTGAGAGAACCTGATGTACACTACCATTCAAGTTTACGGTTGTTAAGATTTTTAGTCTTATGCTCATCAAGGCTGCATTTGTTTTAACAAAAAACACAATACAATTAGTTATATTGTTCAATATTATTACAATTTAATTCCCATTACAATATAAATGTATTCCTGTGATGACAAAGCTGAATTTTCAAAAAACATTGAAAAGCTGAAAAGCATTATTACTCTGGTCTTCAGTCACATGATCATTCAGAAATCATTCTTATGTGCTTATTTGATGCTCAAGAAATATTTATTATTATTTTTTATCAGCGTTGAAGACAATTGTGAAGCTTAATAATTTATTTTTGTTGAAACAGGGATACACTCTCTTTCCTTTTCTCTATAATTTAGAGTACAAAAAGAATAGCATTTATTTAAAATACTATTTATTTAAGAGTAAAATAATTTGTTTATTTTAAAGGACAAGACTCCAAACTTTTAATCTGTAAAGATGCCATGATTCACAGCCTACAGTACATCCCTACACACCAATGTTTTTGTTGTCGTCTTTGAGGAAGTGTATTTGGGGCAAAGCCCCTTTGTTCTTTAGTTAAAGCTGTCTTTATGAGCTGTGATTTCTGACACTTGTTTCTTAGGCACTGTGAGTTAGTGCTAATGATATCCATGAGTCTTTCCCATGCTCCACCCCACCACTGTCATTAACACATGGCTTGTATCCAGTTTACTCTCGCACAGTGGCAGTGAGAGCCGGATGTCAATTAGACTTTCTTGGGTAAACACCGTAGGTGAACCCATACAGGTGAGATGGCATACAAGCAGAGATACTAATAAGATTTTTTTACCATAATGTTTAATATTGAGAATAACATGCGTTTCTCTGAAGACTTTTGAGGGCTTATAGTGGTACAGTAGATTGTGTGTTGATTGATTTGTGTTTAGGAACAATGTATAGAGAAGGTTAGAGCTTTCTGAAATTCATCTGTAGGAATATCTGTCGGAATAGAAATATTATAGTATTTACGTTGGATTCATACATGTTTGAAAAACATTCATACTGTTGTCATCACAAGTTTTGATCCACTATCTCGTAAAAATGTCAAGAGGTGTAACTATCAATCAAAAATCATCACTATTTTTGAATCATGAAAATTATTTAATCAATTAATTAATTATTGATTAAATATCTAATATTATGTTTTATATTATTAATACTATATTCATATTATTATATTATATTCATAAAATTACAATAAAATGGCTTCTTGTGTGTTTGATTTGGTGTGACAAACACTTTTTGGTAAATATTTTTTTGAAAATGAATAATACTTGCAATTTCTATATTTCAAATAATATAAATATGTATATGCACATAATATGTATATATATATATATATATATATATATATATATATATATATATATATATATATATATATATATATATATATATATATATATTTATTTATTTATTTATATAATCCCTATGGATAGTTGCACCTTTTTACATTTTTTACAAAACCCACCTAGATATAATCATTTAATAAAGTTCATTTGACATTTTGTTTTCAATGAAGTTGAAAACATGTTAACAAACATACTGAAGAGGTGTATTCCAGTCATTGTCCGCTTGAATGAGATTTTTTGATATTTTTAAATAACTTGATAGATCCATCCATCCACCAAAAAAAGAAAGAAAAAAAAGAAGAGTGTTACATCATTGTCCTGTGTGTGTGTTCATTCCCATGCCAGCATGTTCTCTGTCATTTTGTTGATGGACTTTTGCGACACTTCATATTAGAAATCTGAGACAGCAAATAAAGATTGATTCAGACGAAAAAAAAATGCATATGATATCTCAACATATATTATGATTTACTAGTACGTGACATGTTTGGGCACATATGCATACACATAATCGACTGCCCCCACGTATTCATGGGGGCTGGCGTGTTATTAAAGCCATATGACATAATTGCATTTGATGTGGAATAAGCTGGGATTCAGTGTCTCTCCCATGTGAGGATGGCAGGAGTGATGGACGAGCACATTAGCAGCAGGGACAACATTAGATTTGCTCAAAATTATTGATCTTTTGTTTGCCAGCCAAGTCGGCAATAAATAACCGAATAACAGAGACGCGACTCATTATCGTCTTGCCAACTGACAGACCTCTATCAAACTACTCTCGTGCCTCCTGCCCTCTCTCTCGCTCTCATCCGCCCGCTCACTTTCTCTCAGTGTCACGCTGATATTAATCTGCTTTTAATTCCTATACTTTTACAGCTCATGCTTTAACTTTAGGCCTCGCTGTCACTATCTGATTCCCTTAAAATTTTAATCCAGACGTGATAACCTGTATTATTTCGTATTTTACACACCCGTATTCGGAGGCTCTCTGTTTTATTCCCACCTTCTTAGTGGAAAAAATCCTTTTATCACACAATGGGTAATTTATATCCATTACCAACGTTTTCAATCCTTTTTCAGGGCTGCTGTCAGTGCCTTTGGCACCCTCATGATTAATGTGATCTAATAATAGTGTGCCATTATATTTCCTTTAGTAAAACATGTACCAACATCCTATTCAGCCCCAACCAAATTCATTGCCTCTTAGAATGGTTCTCGCCCTGCTTGAGCTGAAAGACAAGATTGCTATTTTTGCACAGGGGATGATTGTGGAGAGATTCAGGATACCATGGGCTCGTGTTTAGCATCATTTGAGGCAAGAGATGATGTGATTGTGTACGTGTGTGATGGGAGTGATGTACCATCCCAGTGACTTTGTGTTCGCCAGGTTATGTGTCTCAGTGCTGTAGAAAGGCATGAGTCGGTCTAAAAAATAAATAAATAAATAATTATTATGGTCTCTCTTTTTCTCTCTGTCCATCATTATATTTAACACATCTATTTTGTAGTTATATTTAATGGAGTGCTGGTATTAGTCTATATATGATATTAGTCCGTGCTGTATGTTTGTGACTGTAATGGTAACATGTGCATGTGTGTGTCTGTCATGGTTTTGTTTATTACCCGTGTGGTTGGTGGTGATGACCGGCTTGCGGAGGGTCCCACCGCTGTGTGAAATTGACATCAGATGGTCATGATGACTAGAACAATATCACATCCAGTCTTCATTTAGCAAAGGGCGGCCGACCCCTATCACAGACTACTCTGTGACCCCCACACACGTGCACCATCCACAGCTGTCAACACTTCACGTTTAACACTACCATCTCCCTCTCTGCTACTTATATCCAGCTTTTTTTTCTTTCTAAAGTTAAACATCTACATTTGTTGAGTAAGCTCTGCAAACTTCTAGTTACATAATATTAACTTAAACCAATACAATTTATATTGACCAATTATATACATATATAGTGTGTGTGCGTGTGTGTGTGTATATGTATATATATATATATATATATATATATATGAGCCCGTTCTCATCCTTTAGCGTCACATAAAGCGCTTTATGACAAAACGGCGCTATACTACGCACATGGTACCCTTTATCGTTTATATAACACGCGAACTCAAGGCGTCATAAATCCTTTAGCGTAATATGAAACTACCCTGACCCTACCCCACACCTAAACCTAACCATCACAGCGCGTGTTATATAAACGATAAAGGGTACCATGCGCGTAGTATAACGCCGTTTTGTCATATAACGTTCTATATGACGCTAAAGGATGAGAACGCGTTATATATATATATATATATATATATATATATACCCTCAAAGTATTTAAATTCAGGTAATACTGTTTGTTTTTAGAGTGGTTTGATCACACACACACATATATATATATATATATATATATATATATATATATATATATATATATATACACATTTAAGATGAATAAGAGCTGTGATTCCTTATGGTTGAGCTCTGGCTAAAAACAAATGACAGATAAGGAAAAATATGTGTAAGGAATCTATCGTATGTTTTCCTATGTGAAACATTGCTTATGTTTTCTTTTCATTCTTTTCATTTTCTTAAGTGTAACAGATTAAGGAAGGGAGGGAGATAATAGGAAAAGAAGAACGTTTGTTTTGGCTGGGCCAATGCTCAATAACTTTTCATCAGTTCAAATAATCGGTATGATTTATTGTTTTTGTCCGATCCAAATTACGAAGAAAAGAGAAAACACAGGCATGAACAGAGAGAGAGTGAGAGATTTCATGACCGTGTACTTCTCAGCGGGTCAGCCGTGTGTGTGTGTGTGGTGGGGGGCTGGTGGCGGTTAAACAGGCTGAGTCATCTCCTCCTCCTTCCCCCCCGCACTATTTAACTGGGGAAACCCTTCAGGCAGGTGGGGAGGGAGTGGTGGGCAGACGGGGGACAGCAGAAGAGATTGCTTGCTGTGAGCTCTAGCATTTTCTAGGGCCCAGACCATAGCTAAGCAGACAGAGAGAGAGAGAGAGAGAGAGAGAGAGAGAGGGGGAGAGAGAGAGATGTTCCTGCTGAATAAGCCTCTGTCTGAGCCGTGACTGTGCGCACGCCTGGTGGCACCACCGCCTGTCTGTAATTCCCATGATGCAAGCCGTATGGGGTGATGATGATGACCATAATGATGAAGATGATTATGATGACTACTCACTTTGTGGCTTTATATCATCTGTCCCCATACATGTGGATGTGCGCAGAAGCTAATTCCCCTTTAATCTCCGAAATGTTACGCCATAGTGAAGATGCTCATAGCAACAGCTCTTGAAATTACACCGTCACTGGGACAGGCTGGCCAAGGCGTACTCAATGAAAAAAAAAAAAAAAACGACAATGCATATACTTTCAGAAAAAGGGCAAAAATGTTACCTTTAGAGACAATAGCTTGTCATTGGGGCAGTACCTGGAACAACTTAGTACCTTCTTTACCCCTAAAGACCAATTCACACCGCACAGATAGTTGCCAACAAACACGTTCTGGTGGGTTTTGTGTTACCCTTGTCGCCGTCTGTTGCCATTGGTCAGGGTTTGTTTTCACCTGACTAACCATGTTCAATCAGTATTTGTTGGTGTCTGTTGAGCAATGTGAATGTGACCAGTTATTTTTCATTCAATTCTAATTTCAACGGTCAACTTGTTTGTTGGTATTTGTTGGCGTTTGTCTTTGCAATGTGAATTGGCCTTAAAATGTTTATTGTAGGACCTTAAGTGTATATATCACTACTCTAGGATACTAATATACAGCATTTATGGTAGATAAAGAACAAAATGGTCCTTTTAAGGGTACTGCCCTAGTGACAAGCTGTTGTACCTCTAACGCTAGAGTTTTTGTGTTAGCGCCATCGCCATGTGGCTTCGAAATATAGGGCAACAGCCTTTGAATGGTCCTAGTTTGAGTGCCAGCTCATGGTCTTTTCCTCTTCTCCAATATTTATATAAAAGGGTACAGTTGTTGCATTTTTTCCTGACAGGACAAAAAATTGGCCTGTAAAAGAGTGAGTTTTAAAGCAGGTTCCTGGGAAGCTTGGGATGAGTTTGTGCCGGAGAGAGAACTTGAGTGGGCTGCTCTCTGCCAGGTTCTCAGGTTAGGTAACCTAGAAGCTATTTCTAAAGGAGCCTGTGGAAAGGCCTGTGAATGCGAGTGGCAATATGCTGTGAATATGTGACGCTCATCTGTTGATGGCACATTTAATAAAGAAATTAAATAAATAAATGCAAAAAAAGCTGTTGCCATGTTGATTTATATCTATTTATATTAATGTCAAGATGGCCTGCTAGCTTGACACCTAAATGCAGTGGTGCAAAGCCATTTTCTCCATGCTCTTTCACACACTCTTCTTTTTGCCTCTTGCCAAAATCAGAAGGATGACGTGAAATGAATATGTGTCATAATTCTGAGCAGAGTGGGAAGATACACAGCGTATGTCTATGTGTGTGTGTGTGTGTGTGTGTGTGTGTGTGTGTGAAAGAGAGAGAGAGAGCCAAGAGTCCTGTGGTTATGAACTTGAGCATTATGGTACTGTAGGTTTGAATAATTGAGAGTGCACATTATTTTGAAATGCCATTGTCTGCCATTGAGTCAGTAGCTCTGAAATAGAGAGCATCAGAAGCACTTGGAAATGTGAAGGGGTGATGCAAAACCGGGCCGTCAGCACCTTTGACACGAGAGGTGGGATTTTGTCACTGAGGTGGCGTCTGATGCAAACACAAGTCCATCTTGTGTGTGCGTCCGTGGCCTCGCATGACCAGAACCATTGACAAAGATGTGAAACACAAAACTGCCATATTTTATTCATACTTCGAAAGTGTCCTGGTCTCCATGAGAGCTAGCCACAGATCAATCTCAGGGATTGCACAAGGCAGTGGGTAGAGAGGGAGGCGTTATCTGATTTATCAGTGGAATATAGCATGTGTTTGCTTTAAATGGCCACGCTAAACCCAGCTGTCACCGACTTAACATGTTGACATTTACACACAAACACAGATACATACACACACACACACGATACAGGAGAGATGGATGGAGCCACATACGTTTTCATACGGCTGAATACTTACTATAAATAAGTCTTTACACATCCTCTGTGCAGATAGGTTTACCTTGACACACACACACATTCAGCCTTAAAAAAGCTATCACATGGCTGTATTGTGAAGAGCATGGCAGATTCTCACTTATGGAAGGTATTTTTCAATTTTCAGCAACACTTAGCGGTTTTTTACATAGCCACACACACTCACACACCTGGCATGCCGACAGCAGAGGGCTGGGTGGAGAGGAGTATGTAGTGTGAGATGCAGCATTGCGGGCCATAAAAAGGATAGTTTAACGATTGATCGGCAGAGCAGTGGTTGAAATGGCAGCTGTAAATCAATTCTATCTCTCAGCCTCTAAATAGTGTTTTCTAATGAGGTTAATGTCACATAATGACCAAATTCTGCAATTTAAGAGATGCCCTCAAGGTGTGCACTCAAGATAGATGTCGCCCAGACCAGACGACCCTACATAGCAACATAGAATGTACACACGTCATCTCTGATGAACAGGTGTATAAAACGTATTTATGTATAAAAAATGAGAGTGGAATGAAGAAGGATGAAGTCAGAGAGGAGATTAGGTTAGGTTACTTTTATTATTCTCGTAGCTAAATTTGTTTTTACAGTGCAATGACATTCTATGGCATCCAGTACAAAAACACACAACAAAGAACTCTCCACTACTCATACTTAGTAAAGTCCACTCAGGAAAGTGCTCTCAAAACATTACATATCGAGGGCTTGGAGCCAGAGGGGCTGTGAAGTGGCATTTTGGGCGAATATGAGTTCTTTATATCAAAATAAGGTCTCAATGAACTCTATTCAATGGTGCCAAAATACCTATCTGAGATCAAACTGTATTGGATAAAGCAACAAAGGGCGTATCTGACGTGTTTGACATTTTTTTTAATTTGAAAATATTTTTTGGCATATTTCATTGTGTTAATGTGCCATACATTTTTTACTTAAATACTCATTCATGTTAGTATGCCTGTGGTTGCAATGTGTGTGGTTTCAAGGTTAATAATACAGGTGAATGAAGTGTGGTCGAAAATTGTGTAGTGTCCCTAATTGTGTAGAAAGTTTGTTAAAAGACACGTATGTCTCCTCTGGCTGCAAGCCTCGATATGGTCTTTGCAAAATCATAAAACCCCTAGTACAACATTTTCTAAAAACCACCTCTACAGGTGATTGACACCAGGTTTTGGATTTTTTTGGACAGAATGACCCAAGCAGAGAATCAGGCCAGGTATGGAAGCTGGGGTCGGGTATGTTAACTAAATGACTAGTGATATTTTATTAATATTTGTCCAAAGCATTTGTATAACTAGTGGTGTCTAATATCATCACTAGTTGTGAATATGCTGAATTGTTTATCATTTATACACATATATATATATATATATATATATATATACACACACACACATATATATATATATATATATATATATATATATATATACATAGATATATATATATATATACATGTATATATATATATATATATATATATATATATATAATATATATATATATATAATAATATAGTTCATTTTGAGCATTTTTAAACATGAATTAATATAAAATCATTTGCTCTCATCACAGATTTATACACTCCAGTCTCTGCTTCACAGGTGTAAAGAGAGTTTGCCATGCTCAGCTGTTTGTACCCACATAAGAGAAAGATTAATTCAAGCTCTGCACACAAGAAGAAATATTAAGAAAACAGTCAGGTCCTAAGGCTAGCATCTATCATAAGAGCCCTAAAGCTATTACTACTGATCTAATCAGGTTTAATATGATATCCTATCAAATCTCAGTCCAAAAAGCCCTGCCCAATTCTAAAACCACATCAACTGAACTGATGACATGGGCTAAATTGTTTCCCTTTCTTTTCAACTCACGGAATATGCGCGGAAAAGTAAATATACTCTATATTATTCAATTTAAAGAAGGCATTGGGAATTTAATTGAAACTGAGTACTTTGTAGCAAAGGAACACCTACACTTTGTATTACCAACTACTTGTGTAGGTGCTCTCAAATCAGAGCTCTTTGAATAATGAGTAAACCGTTGCTTCCATCGTCCTCTCATGTACTATATACCCTCCAGATATTTCCCTTAGCCCTTTCCATCTTTCCCACTCTCCTCCTCCTCTCTCTCCATCCGTTTCTGTGCTTTAATGAATTGAGTGGTAGATGAGACTATTTTTTGGGGATTAGGCTGTCGTGGCTGTGCGGTGCAGGCACTGACCTATAAAGAAGGCCTTTAAGGAGGCTCATTAATCCACCTGTCCAGGAATACTATATTTATATGTGTCCCTCAGATCTGGGCTGGGGTGCTCAAATACGATGTGGAATTACCACTGCTGGCACCCTAATTCATTTCCATCGTGATTAGTGACACAGCCACACGGAGGACGCTGTGGGTGGCATGCGGCGCAGACGCTGGGGTCTTTATATGGATAGGCCAGCGTAATAGGAGTATGTGTGTCACTGTATAAGATGGTTTGTGCTTTTTTGAAAATATCAAGTAAAACCTCTGTGGTTTGAGACAGTACACTTCCTTTGCATTTTTGAGCAAACACACACACTTGGTTTGGCATCAGATATGTAGTCTTTTACTCTCTACAATTCTCTTCCCACAATCTTTAATCAAATCTTGCTCTCACCATCGGTCCACCTCTGAAATATCGTAAATGACCCCCGGAAAAGCAGCATATACCCTATTTTGATCCGTTCACATTTTGAAGCACCACTTGCACTAGATGAGGGTCTTTCTCTCACTCCCTCTCTTCTTACTCCATTTTTTTCATCCTCTATTTGATTGATATGTGAAATAAGTCCCTCTCCTGCTCTCTAAAGGCAGTCAATGTAGAAGGCCTGAAAGGTGGCCATTGTCAATGCGAGAGCACTTTGTCAGGAAACAATTCTGTTCCCAAGGCCCTGAGGACATGTTAAAAAAAGATACAGCCCCCATTGTGCTACTATAGGAACTTTAATTTTGCTTGTGAGGTCATTTTAATCCTGATGAATTTTTATAGTCGCTGTGGCGCTGAATGGGGAGCAGTGCTAATGCTTGATTAAAAAAGAGTGAGTGAGAGTGAGAGAGAGAGAGGAAAATCTACCACCCACAGACCACCTAAACTTAAGGCATTAAAAAAGGCCAGACAGAAAAGAATTGGAGAAGCTTTTGTTGAGGGACACATTGGGTGTATTTAAGTTTACAAAGGACTTCTCCTCAATGGAGACTGGTTTCTACATGGAAGCTTAAAATCAGTGGGGGCTTAAAGATAGCAGTGGTGTGAAGAAACAGCGGTCATTCGAACAAGCGCTCGGAGAGCAAATCTGAAAAGGAGAAATAATTTATGCTTTTCCCTCTCCTCTTCACCTCCATCCTCTCCTATATTTATGAGGGCTTTACAGAAATGTGAGGCTGTGCTGTTATACCACACCATAAAAGAGAAGGAAAGGGGAAGACAAGCAGGTAAACACAGGAGCGTCTGCAATCGAATTGACAGAACGAATGTGTCGAGTAAATCGCGCCATGGAGGAAATCTCACGGGATTTTTTTTACCTTGTTTTGTCCTGCGTTTTCGTACGCATTTAGCATCAAAGTTCCTCAGGCCACTGCAAAAGCGGGAATTGTTGTCGTTTCCCGGCCCTCCCTTCTCCTTCTCCTTCACTGGTAACTTTCTGGTTTACTTAAGATTTAGCCTAATCCCCATTTGAATGCTAAGACTTGAATCTGATGTTTGCATGCACTTTTTATTTCCTTCCAATGTTTTTTTGTTCGGTTCTGACTCTCTTAGTCTTTTTTTTTTTTTTTGAGCAGACCTTTGAATGTGCCTGTGAATGTTGGTAGAAGGCGACACAGCCATATGAATGTGAATGGGCGCACCTACAGTACAACCAGTCAAAGTGTGGCAGATGCAGAGAATTCAATTAAAGGATGGGTTGACTGCTTTTTTTCTTTGCATGATTGTGTTTATGGGTGCAATATAACATGTATTCGTGAGTTTTACTTTTTTTAAAAGTCTTATTTTTCATAAACTTCACCTTTATTGTTAGCCGCGCTCTCCTCTGTCCCCTGAACGAGCGGTTCACTTCCTGATTCTATGAAAACATTCCCTCAGAAACGGGTGGTGGGCTCAGATTGGCTAGTTTTGGCCGGTGTGTTGTGATTGGCTAAACTGTTCGCTCACGTTGTCCGGAAGGTTAACGCCCATTACCTTTAAGGGCGAAACGGATATGTCATGAGCTCCGGTCCAGATGTAAATATGTCGAACTGCAGTATCAGTTTGAGGCAGAATCAGAACGAGAAAGCCGCAATGAAGAGAGTCAAACAGAACGTCACCACACACGCCTCTTACTAAACGTTTCTGAATGATAATTTGCTATTTTTTTTAAACTTTATACACGTTTTTTTTTTACACAATAGCATCTGACTGGCAACAATAGCAACTGACTGGCTACTAATACTCAAAACAGCGTTGGCAAGTTTAACGTTCTTGATCAAATCGAAAATAACGTCATAAAACATATATACATGAAAAATACATTTACAACATTAGTACTTATACAAAATTCATGTTTGTTCTCGTTTCGTAGACACAAAATAGCATAACTACTAGCCTATAGTGGCAATAAAGCCAGCGCTGGCATTTGAAAAAAATAAAACACAAGGCTTCGTCTGGAATTATACATGCAAATACATTTAAAATGATTAAGTCTTAGCCTACTTACAGGTTGTGGCCCAACAACTGCTGCCTCTGGTTTTAGAGTTGGAACTGGTTTCATGTTTTAGTAACAGTTTCTTGTTGAATCCGGTGTTGAACTCGTGGAGATTCTGGAAGCTGTCTTCCGTAAAATGTGCAGGACACAGAGAGCTAAATTACGATCGTCAGTTTCAGGAACATAATCAAACATAAATTGTATCCATTGTTGACGAAGTACAGCATCCGTGGGAAGTCCGAGCACATAAGACCTGACAGCTGCGTGAACACAACACACTCGAACGGGCTGCAGGCTGGAACTGCTGAAAAATGCGCATGCACTTTTTTTGCATTTTCCGGAGGAGAGTGGTTGATGCAAATGTGTGGGTTAGTGACGTACCATAACCCAGCTGTAGTCCCAATTGAGTCGTTTCTGTAGGCAATTATACTTCCTGATTTTCAAAAGACGATATCTCTGCTTACACTGAACTTTCAGTGCTGCAACTTTGCAGATACTGTTCATGCACCAACAGCAACATTACACACTATTTAAAATGAAAAAGAGTGAAATGGCAGTCAACCCATACCCCCCCCCCCTTTAAACTGCCCCTGACAGGCAGTAATTGATCCATAGTAGTATTTGGTTATTTTTCATTTGTCTCTTTCTGCCTCAATTTTTTTATGCACTGTTGTTTAATGAAAACAAAATTCTGTTTTCAGAATAAGGACTGGCTGTCTGACTCATGCTCGGCTATTTATATAATCTCCAGTCTTTCCAAATGGGAACATGTTATGCCTTGTGCTAAACGCATCATTTGCATCACTCAGTGCTGTATTTGGAGATGTTTGACTCTTAGTCTTTGAACTCAAGTCCGATATAGCCTGTGTGTTATTCCTCTCCCCGCTGTCGCCCCCTCAAAGTTTCAAAGAAAACACTTTCAAAAGCGCTGTACGTGAAACGTTAAAGAACATAAGCGAGAATGAGTGTCGTTGTTCGGAAGAACCTAAAAGGAGAGTCATCTGTTGCGATGATTCCCTCTGACTGAAAGTTTGCAACCCTTTGGCTTCTAGTTCGTCTAATTGGGAGGTAAAACTTTCTTTTCCCTGACTCTGCTCTTTGCACCCGAAAAGGCCTTACAAGAGCGCGCCAAGCATTAATATGGACACCTGCTTTGTTCCTGGCAGCCCGCTCTCTGCTGTATGTTCATTTCTACTCTTCGTAATCTTTCAGCGGACTCTTTAAAGGGCCTACCTGAGCTTAAAGCAGGACCGATGTGTTCACTCTGTTCACTCCACCCATTCTCCAGAGAGAGTGAGAATGCATGTGTCTATGTTTACGACTGGAGGTCTACAAAGTCTAATCGAGTTGAAATGACCAAAAAAATCAATGTAGCACACACCTGCGCTTTCCCTGCAACTATTTACGATCTACAACACATCATCACAAAACAAGAGATCAAATGCACAATCAAACTCCAATTCTTCATTTAATTAAATCTGGCCGAGGTTAAGCAGGAGACAGAGAGCTGGGAAGCGAAGAGAGTAGTAGTAAGAGAGAAAGAGCGAGAGGAAGAGAATACAGAGAATGGCACAATATGTTCTGTTACATTATACTTTCTTAGCTGGGAGAGAGGCAAAAGGGCAGTGAAAAGGAATACTTGCTATTTAATTACTGTCAGCTGAATGAGCTGTGCTCTGTGCTGTTCTCCTCAGCCCCTCCCTGATGTAAAATTCTTATTCACTTAGTATGTAGGTCACATTACAGTGGTGTCTGGTTATTGGACATGGGCTTAGATAACTGTTTGTTGAGTATTAAATGCTTTTGCTGCCTCAGCACCCTTTCTAACTGGTATTTTTCACACAGCTGTGCTACTGAAAAGAGGCAACACTGCTGTAAAAATCACGCGCTGTCCCAACACCGTTCTGCCGAACACCAAGCCACCCATTGGGGTCTTTAAGAGGCGCCGTCTGTGTAAAGTATTTATCTTTGTGTTTATAAGAGAAGAGAGAGGTTTATGTTTAAAAGCGCCTGATGATAAAGGAGTGTCGCAGCATAGCAGATGGGAAAGAAACATGCAAAAAGGGAAAATCGCAAAGCGAGTTCGCACAAAAAATCTGTGGTGAACCCGATGACTCCTGGGTCCCAAGGTGTTAGTCAGGCAGACGAATCGCTGCTTTCTTTCTGCTAATCTGTGTTTGCTTTGTGTGACCTTGCTTGCCGCTAATGTGTGTCGTTCTCACAAACGCCTAATGGGCGGACAGGCCACCACATTGCCACAACATTGCCGAAACGTTGCACCTCTCAGCTGGTCCTTTCCGTTTCTTTTTTTCTCTCCATTTTTTATGTCTTTCTTTCTTTTTTACTCTCTTCTCTCTCTTCCTCCCTCTAGTCTGGGAAGAGAAGAGCCCAGATGGTGATTGATTTTTCGAGTGCTGACATCTCTGCTTGAGAAGCCTTGTGCTCCTCTTTCTTTGTGCAGAGCAAGTCAGGCACACTAACATCATGATGCGATCAGCGGTTCCATACCGCCGCCACTGACTAGAGCCATTGATTGACAGATCACGCACTCCACACACCATCACACACACAACATAACGAAGCGAGTACTTAAAAAAATCCAGAAGACAGAGACTGTTAAGAAGTGGAGACGAAAGTCACTTGGGAGACGTCTGAGACTCTAAAGCAGAGCTGTGTGGTAAATCTTAAGACACAACCAACAGGACCACATTGATCTGGAGAGAAACCATGCTGCTCCTCCATAGTGGCGATGGATAGACATTTGCCACTGTGCAAATTTGCTACGGGTCCATTGAGTCGACTCCAAAGCTCAAATGATGTCATTGGCTAACTAGCCATTCTCAGGCCATTGCCTCTGTTTGCGTGACTAAATACATACAATTAAGGGCTCGGCACTTCTCAATCTCTATGAACTCATTGTTAGACTGGGTTCAAGTGCACTGATAATGGGGGCCGGGGAAAACAGGCGTATCATCGTGGTACCACACACACACACACATGAACACACAAGGCTGGTGGGTAAAAGAAATGTCTCATTATCTGACGTATTCCGTTCGCCCAACAACTCTCTCTCTTTCCTGATTTGTTCTTTTGTTTCCTTAGGCACTCCATTTTCATGGAGGTATGACGTTGCGTTAATACATGCCACTCTCTCTCTCTCTCTCTCTCTCTTTGCTGTCTCTCCACTCTGCTGCTAATTCTCCAGTTAAATGCATCATTAGTCATTTAGGGTGGTGTGAAAGTGGCTGGACAGTGGACAAGAAGACCCAAATTTGCAACTTGATGAGGAAAAATAAAAGGCTGATAGATCTATGATAATGAAAGTAATCAGCCCTGAATATGGACGCAAAACGAAAACAGTCCAGAGCTAATTCTGCTCTCATTATATTCCGAGCAGATAGGGCCGAAGTGCCGGCGTAGATGGAATCACTGTATTCATCTCTTTCCGGAAGTAGCTCAAACCAGAGACTTCAGTGTTGAGAACTTAGGTGTGCTCTGGCCATCTGTAGATTATTAGAGTAACAGTTTTTGCGCCCCACACTTTCCTTCAGCTTTGCTTATCTCGTCTAACATAGATAACCTGGCAGTGGAGACCATCTGAGATGTGTGATGGGGGTTGGTGGTGGAGGGGGTGTCTTAACCTCCAGTGAGGGGTGTGCTTGCAGCTGGAACGGCAGGTTGGAGGTAAATGGATCTTATTTTGAGGAGTGTCAACATGTGTAAGGGTGCCCACGGCTCATTGCACGGCCCTGATCCCTCTGCAGATAAGCTGATGGATGAGGCGCAGGGGCCCGACCCAGACAAGGCCTGCTCTGCACTTCTCTCTCCCTTCTCCCTTCATCTATATTCATATCTCTCTTTTGCCTAACAATAACTCCTTTCTCTGTTTTTCCATCTCACACAAATGCCTTTATTTTGTTCATGCCTCACTATCCATATATCTCTTTTGCCAATTATTCCTCTTCCTCACTGAATTCTCTATTTGTCATAGGTTGTCTCCTCTTTATCTGTCCCTCTTTCTGTCTCATTTTCTCTATTGGACCTTGCATCTTTTTAAAAATGGTACATTAAGGTGCATTTTAAAGTCGCAATTTAATTTATTGTGAATGTTCATCTGAGTGAAACGGATTTTCAAAAAGAAAAAAAAGTTGGATGGGGACTTTGTTTAATTCATTTAATGTTGATGGAGGCAGATCTGAATCTGAGCTTGCAATTAATTTTAAGAAAGGCATGGGATTTAAATTGACTAAAATGTTTTAGTCCAGCATAAATCACCAAAGAGAAGTTTTTCACTTCACCAGATTGAGAACTTATTTTGATTAAGAATTATGAGATTTATTCTTATACGCAACACATGCATGGATGAATTGTTCACTAAAAGATCAATAACATGCATTTACAAAACAGATTTAATTGCATTGCAACTGTGAAAATAAAATGTCTCTACAATTAAGTTTTGCAAAGTCTGACTAACATACCTACATAATGTAATTGTAGCTCAGCTTTGTCCAGCATTCAACTACAGTTGGCCTCAGCTCGTGTTAGATCCTTTAAATATCCACTTCCGCAATGTGTCATGTATACATGGACAGATTAAACACTTTAGCTTGACTACACAAAACCCCGCTGTAGCGCCATTAAAACTGCACATGTAAGTTTAGTGAATGCTTCAGACACTGCTGAACACTAAAAAGCCTGTCTGCTCCAGGTCTGGCCAGTCATTACTGAGGGACCACACTGAGAGTCCCATAAACAGCGACCAATGGCTTTGTTACCAGGTTCTGTGGTTAAGCCTAATCTAGACCCAAATCAAACCCCATGTCCCGGTTCTTTCCACCTGCCGCCTTTCCCCGTCACCACCGTCTTACCTCACTCCACTTAATTCTTCCTGTTAAGCAACCAGCACTGGCAGTCAAATGGCTAATTAGTTACAGATTGCTCTTTAACCCTGGGGTTATGCACCCCTAGCAGGCTGTAAAAGTCTTAAGGGAGATGGAGTGTGGTTTACAATGTGGTGAAGTTAAGAGGTCACCAGAGTTGGAACACATGTGTGTGACTGGTCCATGTTCACGTTTGCCACAATGGCCGGGCCACTTTGGGTACTCTGTTAAAACCCAAATCCATTGCCTGTGGTCTCAACAACAGTATTTCCCACCCCTACAAACAGTCACCCATCCTCATACATGCAGTCTTAGAAGAGAATGCCATTGATGGGGTTGCACTCCAGCAATCTGTGCATCCAAGGCATCTGGTGTGCTTTGCTTTTTCTTTCATGTCTCCTCCTCTGTCTCTTGTTGTTTTTTTGCTGTTCCAGTTCTTGCCGCATTCCTTTCAGCATGTCATTACGAACATGCTCGAATTGGATGCACAACAGTCGAATGCAGCGGCCCCTCTAACAGGGGCTTCCTTTAATTCACCAATCCCAACATGTGCACCTGGGAAACCTCCTTTACCAGTTAACCTCTGCTGTCCTCTCAGCGACAAGACAGGCTGACTGATCAAAAATAAATAATTAAAGTCGATAAGAAGATAAGGAGAAAGGAGAGGCATGACATATTGTTTTGCACACTTCCATGCACACAAGTCCCATGATGCTTTCTCTGTCATGGCACATCACACCCTCTTCTCTCTCTCTCTCTCTCTCTCTCTCTCTCTCTCTCTCTCTCTCTCTCTCTCTCTCTCTCTCTCTCTCTCTCTCTCTCTCTCTCCATCACCTCTTTGCTCTTGCATGTGTCTCTGGTATTAAATGTTAAGCTAATAGTTCTGTAATGCATCCTTCCAAATGTTACTCACACAACCTTGCAAAGCGTTACTCTGAAAATCTGAGAGACAAAATCTGTCTACTCTTAAACTGAAGCTGCTATTTACAGTCATTTCATTTTCTCTTCCCATCAGAAAATCTCTTCCTCTCTCTCTCTCTCTCTCTCTCTCTCTCTCTCTCTTCTCTCCTCTCTCTCTCTCTCTCTCTCTCTCTCTCTCTCTCTCTCTCTCTCTCTCTCTCTCTCTCTCTCTCTCTCTTCCTCTCATCGTGCTGGGCATATTTATGTGTGCATGTGTTCTGATGCAGAAGAAGAGGTGTCATTATCGATACAATGAGAACCATTCAAAAACCTGACCAAAGAAGAAACTTTGCACAACCTTGTAAGAGCTGTCATTAAAAAGCTTTACCTGAAAGAATAAAAATACCACATAAGCTGTCAACACACATTAGTACCAAACAAGAGTCATTCAGGTTTCCTTTCTTTCTGCGCTCGCCCAATTTCAAACGTTTCACTGAATTTTTTTTTTTTGTATCTCTCTAAGTTTTCTGAAAATTGTATCTCCATAAAAATAGCGCATAATTACAGTATTTACGCATGTGTTAATAATTAACAATTTACATTCAGTGAGCACAATGCTGCTCCTTGTCAGAGTCTCTCATAACTTTTTGTCTCATATATCTGATGAACATGCCTCATTGAATGACTCATATTTTCCATAACCATTTAAATGCTTTGTTTTGACCATGTGTGTATGAGATAGGGACATAAATGACCAGTTTGGGTCTTAACGCAATTCGTGGTTGTATGTTAATTAATCATGTGGTCACACAGGAGTACTACCTAGTAAATAATTACTCAGGGAACAGGAACAAATCTGTGCCTGTGTCTCATTCTCAGACACGATGCCAATTGTTTGCTCTTCCAAATCTGTTTTGGGGCAAATGGAAAAGATTAGATGCTACGCTGGGCTATTTTTTTATGTGTGCGTACACATGTGTGCCTGTTGTATGTTTTGTTGACAGGCCTCTGTTTTGCAGGTCCCTTGTTTTAGTGCTCTTGGACAGGGAGTACGATGCGATTGGCTTTGTTCAGATCTTGCTGGCAGTCGAAACACATGCTGACATCTGTTCCCTCCGAGCCAGTCAAACCAATCTCAATCAGGAGATATACACACACTCAATCACACGCACACACGCGCCTATGCATGATGAAATATTCAGTTGGTTTTCCCAATGCATGCGCACACACAGCCTCACACCAACACCTTCAATCATATAGAGAGAGACACTGATGGTGCTTAGTCTCGAGGAATATCACTCAGTGATATACAAACACACACATGCAGATGTGGCTCATTAAAATGGACAACTGTTCGATAATGCTTCCTTTAAGGTTAGTGATTTTTCACACAGCTGCAACATGGGCACAGTCGCCGTACATTTACTGTATCCGCGATGTGTGGAATGTGAAGCTGGTGTGGTATGAGGCGACCAGCACAGGATATAAGTGCTTGTGTGGCTGTTTCTCGCTGGGCAAATAACCTGCTGCAATCCTTCCAGAAAAAGAGCAAGTGTTCACGAAATGATATGTTTCAAATGAAACACAGCCGGGGCCGAGAGAAATGAATGTGACACGGCCAGATTTTGTATTTTTGTTACAATTACCCTAAACTCCAAATTAATTATTTGCAGACGCAGAGCAATGGTGAGCAGGTGGTTGCCATATTTCGCGCGGGATCGTCTCAACTGCGGCTCATGCCTCACTTGATAAAGGCCTCTCACTCTGAAGCTCATATGACACACTGTCCTCTTCCCAGAGCCTTCGCCACACTCCCGACATTCCCCCTCCCTCTTTCCTTCTGCTTCATTCTTCACCTCCATCCATCTCTCTCTCCTCTCTTGTCCCTCTAATGTGATATGACATCATTGATCCTCATCTGATACATATTCAGCACTCGTTCACTGAGTAATCATGTACATTGGAGTAACACCCACTCCAGCAAACCGTCTCCCTTTCAAAGTGACTCTGTATCATTTCAATAGTTCCACCTTGAGGGGATTTAAAGTGCGGAGAACAGGCACTGGAGAGTTGAAGTGATCTAATGTTATTAACTGATCAAACTGACTCAAAGAGGAAATGGAAACTTCGTAAGCCAAGAGAACATGTGTAGCTCCGGTTAAAAGGCACAGCGTTTTTATTGGACTTGAACTCATTGTGATTTTCTTACCATTGCGCAATCAGATCTTTAAACCTGTGTTCATATATCTAAGCATTCTTTAGAAACAGAACTACACTTTCTATTAGGGTAGAACTATGGGCACTTTCTTGCCACCCTTGCCATTTTATTGTTTTATTCTTAGAACCAGACTTGGATTTTGTAATTATTTTTTTTTCTTAGAAATATTTATTACTGTAAATGTTTAGTCTTTTCATTTATGACCCACCATTCATTTACCACAATTGACAGAATTTTCATTTCATTTCTATGGTTTCAGCAAATTAGCTCCCCCTGACCCTATAAAACTGAAAGTATTGTTCGGAAAATTGTCGGAAATATCCCATCAATGGCATGGGAAGACTTCAAATCAAGAAAACATGCGTCTGGTTTAAGATCATTCAACAAATAAAAATAAAAACAAGAAACCAAAAAAAGTAGCTATAAGTGCAAGTAGCTCTATCCTAATAGAAAGTAATCTCCAGTTCCAAAAACAAGTGGTGAAGAAACAAAAGCGATAAAAGCATTGCTTATGCACGTTAGCTAACGTAATCATCAAACTTTATACAGCAAATCAAAAGTGCCGAACATTAAATAATAGAATATTCGAACCCACAAAGAGGTACAGGATATGCTAGCTTTGGGGTGTCTATCTACTAGAACTATCTAGTAAAATCTGGATGTAGTAATCCTTTCTCAGGTTTTCGATCAAAATGTAGCTTTTTAACGAAACGTACCCACATTCAAGTGTTGATAAAAAAAAATGCTTGAAACTAGATTTTCTTTGTTTGTTTGTTTGTTTGTTTGTTTAAAAGCAGACGCTCTTTCATACAATACTATATTCTGGGTGCCATTAATCGTTTTGTAAAATGATGAAAAATGCTGGCAGGGAAAGAATTTTGAACTGAAGAATAATTTTAATATTTATTGTTTAAAATTATATAGATTTTTACAGTAACAATGACTGTTTTGGATTGTCATTTTACATCAAAACCCTTCTTTTTTTTGTTCATAATTAGAATGCATTGGAGAAAACAGTATAGTGAAGAGCATGCTTGAGATTAAATTTGAGATGTACATATTAGGGCTGGTCAAATCGATTAATCACTGATTAATCGTATCCAAAATAAAAGTTTGTGTTTACATAATATGTGTTGATGCACTTATATATGTTTATATATATATATATATATATATATATATATATATATATATATATATATATATATATATATATATATATATATATATATATATATATATATATATATATATATATATATATATATATATATATATATATATATATATATATATATATATATATATATATATATATATATATATATATGTCTGTATATATATATATATATATATATATATATATATATATATATATGTTGTATATATATATATATATATATATATATATATATATATATATATATATATATGTCTATATATATATATATATATATATACACACACACACATATATATATATATATACACACACACACATATATATACACATGCTTGTATATATTTAAGAAATATTTTCATGTATGTACTGTATATAGATTTATATATAATTATATTATACATAAATATAAATATTTTATATATAAATATTTTTTTTTCTTCTTAAATATAGATGAATATTTGTGTATTTTTATAAATACAAAATAATTATACACTGTGCACCCACATATATTATGTAAACACAAACTTTTATTTTGGATGCGATTAATCGTTTGACAGCCCTAGTACATATTTATTTACTTATTTATTTATTTCGTGCCCTGTCTTAAACTGTAAAAAAATTATTTATATATATATATATATATATATATATATATATATATATATATAATCTAATTGTCTGTATTTGGGACATAAATTGTTAGTTATAAATAAATAAGTAAAAATGACCGAATTGTGTATGTGTGTGTGTACATTCACACAGTCCACGGGTCTGGATGTTTGTGTGGAATCTTGGAGCGTCAGCTTGTAAGGGAGGGGAGGTGGGCACACCGAGGAGCATGACAGTAATATTGTGCGGCAGACACAACTATTTCACAGGGGCTTAGAGGCCCTCCCGGATGATGTAGTCTGTCAGCGCTACACAGATCCAATCTGAACTCCGCCACCACTCACCAATATTCACTTGGATTATGTTCGGAATATGACTGAGCACTCTGAAGACATGGAGAAGGAAAGGAGGAGAGAGGTAGATGGAAGTGGAGAAGGAGATGAGTAATCCTCATGTGACTTTATAATGCTGTAGATGAAGTGTAGAGAGAAGGCGTACCGTGGGACGGTTTGCGGTTGACACACATGTGCGCACACACATGCTTTACATTCTCTGCTTGTCATTTGCACCTGCTTATTTGGATTTAACACTTGATTTAATGTCCTAAAGCTAAAGTACCACAAAAAATTCAGAAACTCATACCGATGAAAGAAACCAAGACTGATGGTGAGAGGAAGAAAAATCATAACAACAGATAATTATTCAGCCTGCTGAGGAAAAATCTGAGCGAGGGGAGCAGGCATTCTGAGGGAGGACGGTTACATTCTGTCTGAAGCAATTTAATGATAAAACAACAAATACGAACACAACCCATTGGATCAGACGGGCTAAAGAACTGATTAGAATATATCAGCACACCTCTCCTCAGCAAGCCAGCTGCTCGGAAAACAGTCTTAGGGCATAATGTCAAGCAGAGTGAAAAGAGCTTTTGTGTGTGTGTGTGTGTGTGTGTAGAGAGAGAATTTAACTCTTTTTAATCCATTATTCTTGTCCTTAGATGCACTGTTCGTTTCTGATTGTAAGGTGGATATTATAAACAGTGGCTTGTCACTCTACTTACCTGCTCATAATTAACAGTATCAACAGTTCAATTACATTGGACTTGATTGTTTCTCAATGGAATTGTTTCAATTTAAGGACAAAAGCAACTAGTAAAAGTAAACATTTGAAGAGTTCGCATGCAAAAGCCTCTTAGTGCCATTTGAAACTTTCCTCAAAATGACCATTTTTATCAAGCTTGTATATTTAAGTTCAGTAATTTCACTTAAATGGCAATGAAGACCTATTAATTGTCATTTAAGTGAAATTACTGAACTTAAGCTTGATAAAAATTGTCATTTTAGAAGAAAATTTCAAATGGCATTTAGAGGCCATTATAAAACTCTTTATTTGTTCGGATGTGATTTTGTATCATTCTCGCTCAATGTGATACTATTTTACCTTTTAGCAAGTCTTTGTGTATCATTATGTGGGCTGTTTATTTATAATAGAGTCTTGTCCTATGCAAATGAGTAAACAAATCAAGATGCTTGTCAGGGTTCTGTGTGCACCAATCAGGCTCAATAAATTTGATATGTAAAATTAGCTTAATGCATACAGCACACACATTAGCAAATAGCTAAATATCCAGTGCAATTGCCAATAGTTTAGTAATATACTGTATGAGGCACAGTCAAGTCACTTTCAAACCAAGAAGCTTTTAGTTACAGTAAGAAGTATTTCGCATTTGTGGGATGACTGAAAATGTGAGGATGTTTAGCTTGCAAAATATTGTTTTAAGTGTTCTAAATATGGACGTTTTTTAAGCTTTCTTTTCAAATGTATTTCATTGACTTGAAACAGCATAACAGCAATTGATGGCTGTAAATGAGCTAGACGCTCTCACAGACGCTTCATCCCAACCTGCTCTCTCGGCTCTCTCACAGCCAACAGCTGGACTCTTATTCCAGCCTTCAGATCCCCTCTACTGCTAATGTGTTCTGTTCATGGTGCTAGTGTTACTGAGAGGGTGAGTGAGTGAGTGACAGAGAGATAAAATGATAGAATTTACCATTTGTAAGTTAAACCCATTCCAGCTTTGCCCCAGTTTAAATTACACTGTTTTTCTTTTTTGATTTCCATTTTGCGCATAATGCCTCTTCCTCAGCATGTTTTAAGTTATATTATTAGCGGGTCTCTGGAGAGTGTCCCCCTTGTTTTTGGGTGGGATTCTAGGCTCTGGATGCATTAGCTCTCTGTAATTGGCGAATGATCATGGGATGGAGAGAGAACTCGCAGCACGCACACCCACTCACACACACACACACACACGCACACACGCTCGGCTCAGTGCTGTATGGCCGCGATACTGGAAGTCAGCGAGGGCCCTATCAGTCAAGCCTAATGCTCGGCCTTAATACACTTTAATAGCTTCCTCGCTGTCTCCTATCCCTCTTCAACATTGATCTGAAATCATCTTTCTTGTTCTTTTTTCGGGGGCTTTGCAGACTTTCACAGCATTTATTGCTGTCACCTGTCTCGCGTGTCAGATTAATACGTACCGATAGGGCTAGGTTGGGGAAGGAAGCCATTTATTAGCGTTCGGATGTGTGTTCGGCGAAAGGCTAGAAACTTGGCTGAGCCGACGCGGCGTTTGAAGAGCGGGCCCGTTTGAGCCCAGGATCCGTCACATGAATGTGTAAAATACCCGACGCCCGCGCAGGCTGTCACACAAAGGGCTATCACCCTATTATTCAAGAGCAGCCATGGAGCCAGGCCAGAGTAGAGTGTTTCTGGGGGGAAGGGAAAAATCGGCTTGATTGTGATTTGCCATTTATAATTGGCCAACGATGTGAAATGGTCGGCAGCCAGACTTTTTAAAAAGGCAATCTGCGGCGGTGGAGGGGCCGATGGTTCGTGAATGACAGCTAGCGCGATACGCCTTGGGAACAGAATGGTGCTCGTGTAAGGGTAGGGAACACAAATATGTTTATCTGTAGTCAGCGATGTTTGCATGACTCAAATGGCATTGTCTATTGATTTCCTTTTCCAAAACATCGGCAACACAATGGAGCTGAAATACAGAGCGAAAGCGAAACGTTTTTGCAATTTGAAACAAACAAACCAACCCCATCTTTAATTCCAGAGTCGCTCGGCTTATTAAAGAAGTTACGCAGTTCGTTCTGGCCTTTGTGTGTGCCTGTAATCTTAAAGGGAATACTTCCGCGTAATGCTTGTCGGTCTCTGTTGCGCGTTTGTGTTTGTCCCTGGTCTGGGGAGCTGGATTTAAGCTCTGAAATGACAGAGTTCAAGGCTGATACTCCTGTTGGCAGTGAGGCATGGCAGACGATTTCTCGAGGGGGTCTGCCTCCACATTGTGAGCTCTGACAAAAGATAGTATTTGATAAAGGTCCCCCTCCCCAAAAGCCCCCATAAATAATGAAAAGTTAATGAAGAGGTAACTTAATGATGTAATGAATATGGCACGCGCAAGGTCAAACAGAACTGGTCGTGGGTTGGGTGGGCATGTGAAGTGCGCACCGTCTGTGTGTGTTTGCGAGGGTGTGTGTGCGGTTTTAATGAACGTATTGTCACAGGAAGTGCGATAATGTTTAATTAGTTGCATTTGTGTGCGGCATGTTGTATGATTCTTAGATGACCTGCTCTCAGATATAAACCGTGTGTGTGTGGTGTGTGTCGCTTAGAAGGCAAAAAAGAGAGAGAAAAGCTAGCAGTTTGAGGGAGTGTGACTCACAAGTGTACACCTGTGTGTGTTTATGCAAGGGAGAGTGCTTGTGAATCCCTTCTGTTTTGGACAGCTTGTTTGAAAGTGTATTGTATGCATGCTGATCTAGTTGTTGGGTGGGTCTAGTCTGGTGATTAAATATTGAGAAAGTCTGAATAATAGGTTGGGCCAGGTGCAATTGATAGGGCACACAAGCAAGTGCACTGGCACACACTGCCTGTTTGTGTGACCTAGACATGTTATATGTGCCTTGGACATGCAATTCACCAACTAACACTGCTATTTGTTATTAGACAAACAACAATCAGTGAGTGAACTCAACATCGTCGAGTTTTCTTGTTGAGGTGGTTCTTGTTTCAGTATGTTGTCCTGGTGTGTAAAGTGCCTAGTCGGCAGCAGGCAGGTAAGCACTTCGATCTGTTTCTCCTGGACTGAGGTGAGGGACTACCATGCCGGTAGCTCCAGCTTCAGATCTGACACACGGCCCAATGCGTTACAACAGAGGGAGTGTGGGGTGAAATAGTAGAGAGATGGCAGTTAGAGCCATACACTTAGCATGTGTGCATGCAAGTTGCATGCACTATAATTGTATAACTGGCAACAAGTTAAGTTAAAGGCAGAGTAGGTGATTTGTCCCCGTCAGAATTTTGTTCATCTTCGGAACACAAATTAAGATATTTTTGAAGAAATCTGAGAGCTGTCTCAGTCCTTTATAGGCTGCTAGGTAGTTGCATCTGCCGGACCAGAAAAGTTAGTAAAGACATTGTTAAAATAGTCCAAGTGACTACAGGACTCAACCTTAAGTTAATCAAGTGACAAGAATATTTTTTGTGCAAAAAAAAAAAAAAAAAAAAAAATTCAACTATTCATTTTCTTCTGTGCCTTCATGAGTTCATGAGAGTGTTACCGAAAAATGCAGAGAACTGAGAAAGATGGCACAGATGGCGGAAATGCTAAAGTGTGCATTTCCTGGATGTCCGAAATCATGAGAAACCAACAAGAAATGTCTTACCATAAAATGAATTGCTTAGCCTTTCACAATCTCCCATCAAATGATCATGAGCGTCATCTTCTCAGTTCTCGCACATGCGTTGTGGCGCTCTCGCCGAACTCACATCAGAGGACCACACAGAAGAAAATGGATAGTTGAGTAATGTTTTTTTCTTTCTTGCAAAAAGTATCACTCTGTCACTTGATAAACTTAAAGGGATAATCAACTCAAAATGAAATTGTCTCTGTCATCATATCACCTTCAGCTTGTTGCAAACCTGTTTGAGTTCCCTCCCTTTTGCTCAACACAAAGGAAGATATTTTGAAGAAATCACTTTAACTTTGACTATTGACTTCCATAGTATTTTATTTTCATGGTTTTCTACTATGGAAGTCAATGGTTCCAAACAATTGTTTGGTTCCAATCGCTTTTCAAGTATCTTCCTCTTTGTGTTCAGCAGAAGAAATAAACTTATACATGTTTGCAACAACTTGAGGGTGAGTAAATGATGACAGAATTTTCAAAGTTGAGTCCTTTAGTCACTTTGACTATTTTAACGGTGTCTTTACTAACTTTTCTGGTCTGGCAGATGCAACTACCTAGCAGCCTATGAAGGAATGAGACACCTCTCAGATTTCATCAAAAATATCTTAATTTGTGTTCTGAAGATGAACGAAAATCTTGCGAGGTTGGAAGATCATGAGGATGATCGAATTAACCCTTTAAACCTGTATGAGTTTTTTTGTTTGTTAAACACAAATAAGATATTTTGAAAACTGTTGGTTTTGGTCTCCATTTGACTTCCATAGTATTTATTTTCCTACTATGGAAGTCAATGGGGATGCAGCAACTGTCTGATTATCAACATTCTTCAAAATATCTTAGTTTGTGTTCAATGACCAAAGAAACTCATACAGGTCTAGAGGGTGAGGGTGAGTAAATGATGAAGTTAAGATAAGATAAGGTGTATCCTGGATTCAACAAAAACAACTGTTGTCCACACTTTATATAATTAATAGCAAAAAGAGCAAAGATTGATACATTAGTGTAATAGGTTAGTCATGTTAAATATTTTGAATACTATCATGGTTATGATGAATATGACATTAATATTGTAATAATATTAATAGTTATTTTTCATAAAACGTAATGCAAACCAATCCATTGATATCTGTGATAAAATCCTCATATGATGTAGAACGTCATCTGTAAGTATTAGATCACAGCACAGACAGCAGATGCTTGGCCAACACTTTCATATGCAGTCAGAGAAATCTCGAAACAAGACCGGACTCACACAGGGACCCTAGCGAGGGGTCAGTGAGTTTTTATCTCTGTCTCCTGAAACATTTACAGTTCCCCGACAGCTCTAGCGCTGGCCAGGCGTGATTTGTAGTTCATGTGCAGATGTGTTGCTGAGAGACGTTTTAATGTGACGGGTGAGACGGTTCTCAGTCTGTCTCTGCGGGTTTATGGAGGAGCTCCGTGTCTGTGTCTCAATCTCTGAGACCTCCCCCCGTGCTCCCCAGACTCCCTATCTCTTCGCTTAACAAGCCTGAGGTCATGAAGAAATAGCACAGTGCCCCACTTAACCCAAGGTCAGGTCCCTGAGTTGATTCGCCGTATGCTGTCATAAGAGCCTGACAATAAAAGCAGGGATGGATTTGCTCTCTCTCTCATGTTAACCTGAAATGCTTTGCTTGCCTTTTTACTGCCTGTCTCCTGACAGCTATCGGCGGACAGGTAACAATCATCCTGAAAGTTTAACAGTATATAGTGTAGGGGAAAGAATTACAGCTTGCAGAATGAATGAGAGTAGCAGGGAATGTGTGCTGTGGTCGTGGCGACTGTGAGGAATGTCTTTAAAGTGAAATCATTTCCTTTTCTTAATCAAAATATGACAGACCTCTGCAGTCCCATCTGCACGCCACAGCACAGCCTGGAGCTGCTCTGAACGGGCAAGACGGTGGAGCGCTATCATGCTCTGAGGTTATGGGTGGGAGTTTTTATGGCTTCACTCGTAATTCCCACTTGCTTTGAGTCTCGGAGCTCATCGGAAAGGGAAAACATTACGCGCAAAACCTAAAACATCACTAATAGCGCATGCCAGCTATAACACTGGGCCGGTGCATGCAATGCTCTCACGTTTCAGTGGGGAAATAGAGCAGCCAGTTTGACGGACAGATTAAGGAAGGCCTGTGGACCTTTACCATATGTCGAAGTGTGGTTAGCTCACAGATTGTCGCGTCCATCTCAGCCTTCCCACCTCATCACCCTGGAGGCTTGAGCATGAGGTTTATTAAGTGTGAATGGTGTGGTCGGGGTGGCGCGTGTCTCAGGAGCTCTGTTGTCTCGTGCGCTCTGGGAAAGCACCTGTGCAACAATGCAAGTCTTAAAATGTTTGTGGTGGCACAGGGCAAATCATTGAGGAGAAGGCATTGTTAAAACACATCTGCTCTGCCATCTGATCTGGCTCAGTGTCATGTCTTCAAGGCCATATTTCATTTCTGCCTTTAACAATGTAGAGCCCACCAGGGGATGTGTACCCCAGGGGGCACTTAATCAGCTTCCAGTTGGGTACTTGAAAAGTTTTTTTTTTCTTTTTATATACAGTACATGCACATTACAACTGAATGTTTATGTATGTACAGTATATGTTACAAATTGGTTATGGTATTTTATTCTTGTTTCCATTTGCTGTATTTAAATTTCATCATAAAAGGAAAACTTTTTAGTACTTTTGTTAAACATCCCATCTGAATTTCATCTGGAAATAAAGTTGTGCTATTATTATGTCATTATTACATTATTACCGCTGATAATAATAATGGTTATTACTATTATTATTAAAGCTACGCTGTGCTGATTTTTATCCTCATCTAGTGTTGAAAAGTTATATGACCATCCAGTGACATTTAATGCTGTGTCCGAAATCACCTATTACTCACTATATAGTGGACTATATAGTGAGCTCGCCAGTTTGTAGTGCTGTCCGAATGTATTGTGATGATTATTATACCCTATATAGTCCACTCAAAGTATCCCAGAATGCATTTTGAAAAGTAGTGTACAACCGATGGTCACGAACCCAAGCCCTACATACCATCATGCATTGCGCTGATCGTAAAAATAAGTTATAAGAGTAGCGCATTAAAACAAAAACGGCCAGAAATCACTTTTAGTTTTTAAATTTTGGATAAATAAGCTCAATATAATGTAATATATTTATTTTAAAAATCTATTTAGCCCAGAGCAGGCTCGGCACCAGCTGACAGATGATGTAATAAACGGCGCCGAGAGACGATCGAGTAGTGTCCGAAAGTGGCTTCTATTATGCTGGTGAGCTCACTATATAGTGCTCTGCTCTCTAACCCCAATATAGGGGGTAGGGAATAGTGCTTTGAGTGGAGATTTCGGACACAGCATCAGTTTCTGTTCCTCTCAATTCTGACTCCTACGGTGGCACAATGTAGTCCGAGATTAACATGGCTTCCAGTTCAAACCTCGTCCATGAGTGTTAACTCAAACATAAAAGCGAAAGGCGAAGCTTAAATTAACGGGTATGTCCCTCTTTGGCTAAAGTACTTTCAAGATGGAGGGGCAACATGGCGACTGACATTAGAAACCCTTACCCGTATGTATTTTCAATGGCATATTATACACTCACAAGAATACTTTATTACTTAAACAAAGTAAATATACATTAATGAGCACATATATTTTTGAAAGAACTAAGTGTTTTTAGCTAAGAATAAACTAAAAGAGTTACACAGTGTAGCTTTAAAGTTATATCAGTAGTATGTCGTTTTTTGTATGAAGGGGCTGTAGGGATACATGAGAAAAACAAGTTTTCACTTTATTAATGTCGCTAACAAAGATTAGTCACATTCAATTGCAGTAAATATACAGGACAGTCAAACATGTGCAGTTCTGCAACCAAAATAACAAAGCTAAGGCCTCAAGCAGAGAAATTAAACAACTCAGGCTGCTTGGACATAAATAGTTTAATCTTTGCTTCATAAATCAGGTGGTGAGCGTTCATTTGGCCTGAGTGAGGCCTTCAGGTTCACACTTGGTCTGTGTAAACATGTTTTCTAGTCAGTCCTCCTCTAGAATGATCCACAGAGCCGTAATCAAAAACAATAACCATTGGAAAGCGTAAACAGTTTCAGAGCAGTCGCTGAGAAGTATGAAATAATAATCTGTGTGTGGCCTGGCGAATGCTGAGAATGCAAACATTTCACAATAAAGTTGTTTAAATAGAGACCTTGGCATCGATGACTAAGAGATAGGACATGCTGCGTTAATTACACCCGCTCATAAAAATAAACCACCGCTTTAAATATATGACTCTCCATACTACGGATTTAACCTATTAAACGGCAGTGAGGTGTGTTGCTCATATGTGAAGGAAGGGTGTATTGTTTAGAGTAAAAACACAACAAGCTCAGAGAGAGAAGAGAGAGAGAGAAGAAAAAAGGCCAAATAGCTGTACAATCAACAAAGGAACAGAGTGTTTAACTCTGAACTTAAAGACTTTTGAATTATTCCCCAACATTGTGTGGCATTAGGATGAGAAAACAGCTCGGCTAAGTGCACGTTTATTATTTTTAAACCGTGCTGAAAAGTAATATGCTTTAAGGAGCCAGCAGATGTATTGGTAGAGCTATAGAGGGCCCACACATAAAGTTTGAAGTGAGTCAAGTTTCATCAGGGGATGGCGAGAAATGGATTATTTTCCTTGAGCATGGACTTAAGTTTTAAAGTTCACTGCCGGGTGGCCCATTCCTATTATCCGTGTTAACATAAGAATAGAGGATAGGAAGGAGGCAGGGCTAAAAAGAGAGCCACAAAATGAGAGAGAGACGAGCGAGGGTTACTGGTTTAAATTAACTTCCACATTGCAGAAGTGCCTGTTATCCACTTAGAATGTCACATGTTCACTTTCACTTCCCACTTTTACTTATGAAGTCCAAGACTCTCAGGTAATGGCATAGCAGGGATGTCTGAGCAGTCTTGGCAGTCCTCAAGATTTGAGTCCGACCAGTTTTTTTTTTGTAGGCCACACGACAAACACACGTTCCCAGCTTAGACGCCTGGCTAGAGAACAAGGAGCCCGGTCACAGAAGCGGCGCGCTCCCGGCTAATCACGTTACACTGTTTTTGCTTCACATTACACTTAGTTTACCCCTGAAACAGATTCAAGGGAACCATGACAACTCTTCAGTCTGAGAAGAGGCATGCCGTTATGAATAAATGTTTGTATACATTTTTTTGTGGATCTTGGAGTGTGCACATGGTGAACGGACTGCGCTTAAAGACATCTGGATGCGATGGAATCAAATTTGTTTAAACAAAATGAAGCCCCTCTCTCTCCACCTGGAAAGCCACCCAGAGCGCACGCCTGCTCATCACTACATACTTGTGCAGTGATTTTAATAGGACTGTATTGACTGATATTTCAGTACAGCAATATAAAGGCTTTTGAAAATGTGTGATGACTTTCACAGCTCTTACTGAAAGAGTCAACATGGATACCGTGACTTTACATGTGGCGGAGCTGAGTGGGAAAACACTGATGAACTTAATCCATTTAAGCCTTCCTTCTCTTCCCCTTATATATATATATATATATATATATATATATATATATATATATATATATATATATATATATATATATATATATGAAGAGTTCAGATGCAAAAGCCTCTAAGTGCCATTTGAAATTTTCTTCTAAAATGATCATTTTTTATCAAGCTTGAATATTTAAGTTCTGTAATTTCACTTAAATGACAATGATTACCCAGATTTACCTATTAATTGTCATTTAAGTGAAATTACTGAACTTAAATATACAAGCTTGATAAAAATTATCATTTTAGAAGAAAATTTCAAATTGGCACTTTAGAGGCATATATATGCATCTATATACATATATATATATATATATATATATATATATATATATATATATATATATATATATATATATAATAAAGAGAGAGAGAGAGAGAGAGAAATTTATTCACTACTACTATTATTAGTAGTAGTCATAATTACAGCATATCATGTTTTGAATTTGTATTTGTACATTATTAATATAATTATTATTATTTAATACATATTTATTTTATAAAGTCCATAAAACTATGTAGCTTATGCACTTCTGTCTTCAAATAATTCTGGAGCTATTCAAAGTTATGTAATGTTCTCTGTGGAAAGCTTAAAAAGGACGAAAGAAATAAAAGATGTCAGCTAAATTTATGGTGAACTGTACTCTAATGAAGCATTTCTATTTTCACACTTAATGGTATTTCTTTTGACTGCGTCAGCTGGACTTCACATGCAAATAATAAATCCTCTGTGATCTATGGCATATTTATCAGCATGTTTAATGAGCAACTGCTGATGAAGGATCAGACAAGGGAAGGGTGTGAGAAGGTATGTGCATATAAAGAGACACCTATGGATTTTTCAGCCTCTTAATTCTATTTTAACAAATAGTCCGGGAGTCTTGGATGACGGTGCGGGGACATGACTAGGATAATAAGTATCATGGAAGCTAATCAGATTTCTAAGAGGAATTGATTGTTGATTTTGCAGAAAGAGCAAAAGAAGGCTTGACAATAAGCTGAAATGTAAGTGTTAATTTTTATGCTAATCTTCCAGCAATCTCCACGTGATGCAATTTGCTCCCTGCTCGGCAGATATGAAATTGTCCCGCTCACAGAGAAAATGTCAGCTTGCCAGACCCTGAAAGCTTGTAATTTATTAGGTATGTTTCTATTAGTATGTGTCACACTTGTTCAGCCAGCATCTCTCTCTCTCTTTCTCTCTCGTGCACAAGTTGTGCACATGCAAACTCCCATACTCAGACTAGAGCGCTCCATGTGTTTGCCGCTCAGCCCGCGGCCTTAAAGAGCGTCTCAGCTCAGTGGCTGTAGCACCAGGGCATTAATGTATTATCATATATCGGGGTGGTCCTTGCCCTGTGGACAAAAGGCTGTTTAATGCAATTTAATGACATTCCCGAGCAGGAGGGAGAAAGGGGGAAAGAAAGGGCAAAGCCCAGATTAAATTAGCATTTGTGGTTCTTATAGTTCACCCATGCAAAACTTAGCAACAGAAGCGCTATGACTCCACCCCTCCATCCCTCTTTCTTTTTCCCGGTTGTCTGTAGACGAAACAGAGCGTCAGCACAGAGTGAGAGTTCAAGTAAGAGTTGAGTTGGATAAACTGAACGTAACACGGGTCTGCAGCTCATAACCTGTCAGCGACGCTCATGTTCCCTAAAGGCCACAGCTTGATTGATTTCCTGTGCGGCACAGTGATGTCATCCATAAGAGACGCACGGAGCTGACAGCCAATGCGTTCAGTCGTCTCTGTGGCCGTGCCGTTTACCGACACGGGTTTCTTTGTCTTCATCTGTCTCTGCCTCTCTTTACACATCTCTATCTCTCTCTCTCTCTGTCTCTCAAGCACAAACCCTCCCTCACTTCCTCCCTGTGTAAGGAAGCCAGTGCCGGCCATCCAGTGTTACACTCTGTGTAGAAGGTTTGGATGCAATTCACATATAGGTCAATTAAATGCGCCAACATCTGCTCCTTCTAACCATTTGCATACAGTATTCATATGTTAATGATGTCCCTTGTTTTGTGTGTGTATGTTTGTGTGTGTGTTTTTCACTTCCTCCCCTCCTCCTAAAAAAAAATTCAGAGATAGACATTTTTTGGATTCAAACTGCTTCATGTGGTGACTCCAAACCGCATAGTGCCATCCTATTTTTATTTCCTCTCCCTCTCTCTCTCTCTCTCTTGCTGAAAGCAGAAACTCCTTTACTGTGAGCGGCGGGCTTGTTCAGCTGCCATTGGCCCTGATTTGAACAAGAATCCTTCCACTGTAGCTGCAAAGGAAGTCCTTGCCTTTGGAAAGCAGCTTAACGCCTTATAAATCAGTGATGAGGCAGATGGACCAGCGATAATCTATTTAGAATGCCTCACAGCAAATATTGTCGTACAGATGATTAGAGATTGAGCTATTTTAACTCGGCCTTCTCCGCCCTCTCAGCAAATCTTCTGCTTCTCTGAATGATTTAAATTGGAGAGTTTCTTATTTCCCCCTGCTTTTCCTCCCTAAATATAACTGCGTTTTCAAATGGCTCACTCGCTTTTGCGACGAGGGAAACGAAGTGGTGAAGTGTACGTGTTTTACGCCGCCATTTTCTTGGCAGGCTTCGTGGCGTGCCACGGAACAAAGAGAGCAGGGAAATGGGCCTGAGCCAACAGGCTAATGACAAAACGCATGCTTCTTAACCCAGTATTAGTAGGGGGACGCGGCAGGAGTGCGGTTGTACGTGAGGGCTGAAGCCGGCACCCCGTTTCGCTCTGGTGGTCGATAGGTCCCGATTTAGCATGAGGCCACGGAAGACGGGCTGGACGATGGATGGATAGAGAGGGAGAGAGAGAGAGAGAGAGAGAGAGGGAGGGCGGAGTGCGAAAATGAAGTGGAGGTTGTCAGATGTGGCAGCTGCTTGGAATCCTGATAAATATAAGTCCTTATTGATCGGCTGAAAATGAAAGATCCCAGAGTGGCGTGCAGTATTTAGCTTCTTGTCTGCCGAGCGCGTCAGCGGTGGCCTTGCCTTGCTGGGATAGATTTTCAGAAGCGCTCTGAGCCACGGCTTTGATTTCATCTTTAACCTTTTTCGGCTGCTTTTCCTTGACCTCTGTGCTACTGCTGTGATTCAGTGAATTTGTTACATTTGGCCTGACATCCTCTCTCTCTCTCTCTCTTTCTTGCTGACAGAGTAAGACTCATCGCTGCTGTCATCGCTTGTTGTCGTACAGACTCAGTGGCGGGGTGAGTCACGGTCTCTTCAACCTGACGGGCCCCGGACCAGTATGCTGTTAGAGTGATCAGGTAAGCAAAGTTCACCTCGTGCCCCACACCGCTCCTTCTTTCCGTAGTTGTAATGTGACACCGCTCCTGGACCAGATACAGGACGTACATTTCTGATCCCAGATCTGTGCGCTTGAGCGGTCCTTGGATAAGACATGAAGCATGCTCACTTACCCGTTGGTCTCAAATCATCAGTGTCAGGATGAGATTAACTGATCCCAGAGTCTGATCCCTTACAGACAGTCCATTTGAAGTGGCACGTTTTGTGCTGAACGGCTGTAATCTTCTCCTGCGATGTGTCTTTAAGCCGAACACCTAAATGACATATAAAAGCCCAATTTAGAGTGATGGCTTCTCTAATTTGCTCTTCTGTCTGTTTCAAGCCTTTTCAGAGACATGTTTCATGTATGGCCATTATGAATTTTCTTTTTGTTTTTAAGATCGAAATACATATAAAAAGATATACAGTTGGGTAGACCAGAGCTAGTTGTATAAAGGATTGTATCTTAGTATCTAAAAGATTTTGCGACAAAAGTCTGATTGCTTATTGTGAGTTAGCTGTGGTTTTGTATGTGAGTTTCAAACATGCTCTCAAATGATCATTTTATTGAACTTTACTATCCAACTTTTTTTTTTTTACATAATTTTTCTACTTTTATTTCAGTAAGGGTGCATTACATTGATCAAACGTGACAGTAAATGCATTTACGCAACACTTATATTTTAAATAAATAATACAATTAAAATAATAATAAAGTTTTAATATATTCTTCTAGTCATCAATTCACAGTTTCCACAAAAAATTTATGCAGCACAACTGTTTTCAACAATGATAGTAATAAGAAATGTTTCTTTCTGAAGGATCATGTGACACTGAAGACTGGATTAATGATGCTAAAAAAACCTTTAAAGATAATTTAAATAGTTAATATAATCATATTTTACAATATTGCATGTGAATGTGTTTTAATAAAAACAAGAGACTACTTTTAAAAACAAAAAAAATATTATAATAATAAATATAAATAATAAATATAAACATAAATATTTGTATATTTAGACTAGAGACAGCTATAATGACAGTTGATTTTAATGAAAGGTTGATGTTTTCTGAGAAAATTTTCATTGTAGGGTAAGTTGTCATATGTTATAAAAAGAGTAAATTTGATTCTATTTATTAATTAATTGTTGCACATTTACCTTTAATTTTCAATTCGTTTTACATTTTGCTTAATTATTGGCAGATTCCATTATGGTAACTTACGTTATATATTGCGATGACATGCCCGACTTTCAGGAAAATTAAATACAGAAACTGAATTTTAATAATAACCCCAGCCTGGATTTTATTGCATGTTTGGATCATAAAGAGATCATTTTTATTATTATTTTTTTTTTTTCAGAATCAATAATGAAAAAAGGCAGAAATTATTTACATTTTTCAATTTTTTTTTTTTTATTTTTAAGGGAAAATAAGGGCTAAAAGCTGCCTATATATATAAGTCTCCCCCTCCTCTTTCTCCTCCTCCTTCCTGAACAATGCTCCAGCACACTTTTAGATAGATTATAAATCCCCTATGAGAGAGCCTGCAACAGCTGTTGGCAGACATACTAGATATGAGAATAGCAGCATAGGATGAAGGAGCATTAAAAATTAATATGCTATTTAGCCTAGGTGTATTTTAGGTATTTGACATTTTCATGTCCGGGACAGACTGAAATTTATTCATAGTACAGAAAAAAAAATAAAAAAAAATGAAAATAGAAGAAAAAAAAGATTGGGAAGGGTTGGTAAGAGCTGTAAGCGGAGGCCTTAGATTTTTTTTTTTTTTTTTTTCATTTTCTCTTTTTATGGTCACCCTTTCATTCAGTAATGATAGGTGTTAAGACATCGTCTATGGAGGAGACTGGAGCCCATTATGGGCACGGTAATAATTAGCACATGCCACAAAGAGAACCGATTGCCTCTTAAGCCTCTGCTTAATGCATTTTTTGTTGCATTGTTTTGCTATTTTTATTTCTATTTATTTAGTTTTCTGGTGTTTTTTTCCCTTTCTCTTTGTGTTTTGTTGAATGGTTAAAGGAACTGTGTGCGTGTGCGTGTGTGTGTGTGTATGTAGATCGAGTACAGTGAGAGTGGAAATCCCAGCTTCAGTAGTGATTAATTACTAATACTCCCTCAGAACATCTCTCTATCCCCTGACTATTCGATAATCACAGTGAAATCTAAGACATGTCCTGAGAGGGAGAAGAAGAACTGATAGGACTACATGGACCATCTCTCTCTTCATCTGTAACTCTGTCAATCTCAAAATCTCTACTTCTTTTTCCTTAAAGGAACAGTTCACTCAGAAATCAATCATTTTCCCACCCCTGTTTTTCAAAACTTTCTTCAGTAGGACACAAAGGGATTTATGTATAATAGAAAGCCCAAACTGCTCTGTCCCATACAATGAAAGTTGATGGTGACCACAGCTGTACAAGCAAGATTTCCAGTTAATAATGAAAACACTTCAGTCTGTTCTTCACACAAAGCTATCTTGTCAGAATACAACATTTGGGTATTAGAAGTAAAAATCCCATTTATTTTCTACATAGGGGAATTGATGTTTTATTTAATTTATATGAAAATTATATTATATTATATTGCTATATTTTTTAGATAGTGGCTGGTAAATTTTATATTGTTATATTTTTAAATGACTTTTTCTTTTTTTTTTACATTTTTAAATGACATTGGGTTGTTTTAACCCAATTTTGGGTAAAATATGGACAAACCCAGCCATTGGGTTATATTTGTAAATAAAATTTTTAACCCAATGGCTGGGTTTGTCCATATTTTACCCAAATGGGTAACACCCCATCATTTTTTTTTACAGTGTATCTTTAAAGGATATATATATATATATATATATATATATATATATATATATATATATATATATATATATATATATATATATATATATATATATATATATATATATATATATATATATGATATATATTAATATATAATATTATTAATATATTTGATTAAATTGTTATCAGCAATGCTTGAATTTTCTCTCATTTAAGTACACAGTCTTGTGTCCTTGTATTTTGATTGATTTTCAAATAATTGTTCCTTTAAATTTAATAAATGTTGAACTAGCTCAGACGACTTGAAATACAGTTCATATAAGCCATAAGGACCACATTTATGATGCATGGATTATACATTTAATTTTTTTTACAGTGACAGTTCCAGTCCCCATCCACTTTCATTGTGTGGAATAGAGCAGCTCGGACATTCTGCTAAATTTCCCCTTTTACATTCCACTAAGAAAATACACTTGTATGTAAATGATGCAGAATTGAATTTTCAGGTGAACTACCACTACCCCTCTTTCTTTCTCCTCCACTTCCTTTATCCCTCTCTAACATTCTTCCCCTCTTCTCTCGCTAATTTGCAATCAGTCCATATGTGTCTCGCCTGGATTTTTGTAACGTGCTCCACTCCCCCTCACTTCACCCCCTCTCATTCTCTCCCTCTCTCAGGTGTTATATATATATACATACACTGTTACTCCCTGAGGTAATATTTAGCAATAGCATGTTTAACACCACAACCCTCCAGTTACAGATCCTCACATCATGCTTAAAAAACAGAGACGGGTGACATGATTCTGAATCTGCTGTGTTTCTATCTCAGAAGGAAACGTGGCTTTTATTTAACCGTTAAAGCTATTACAGGATCAAAAAGAAGAAAAATCTCAAGGCAGGGATAATTTCCATAGATATCTCTCGCTACAAAGAAAGCTGGAAATCAAAGTGTTGCCATCATTTAAAGAAAGACAGACTTTTCGAATGACACTCTTCATTTTTTTATTTTTCGACTGGTGAAGTATTTGCATAGCTGAAGTTAGCAGTCTCTCTTGACAGGTTGGGGAGAACAAACAAAACCGCTCTCTCTAGAGACTCTCTCTCCACGTAAGGTGATGCAAGCTTACATATATTAACAGCGCTTTGTACAATTGCACTAACTATCACAATGAGCGTCTACCCGAGTCCCGGTTTTGTCTGTTTCTGCGCAGAGAGTTCTGGTGTCACCGTTGTCAGAGTTGCACGAAAGTACTAGGGCTGTCAACTTTAGTCGTTTAGTCGACTAATCAGTCTAATGCCGTCTTGGTCGACTGAAATTCTTATTGGTCGACCAGTCGCATTTTTTTTTTCCAATAGAAATACATTTTCAATGATTTACTCCTTGATATTTATTCCTTTATAAAGCAGTTATTTATTACTGTATTCTAAATATAATTAGCCTATGTTTTATCCCCAACTTTAAATGCTTTAATTTAGGATATTTCTTGTAACTGCGCCACAGTTTAGCGCACACACATAACACACTCGGGAACCGTACCCATGGCTGGCTGCGCTGCGGCTCGCGCTCAGTAAGGGATGTACCGGTAGGTAATTTTGCTGTATTAATTCAGTTCACGCTACTTTAGTCGACAGAATGTCCAAGAAATCTAAATCTTTTGTCTGGCTACATTTTTGTGGAGGTAACGTTGCAGGCGATGCGTTCATTATGAGCGCGCACATCGCGTGCCTATTTGAAATCGAACTTGAGCGCGCAAAAGACGTAAGCAGCTCTTTTAACGGCTTTATCATACTGACTCAATAGATTGTTTTCTTAATAGGTTTTTATTTGTACACTTGACTCATTTGAAAGTAGCCTAATGTAACAAAACAAAATTAAACGTATATGCTATCTTCCAACAGAGCCTAGATTTCAGATTGTTTTTTGGGCTATTTTGTCTGTTGTTTTAAAACGCCTAACAGATCGGCTGGACAAAGTTAACCCATAGCTTTGTAAGTAAAGAAGAATACAGCCTGTAACGAGAGCTTTTGTTAGTATTTTTTATTATGTGGCAGATAGCAGTTATATTATTTTGTAGCGTCTGGTGTGATAAGGTGCGCGATTGTGACTGTGACTACCAAGGACAGAGCTCCTCACTTGCAGTTAAAAAAATCACTTAATTTTCAAAGAATTGTATTATTATTATAGTTTTATTTATTGTTGATGTTTTTTCGTTGTTGTTTTATAAATGCTCTATGACAATTGTTTAAAAAATGTTCAATCAAAACATCCGTTTTTTTGTTTTGTTTTTTTTTTAGTCGACTAATCGTTGCGCAGGACAAGACCTTGGTCGACTAAGGATTTCTTTGGTTGATTACAGCCCTAGAAAGTAGCCACGTTTGATGTTCCTGATGTTTGTAGCTACTCGCGGCTGTGTTTAGACATGTGCGACAGAGTCCTCGGCCCCTTCGGGTCAGCATGCGTGCGTGTTTCCCCATGTGGAGGGAGGGTTGGAGTGTCAGATTGGATGTGCCTTTGAGGCCATAGCGCAGCAGATTAGCGTCTTTTTCTTATCATTCAAATCGAGTCTCTCGTTCCCTTTGAAAAACATATTGTACACGTCTCCCCCACCACCCCCGTCGCCCCTGACTACGATCTGCGGTCATGATGGCTGCCTCCGAGGAGCTTCCCCGAGCTGGTTGTGGAAAGAGAGACAGGAAAACGAGAGAGAGAGAGAGTGATCGTCAAGGGACGGCGGAGGGAGGGGTCGTCCATCCCCGAACCCTCTCCCACATCATCAGAGTGTGATTGCAGCTGGGTAATTGATATATGGCTGTGGCTGTCTCTTCTCCTCACCCTTGTTAAGGTCAACTTATCTACATTTCACCCCTTATTTCTCCACTCCCATTATATTCCCCCACAGATATTGACTGACTGGTGCTGCCTGTCCTCCTGAAAATATGAATTGAGGATGAAACACGCTGAGACAGCGGCGTAGAGGAAGGGGGAGCTGCCTCTATTCCGGTGCCTAACCCTTGCCTGTTATCAAAGTAACTTCCAGCTTATTAGTAACAAAAGGCCTTTTTCTCCTGCTCTCATCCCTCCCCCTCCTCCTTCCTCCTTTGTGCGGGCCGTGTCCGCTCAGCGCTTCCTGAATTAAACTGCTGGCTTCCTGTTCTTTTATATGCATGGCCACATCTGGGGGAGCTTGCTCGCAGCCCCGCTGCTTAATAACAATCACCTTCCCTTTCAGTCGCCCCTGATTGTTTCTAATTCACTCTGACAGATAGTGGCTGACAAGCCGCCCGCGCCTCCTCCTCCGTGACCCCGGCTCACTCACCATACTTATACCGCCTGTCATTTTTAATATTTGATTTCGCTTTTAAAGTTATGTGTTTTAGGCCGGTGATGAAATCAGTGTTTAACCGAAACACAAAATGGATCTCTTTCTCCCACTTTCTCTGGGCTTCTTTTTTGGCTGTTTTCCTGCTCTTTCTTCCTTCGCTCTTTTTCTCTCTGTGGTTTTTCTGTTCATTGGAGACAATGGGATGAAGGTTGTGTAAATGCCATGCGGGGTGGCACGATGGTGCGTCGTGCTATGGCATTGTGGAGATGTTTTTTTTTTTTGTGTGTGTTTTGTTCCTGATGGAGTCCATCTGGACGTCTGGTCCGGAGGACTCTATAAAAGCTGGTGGATTGGATGGAGTCATGGCCACATTTTCCATTTATTAATGTGAAAGAAAGTGTGAAGCATAGAAAACATTTTATTCGACAATAATTCACCAGTGGCTTCAGGCTCATAGATTTGTGGAGGGTTCACTCAAGTCGTTCCCAGTTGATATCCATTAAAGACAAGTAGACGTGCATTATTTATATGTATTTATTTTTTTGACAGCATGGGGCCACTACTAGATTGTTGACAGAATGGATGGATGCATTGACAGCTAGATGGATTGCATTTAGCTAGAAATCAATTTAGGTATTAGATCAAAATACAACCCAACTTTGAAAATATATATTTTTTTAGTCAGTTCAGTGATGTTGTGAAGAGCCTTTCAACTGTAGTTCAAGTTCAACGCACGTTCTGTTTGAAATATGGAAGTATATAGAAAACAATATGTATTGTATTTATTATATATTAGTAATGATATGATTGTTAATAATATATAATCATAACACAAATATTGTTATATTTATTGTAATCATGTAATTATTATAAATATATAATATAATAATAATATACTTTATTATTGCTTATGTTATCATTATTATTTATTGTTATTTTATATTATTTTTAACTTTTTTTAATTATTTGAATGTTCTTCTCAAATCATATATTTTTGTGATAAATTAATATTCATAGTAATCACATTTATTATCATTATTAACAATAATAATAATTAGGGCTGTCAAACAATTAATCGCGATTAATCGCATCCAAAATAAAAGTTTGTGTTTACATAATATATATATATATATATATATATATATATATATATATATATATATATATATATATATATATATATATATATATATATATATATATATATATATATATATACACACACATGCATGTATATTTAAGAAAAAAAAAAAAATATATATATATATATATATATATATATATATATATATATATATATATATATATATATATATATATATATATATTTAAATTTAATATAAATTATATGTATAAATCTATATACAGTATATGAAAATATTTCTTAAATATATACAAGCATGTGTGTGTATTTATATATATATATATAAAATAATTATACACGGTGCACCCACATATATTATGTAAACACAGACTTTTATTTTGGATGCGATTAATCGTTTGACAGCCCTAATAATAATTGAATGCTTATACATGAGCAACATTTTTATTATTATTATTGGAGGACAGTTGACGTTTGTTATTCAGTTTTTGCATATAAGAATATGCAATGTCAGACCGATACTCTTACAAGAATGATTTTGACAAGAAAGGGGCGTTGAGGGCCAACATAATTATCAAAGCCAAAGAGAAAGTGTGCAAGGAGGAGGATAGAAACCTCCGAGAAACATCCTCCTGCTTCTTGACAGCTACCTTTCTACCTAGCAATTTACCTTAAACTACAGTACTTAACAGTTTCAGAGCAATTTAAATCAAACACTTTCCAGCCTCACAAACTCGCATCATTATTTTTACAAAGCACCATGTATAGTTCTTTAATCAGTCAATCACGAAGTCTGTGCCATCATAATGCACCCCTCACGCTTCCTGTTGTTCAAACACTATCACAGTTGAAATCAATAGAATTGTATTTTTAACTCACTTCAATCAAAACACCCACACTGTTTGTGTACTCTGCTCTCTCCATCAATAGTCTTAAGACCAAAAACTGAACTATTGCGTTGATGTTCAACCTACCGAACACAGGCATTCGCTTCATTCCGGGAAGCGACAGTGCCTTGGGCGTGCCCAAGTCCAGTTTTTTTTTTTTTTTTTTTTTTTTTTTTGGAATGACAGAAACATAACTAATTGGAAAACCACTGCATGTTTTCACTAAAGGCACAATTTAATTACATTTGAACCGAGAATGAGTATTTTGGGAATGTGATATATTCGTTCAAACAAATGGAGCGAGAGAAATGCAATATTTGTTTTGCTTTGATTAGCAGATTGGCAGGGACGTTTTGTTGTTGTTGTTGTTGTTTTTCTCCTAGAAATGAACCAAAAATCTTTCCTTGAGTCAAAACTTTTGGGATCCTGTTTTACCTACACCTGTTTTACCTTCAAGTTCAGTCACCTCAAACCTATCCTAAAGTGATATTACCTCTGTTTAAATCGTAATAATCCTTATCCGCAGGGTCTGTGACTGTTGCGTACATATATTAGCCAGCTTATAGCTTTATCTGTCCTGTAGTGGCACTGTTGACAAATACTGTATTAATAACTTTCTAAATAATGTAATGTGTATTGTTGTCTCCGAGGTTGTATTAATAAACATGAAGGAATTTATTTGTCTTTAACAAAGCATGATTAATGCACATTAGCGTGTGGATTCCTAATTCTTGCAGTTTCCTCTTCCCAGCCCAATGAAAAAGAAACTGAAGAAAAAACACACCCATCAGCATTAAATATTTATGGCATAATATTAATGGTTCTGTAAAGAAAATAACAAGTTATTAATCCTCTGATTAACAACTGATTAACCTTTTTATTAAACACGTGATCCGTGCTTCGTGGATTCAGGATGTGTCGCTCGAGTGTGCTGCGGAATAATTATTTTTGTGTCTTTTTTAATTGCAAAAATTGCACGGATGAATTGTTTTTCTGCCCTTTTTTCTTTTCAAACACGCACAGATAGAGACGGATACGGCATCGCCGACACAATATTTTGTCGATGTAAATCGACCCCAGCGCATCCAAAAAAACAAAACATGGACTAAATATAGCAGGACATGTCTGCGGACAATGAGGTTTAATTCTCGCTTCCGTTTATTCCTGTGTTATTGGCATGTGTGGGAAAATAGGGAGAATGCACGCACTGCTAAAGGACAAGCGCGCCTCTTTCTCTCTATCTGTCTCTGCTCATCTCACTGCCATTGTGTGTATTTTTAGGTCTCGCCTGAGTCAGTTCAAGCACAATTATGCTTATGTTTCACACACGCCATTTGTGACTTCATCTTACGGAGAGGAAATGGGTGAAAGAAAAGAAGGCCGTCCGGGCAGTTTTGCAAATAAAATAAAACTTTATAATTTATAGCATTCCACATTGTCAAGATTTCCTGTTGCTTTCCAGCTTCCTGATACACAGACAGACATACAGAGAAAGTGCATGTAAAGTTATGAAGGACGGCCTTGAGGTCCCTTCTCCCTCGACCGTCAAATCTCCTTGGGAACGCAACACCCTCCTCAGGTGATTAATACAAACGTGGGGCCTGGGCAGTTTTACAAACATCAAAAAAATGTAATTCATAATGCGTTTTATACCCTGACCCCTGCCATCTATTGTGTCGCTATTCTTTAGCTTGCAGAATCCATCAAAGGCCATAGTGTTGTGAAAACCAACAACAATAGCAGTCTTTGTGTGGAGATGTGTGTGCGGATAAGGGTGTTGGGACACTTGTTGTTTTTTATGCCTGGTCTTATGATGGATTAGTGCTTGTCCGGTAGGGTGTCTTTGTTAACTTTCTCTCACACTTTTTTTAAAAATTGTTTCCTTTTTTTCTCCCAAATGGACTGATCTTACCTTGAGTGACTTTCTCCTGACCCTCTCGCTAAGTTCTCTTGCTTTTTCTCTTTCTGTCCTGCTGTTGAGTGCTTTTTCTTCCCTCTTAACCTTTTTTTTTTTTTGCAGAGTCCTTCATCTTTAATTTCTTTTATCATAGTCTTTCCTTCTCTCTCGCTCTCTCTCTCTTTCAATCTACACGCAAGCAAACTGGCCACCCTGGGAATCCTGGCAGTCAGTCACACGCCCCTCCAAAAACAATTATCTTTGAACTTGCTTTTAGTGCTGTTTGTCCTAATTACAGATCATTTTCCCTGTCACATTTCTACTTTTATTGCAGTTTTGCCCTGAATGTTGATCCTATTGAGGTTCAACCTTATTTTACTCGCTGGAACACCCCTAAGACCTGGATTCATCTAATATTCCCCTGTGCCTTTTGCTCTCTCTTTTCAGATTTGATTTTTTCCCTCCTTCTTTTCTTCTATTTCTTTCTTCTTTGAATGTATCTTTTTTTGTAGCATTAACTTATTGAATTAGACTGAGATCCCAAAATACACAGTAAGGATATATGGCCTGTTTTATTGGTGTTTAGGTTGTGTGTGTGCGTGTGTTTGAGGTATGAGCAGCCGAAAGGCATGCTAACTTCAGTCCCACTGGGAATCCCTGCGTGTATTTTTAGTTCTCTGCTATTGAGGTGGACGTTGTTGTAATTAAAACCAAGTAAAGGTGGTTAATTTGTTCCTTTGCCTGGCTGTTTCAAATATCAATCTACTCTGTTTTAAACATATCGCACGTATGCTCATGTGCACCCACAAGCATAACACACTCACACAGACATGCACACGAGCTTCGTAAGCCTCTTACAGATCCGATTCCGCATGCAGACACAACATGCGCTGGAGTTGCAAGGAGAGTCTTAGACATGGTGCAGGGCCTTTTTCAATTAGAGGCGTATCGCGCATGGCTCGGTAGCATTGTAATGCAGCGGGTCCGGGTCACTGCTAGGATGTGGGATTAGAACCTAGTAGTGGTTCTGGCACAGCAGAAAAAACTCAAAACATCACCCTCCTATCTGCTAGTCACACACTACAGAGATAATAGAGATATCCCAGTGAGCTTCACAGAGCATCTCCCGCTCTCTTTTAGGGTCAGAGAATAACTGTATAAATGTACAGAAGCAAGAATTACAGATAATCCAACACAGTCTCATGAAGATGCGTATCTATACCACGAGTGTCATTTCTCGTGGCATTTATACGGCCAACATTTTTTTTTTTTTGCGTGTATATGGTATGCACTAAAAAACCCTGGGTTAGGTTTAGGGGGAGGGGGTGGGGAGTTTGTGCATATTATACGCCAAAAAGTGCGTATCATATATACGCGAAAATCGCGTGCCATATACACGCAAAAACAGTTTTTGCCGTATAAATGGCACGAGAAATGACATTCGTGCCATAGATACTAACTTTCATGAGATCGGGCTCGATAATCACATGACCCAAAAGTACAATTCAAGATTGTCAACATTTCTTCAACCTCATGTTGTTCCAAACCTGTATTACTTACTTTATAATCTGTGGAACATGAAAACAACATAAATATAAATATATAAAGGATTTATCTATTTGTTCATACAATGGAAGTCTTCCAAACTTCATTGACTTAAAAACACCATAAATTATTATTTATTTATTTATTTATTTATTTATTTATATTTTTTTTAAGAAAGAAATAATTATATCAGTCTACTCTATATTTATATTAGCCGTAAAATGTTGATTGTTATTGTCTTCTCACTTTATGTTTTCGTAATATAAAATAATATGAAACAAGAGAAAGCCTAGTTGTATTATAAAACCTTCATATGGGTTTTCCATCAAGTTATTCCCCAGGGTCTTTTATGGCAGAGGTTCTTGACTGATTTTGTTTTAGACCCTTTGAACAGTAAGTGGATGTTGAGTACTTCAGATATCAAGTGCTGGCCTAACACATTACTAAAACTGTTTGTCATACAGAATTGAATTTCAATTAGTCAATGCTCTAAGCAGCCAAATCATTATCTGAACAAAACTTATTTTATCCTTTTTTAGTGTTGTTTTGTTCATAGTTTTTGAGGATGAGGGCATGCCATGCTACCTGTTCATGTTGACATGAGCCTTATTTGTTAGCTTCAACCCAATGACAGATGGATTTCCACCAAAATACTGTATTGTTTGAGAGTGGTTAATAGAGTTTGATTTGATGCGTGACCTTTGGAAATAACAAACAAATATAAATAAATAAATATGGGAAGCACCTTCTACTCCCTTTCAAAGGTCGGAAAGCCTATGTTTATTAAAAGTGATTTGAGGTAAATATGCACAATTATATGATTAGTTGCACTTTATTATTTATATTTAGCATCATCCCCACCCCTACCCTGGCTGTCTGTGTCCCTATCAAAACATATCTGCCACCCCACCAGTTTTGGTCTTGCCCCTCCAGCTGAGAAGCACTGCTGTACACCATCTCTCCGCTGATAATCTCAGACCTGTATGTCAGATCACCTTTGTAATCCAGCCATCATGGAAACTCAAAAGGAAAGAGAGGGATTCATTTACCATTCTCTCTCTCTCTCTCTCTCTCTCTCTCTCTCTCTCTCTCTCTCTCTCTCTCTCTCTCTCTCTCTCTCTCTCTCTCTCTCTCTCTCTCTCTCTCTCTCTCTCTCTCTCTCCTTATTTTTAATCTTTGCTGTTTTTCTTTGAGTATTGCTGCTTCTCTAAAAGATAGAAAACAGACAATTTGGAGCACATAGAACCTTGATAGTGCTGTGAAGTGCCCCCTCGAGGAGGTGCATGCACACTCGCGCGTTGGAGAGTTGTTCATTTATTTTTGCTCAGATGAGAGCAGTACTTTGTGCCTTAGTGTTTTGTGGCTCAAACACATGATGCTCTCGCACATATACTGACATACACACACACAATCAAGCATATCTGTCCTGTTTCCACAGTCCTTCACATACATATAAATACACTGTAACAATTGATTTAGGGCTTGTTTAAAGAGAGCACTGCTTTTTTAGGCCTACAGCAAAACATATTTAAGTCCTCATTGCTCAGCTTTCAACTTCGACACTAATGTAGACTGAAATACACACTGTCAGAAGTGTGTGTGATGCTTTGGGTGCGTATATTGTTTCTTTTTTTCAAACGCTAGAATATACAGTGACAGACCTTGATAGGTGTTTTGTTGGTATATCGCTATCCTTGGTTTAATGAGCTTGTTTTCTATTCCGACCCCAATTGTCAGTTCGCCTCTACGTTTTCTCTGTCATTCTCTGCCTCTAATGCATTGACAAAGAGAGGCTTTTTTCCTCCTCCAAATCAACCGTTTCCTGAATCAAAGCCTGAGAACTTCAGCTGTATGCCACAGCAGCCCTCTTCTGCCACACTTCCTCTGTCTTCCTGCCTGTAGCGTGGCGGCTTCCTCCTCAGCAGGGGAAAGGTAAATCACACGAGGAGAAGGACTGGGGAAGGGTAGCTGACTGTGACTCGTACCTGTCAGCAGGTACTCAAAATAATTGGTAAATGACTGTAGCGGGATGGAGAGGGCCCTCTCTTCCCCTCCTCCATTTGATAAATATTTGAAGTTGCCAGGCGGTCGTAGAGCGCAGCGATAGAGTGGGAATATCACAGACGTACTGTAAAGGAGATGGGCGCATTGAAATGTACGGGGATAGAAAGAGAGATAAACTACAAGTATAGAGTAATACGTTTTGAAAGTTAAAAGCTAATCTGCTGGGACTCGATTTTGTAACCTTGTGAAGCAGACCTGCATTTATACCTGCATTAACTCAATTACATAGAGTGTAGGCTTATATTCAGATAGGCTACGCGCACACGTTCGCACGGGCCTCAGTTGGCAGCCCTCTGCCACTCACAAGCATTAAACGTGAAAATGCATAATGCTTCATAATTTTGTAACAATGCCATGGAAAGTTCAGTCTGATAATTACTCGGTGGACAAATGTGCTTTAACATTGGGAAATCTTTGCTCCCTGCCAATTTTAGGAGCGCCATTGGGCTCTGTTTGTCTGATAATGAACAGTATTCATTTTCATCATGTTCCTTCACCCCTCTTTACACCATGGTCAATTAAAGCCCTCAGGGCCCTTGTGTGCATAAAGGGATATATAAGTCTTTTGACATTTGGCTGCGGACATATTAGGCACACCCAGAGCACATTTAGAGCGAATAGCCTTTATAGCGCATTTAAAAGGTCCTATTCCAGCCACAGCCGAAGAGGGCGATTGATGATTGGTCTGAGAGCCTACCTTCATTTTCAATGCATTCTCATCCTAAGGCGTCATTTAACTGACAATTTTGACCATGCTTCAACATTCAACGCTTTAGGCACCCTTTAGCGTCAGTTACATGACGCGATCCTAGGGCGTCATGTAAACACAGGTAGGTTTAGGTCTGGGGTAGGGTGAGGGTTAGACACAATCCTATGGCGTCATCTAACTGACGCTAAAGGGTGCCTAAAGGATATTGAAGCATGGTCAAAATGCTTCCCGAGGCGTCAGTTAAATGATGCCTTTGGATGAGAATGGGCTGTCGTTTTATGAGATGAGGTTATGACGGTTATTGAGGTTATTGTCCTGGCATGTCGGACAAAAGAATAAATGGGGATTCAGATCAGGTAATGTTTTTTTTTGTAGCTTCATTGGTTCAATATTTTGCCTTTCCTCCAATCTAAAACCAAGGCTTTTCGTTTATGGCAGGCACAACGTTTTCGAAGGTGGTTTTCAAAGACAGCTGGGTAATGGCAGCTTTGAGACAACCAACATGAATACCAATCCTGGCCAAAGGACTTTGGATAGCAAAGGATCCCTTCGGTGTAGAGGAAGCTTGCTAGGCTAAAACGAAGGAGTGGGTATATGAGGCCATTGAGGCACGTCCATAGCCTTTCCCGCTCTGCCGATGGTGACTAGGGGACTTAGATAGGACGTTTGGGTAATGAGGCGTGAGGAGCATGTCCTATCCTCACACGCCTAGCGAGTGCTCCTCCAGGGCTGTCTGGAGCAGACTTGCAGGGTCATGCATGGAGCTCGTTGGCATAAAACAGCTAGAGGTGTGAAACTCATCCCCTGGGCCCTTAGCCTCTCTGCCCTATAATGCTGAGTCAACTGAGCGACAGGGCAGCCTGCTCTGATCCATGGCATTCAGTCTGAATCATTGTTCTAGCATTGGAAATTTTCCCGAGAACAGACGTTAACTGTTAAGGAGTAACCATGCAGTGCTGTTGAGTCAATTGGCTTGAGTTACAACATGTTAAGGTGTTTTAATACCCTCTTTGACTATTAATAATACAACCATCATTTTATGTGGTAGATATAGACCTGTGGTTGTAAAGTAAACTCACTTGTTTCACTGTGTCGAAAGCTCACAAATCATTCCCATTCGCCCAAAGTCAGAATTCTGGTGTCATCAGAAATGGCCCAGTCCCTCAATATTCGCCTCCGCCATCTTCTGCAACAAATAAATGTCCTGATACAGCAGCTCTCCTCGGGACATTTCCATTGAGCATACGAGAATCAGGGAGAAATTTTGCATCGCTTGCATTCCAAATGAGCCACAGTAAGTGTTTTATGTGGACATTATTATCCCGATATGGCTCTCAATGCATGTAAAAAGGAATGACCCCACCATCGTGATTTATTCATTCCTGTCTAGGATATATGCATAGGCTCAGAAAATCCTCGATTCTGTTCAGAATGAAAGCGGATATATAATTCATGAAAGCTAATGCATTGTTTCTGTTGCTTCATCTCGTGGCTCTTTTTTTTCCTCATCTCTGCCAGCCTATTCTCTGGCAAAAGGTTGGCAATAATATCAGTATTGAAATGAGAAGTTTGAAAGACGCACCGCTTCCTTTTTATGTGTGTGTAAACTGATTTGAATCACACATTGGGGGCTTACTGAGCGGAGCTTTAAATGTTAAATGGGGGTTGAAGTCTGCCTGAACTAATTTGTAGAGCTTTGCACCATGTTGACATTTAAATGTGATAAGAATAGAAAACTGTATGCCGACCTATTTTGAAGATGCTTTCGGAATACATTCACATCAGCCGCGGTCTATAATTAATAAAAAAATAAATAAAAAAAGAAAAGACAGGATATACCCCCTCCTCCAACCTTTTTTTTTTTTTGCTCCAGATTTGATTATAATACAACCCTTACAAGGCACAGAACAACAGAAAAAATAAAGAGGGACTAAAATATGAGCATGGAGGGAATTAAGAGGGAAGTGGATAGCACACACCTGGGTTTGGAGGAGGGTAGAGATTGCATCGGCTGGCTGCTGTGCTATCACATTACCACGATCCAGCCCCTGTGTTTGTGAGAGTGAGCGGGGAGGAGAGGGACCTCGCCAAATCAGCATGCAAATAACGCCACATTGTTAACTTAATCAGATGCAGGAGAGAAAATATGGAGAGAAGGAGGGAGGGAGGGAGAGAGGGAAGGAAAGATCGAGAGGAGGGGGCTGCACAAACAAGAGTCAGGGTCTTCTGAAATGGCGGAGAGTGAAAGATTAAACCTTTCTACCGATGGGGATGATGTTTGCTGGGTGCTCCTGTCAGGTCCCGCTGGGGTTAAAGGTGCACATGTATGTGTGTCTGTTTCTGTATGTGTGTGTGTGTGTGCTAACCAGTTGGCAGATATGACTGAGGCGTCTTGTTGGAGATATATGAAGTGTTTAAGACAGGAAGAGCTCAGTGATTGGCTTGCATCATATCCAATCCAATCGGTCTGTCTGTTTTAGGCAACCCAGTGTAACAGGTGTCACATGGTTACTAGGGCTATTTATCAATAGGTTATTTTCAGTTTAGTTAAATTCTGGTTCAAAAGCGCTCAATTTGAATTGATTTGATTCAGTTTGATTCATTATAGTTTAGCTGCAATGTCGATTTTGCTTACAAATGAAAAAAAACCCTAATTTCTCAGCCATTGCTGTAAATTATGCAGAAAAACTCGAATATTTTTATGAAAATATAGATTGAAAAACAAAAACAGGACTTACACTGTGCAGTTTTTTTATTTAACATATAATCAACACAGCTTAGAAAGTAAACTTTGCATTTGTTTATTTTTTTGTTAAAAATTTGTATAAAAATTTAAACTCATATACTTAATTTATTAACTCCCATTAAAGAAAAAAAGTTTACACAATATTGCTGGGTTTCCCCACAGCCTCTTAGGATGAATTTCATTAATATTGTTTTGTTTCTCATACTGTCAGTACATTTATGTCTATTTTAATGTAAACAAGCCTTTTAAACACACTATAAAAACCTCCCATCTCTTCACCCAGCTGCTGTCTAGCTTCTGACAGCCAAATTGCGCATAGAGGTCACGACCTCCCCGGCAATGTTCATACGGAGATCAGCGCACGAGGCGTGCTGGCGAGCAATGGTAACACATACAACATGTTAACATGGCAGCTCGAACCAAACCATAACAGATGAAGGGAGGAATATGTGTAATCCCTCCCCACGCGTTAGAACGAAAGAGCCACGTGCCCACCTCGAATCTCAGAGGACCGGGAGATACCGGGAGGTCGTTTTTCACTAAAACATCCTTGGCTTTATGAACTTATCTTCCCTTGCTCTCCGTTTGCTTACTGTGGGTCACCGTGGTAGCCCCCCTTGAAAGAGGATGAATGTGTTATCATGTTCAAGGTCACAGAGGGCAGGTAGGAGGATAAGAATGTGTCGGAGCAGGCCAGGGGAAGAAGTACGAGGGACTGAGTGAGGAGACGTGTGGAATCTGGTGTGCTGGCCAGCCCAGACCTCTCTGAAACTGTGCCTCTGTTTGTTCCCCATCAGTTAAACTCTGATGCTAAAATACCACAGGTGGAGGGCCAAACAGTGCAGACAATGATTTCCAGGTCAAATGGGCTTGGCTTTGACCCTGATATCATGCACTTGGACCACACTGTAAAAGCAAATAAGTTGGCAAAACTCCACCCAAACAATTAGATAATCAGTTACGTCAAAATGTTTAGCTGAGGAAATTCAAAGTTTAAGTAAGCAGAACTGGCAGATTTGTATTTCATACTCATAGATTTTAATTTGATTTAATTTAAAATATTTGAGTGTAAGCTAATTCATACATTTAACTTAAAATTACAATGTAATCTGAATTTAAATATTTTTAGCAGTGGAAACTCGGCTAGCTTTAGCTAATTCAGTAAATGCTAACTTTCTACTTGGTAACACAATGCTTTAATATCATTAGTATAGCATATAAATTGCTGAAAGAGTGCAGCAATGTAGAACATTTACCTGTTTTAACCAATCTCATTAGCCACTCGTTACCATGATAGTAAAAGAATAAACAAAATAAATAAATAAACAGACATGAGAAAATTCATCTAAATTAGCATAGCATACTAAATTAGCATTAGCATACTAAACCTCCCATTTAACTTTAATCTTGCACAAAAATCACCATAAAACACTTGCCCACAGGATGCTGGGAAATAGAAATCCCAGCCCAGTTTCAGTTCAATTTACGTTTGTCTAAATTAAAAAAGAAAGCTCATACAACTCAAAACAATGAAACAATTCAGATTACTTAAAATGTGTCAGTTTTGTAAACTCAAAAGAAAAATAATGTTCTAAATAGTCATAACAGTTAATTTGATGAAACACATTTTGTGTTTAAATGTGTTTATTAAGCTTTGATTAATGCTACTATAGTGGATTGTTTAAAATGTGATGCTTTTGCCTCTTTTTTATAAATACTTTTTATCAAACTGCCTCATCACAAAAATTAGGGATGCACCAATACCGATACCGGTATCTGGTATCGGCCTCGATACCACATTTTCTAAAATACTCGTACTCGTTAAAAGTCCCCCGATACTGGGGACCGATACCATGGTCTGAGAAATGGGTTAATCACAGGCGCCGAGTGCCCGCCCCAGGCCCCGGCTGCAGCTCAGAGCGGGGAGATGGCGAGGCGGAGCGAGACATGTCAGCCGTGTGGAACAGTTAAGCGTGGGTTAATGTAACAACCCGCACCATACCGATGTTTTCAACTACCCGCCCGCTACTCGGACCGCAAAAAAAGTAAGAAAATATTGTACCCGACCCGCTTCCTGACCGTATTTTTTTTTAAAGTAGTTCATGCTCATCGTAGTGTCATTGGGCCATAGATGTGTAACAACACAGCATCGCAAGAAGACGTAGCCTACACATAACAAAGCCAGCACTTTGGTCATCATCTTTCATTATTTCGGTAAATGTCTCACACACTTACTCTTTGTGTATTTGCGGAGCTTCCACTCCCCAGTCTTCACCTTTTCTCTTGCTGCCTCCATCTCTCTGCAGACTAGTGATCATAGACATGGCCGATTCGTGAACGAATCGTTCTTTTGAACCGGTTCTTTTTAATGAACCGGTCGAACCAGTACACTAAATCGAACTGAATCGTTCGAAACAGTTCGCGTCTTGCGTCAGTGCTGATCCACAACTTAATAAAGTTACTCACTTTCAGACATGCCTGACAGTCCCTCTGAGTCAAAATAACACAATATCCCGAATTATATTTTACTCCAGTAACTCCAGCAGTTCACTGAACTGAGACATGTTGGTGCCACTGCTGAGAGAAGTGATGAGCACGAGCAGCTGATACTGTGCATCCGCGTACTACCGAACGCAGAGGTACTGCGGTTCTCGGGTCACCAGGACAGAACAGAGAACTGTTTAGACTAAGCTTGTGTGTCATCTTCGTGCCAGTTATTTAGCCAATAAAGTGTAGGCCTATATATTTCATAGAAAATTGTATCTAGTACTATAAAAATACAAAGGTTTAATTGGCATCTTATTCCAAACGACCCGACCGACCGCAACCCGAATATCATTAAAAATATTTTTGAATGACCCCTAACTGCAGGTAATCGGTAAAATGTATAGCTCACTTGCTTATATGATTGAGAACCATTGCTTTAGAAAAGAACAGCTATATAAAGGTGAAATGATTATTGTTTACAAACAGGTTTCCTGAACAGTTCTCCAACTGCAATTGGTCAATGTTGCTATATCATGCTGGCTTCATGGCTATATCACCATGAAGGTGTACAAAAAAACAAAAAAAAAACTCAACAGCAATGTTTTGATAGTGCCACAGTGTTTACACTTTTAGAGAGAACCAACCTACTAATGGTCTACTTATAGCTGGCTCTGCGTATTTTTATTATTTATTCATTCATTTATTCATAGCATTGTAAAAAAATGCACACTTGATCTTTAAGTTCTGCTCACCGTGTTATCCTGAAATGGGTCCTTGAAACATCAAGTAGAAAATGTTAATTTGCATGGAAAACATTTCGGTTAAGCTATACAGGCTGAGCAATACCTGCTTATTTTTGTTGCTTTTTTTGCATAAAAAAGAAACTGTGAATGTAGCTCTTTTGTTGCATGAATCATAAACCATTTTTATATATAAACAAAAGCCTTTGAGGTTTGACCAGCTCTGCTTTGGTCGTTTAATCATAGTTGTGTGACAGGGTAACACTGGCATGGAGGTAAACGCTTTCTGCCTGGCTTGTTGGTCGTGCAGTTTCTCTCCCTCTCTCTCTCTGATCCTGCTGGGATCTGTGGCCTCACCATTTCCGATAAAGCCTGATAAATAAACATGTGCCCTGATCTCCCAGAGGTCCTCCACCCTCTCTCCAGAGTCCAGCCATTCCACACACACTTCCTCTCCTCACAATTAGCCCACAATAAAACACACTTTTCTCTTAATAAAGAGAGGCTTTTAACATACTCACTCTCCACAGTCTTCCTCTTCTGCTTAGCAGTGATGAGCGACCATGAAGGGAAGAAACACAACTTTAGTAGGCCTATCTCTGTCTTACCATTCACAGTCATACAATAGAGCAGCAGACAAAAAAGAAAAGAAAAAACCCAAAGTAAAATAAGAAAATATACTTGTAACATACACAAAGACTCATGAGCATTTCCAGTCAACTCTGACTTCCTGATGGCTTTGATAAGATTAGTGGCTTTCTTAAACAGGATGTGAGAAGGCTGCTTTTTAAAAACATGCTTTATGGACAGAGAATGCTTGTATAACTGTACGCCTCCACGCGGGCCTTCTCACAAAAGTGAAACTTTCTCTGTTTAGCTCGGGGAGTTTATCAAAGTGACAGAATAAAGAAGATTTAACATCAGCCATATTAAAAAGACATGCAGCGGTTCAATATTTAAAAAGCCCATTTACCACGACAGAAGTGATTTTTCATTCAAGAGCATATGGCTACGGTACCTGTTTATAGTCTTATCGTCTCTCTTTGTGTGTGTGTAGGGGGAAACGGAAAGACGAAAAATAGGAGATATTTTCAAAAGACATTGAAGAATCATTCAATTAACAGTGGCATGATGTAAAATAATTACTTGACTTGCCTCCCTTAATGAGTATCTCTAATTAGCCATACATTTGTTTTGTGAAAACTCCAAACTGCAGGCTGCGGTTCTGAAGAGCTGGTAAGTATGTTGAAGTAGCGGCAGATTTTTCTCTCCTGTACTGTCTGTCTTATATTAAGAGGCTTGGAGGCACGATTTGGGGCCGATGTATGCACACATGCAACATTAAACACTCAGGAACATTGAGTCACATCTCTCTCTCTTTCTCTTTTCTCTGTTTTTTCCTCTTTTATTTTAATTAGCCATGCAACAATTAAAAGATTCACAAACTAAATTGAACCTTGTCTCCCTCTCCTCTCTACTCGATTTCAGCACCTGTCAAAACAACACCCCTTGTTGGAGTCATTATGCAAAACTCATACGCACAAAACCAGCATGTGCGAGAAGAAAACAGCAATTATTTCTGATATTCACTTATTTGGGGGTTACATTGACATTTAAGTTTTCTACAAAGGTAATCTTTTTTTTCCGCAGCTGAGAGGTAGAGAGAGAGAGTCGAAGAGAAAACAGACTGTCACCTTCAGACAGTCATATCGTTGATTGTGATACAGCTTCATATCATATGTAGTCAGGTCATCTTTCATTAAGGATTGAAAAATGTCTTCTTTTTTGTCCAAACAATTAAAGGCAATATGTTTTAGGTGTATTTTTAACGCATTTTCATCCTAGGGCGTCATATATTGACGTTTTTGACAATGTGTATACATCCAACGCACATGGCACCCTTTAGCATCAATATAACATGCTTCGGTTATGGGTAGGTTTAGGTCTGGGGTAGGGTTAGTGTTCAGACCACTAGGAGGCGCCTTCTGGCCCATATATACCTGTGTCTCATATTGAGGCTAAAGGGGTGCTATGTGCATTGGATGTATAACGCATTGTCAAAAGTGTCAGTATATGATGCCTTGGGATGATAACGGGCTGGTATTTTTAGACGTTTTTATGGACAAAAATAGTTGGTGAGGTTGAACATGAGGGTGACATAAAGGTGAGTGAATCTTAATTTTTGGGTGAACTATCCCTTTAAAGGGCACCTATTATGCCCCTTTTTACAAGATGTAATATTGGTCTTGGGTGTCCCCAGAATGTATTTGTGAAGTTTTAGCTCAAAATACCCCACAGTTAATTTATTATAACCATTTGAAAATGTCATTTTGAGGCCTGTTTAAAAATGAGCTGTTTTGGGTGTATACCACCTTAAATGCAAATGAGCTGCATATCCCCGCCCTGCCTTTGGACGAGGGCGTCACTTGCAGACCCATGGCAGTCGGTCTAAGCAGAAGGGGAGAGTGAGAGACACGCTGTTTTGTCTGTCATTCAGTGCACGTTTGAATCGGAATATATAAATAGTACGAAGAGACTCCGGCAGAATAAACACAAATGAGAATGGACCAGTACGTCTCGGTATGGTTATTTGATACATTTATGTACTTATAGAGTCGTAATCGCGTCTTTTTGCAAGTATGGATGTGCAGCACACACACACAGACACACACAAACACTGGCGTAATTTTTTTTAAATAACGTTACATACACATTCTGTGATAAAGTTTGCTACGTACAAGCAAAATTACATTTATGTGAGGGACCTGTGGCGTCCTGTTTACTTGTCATACAGATGCTTCTGTGGCAAATGTGAGAAGATGGCTAACTTACAGAACAACAACATATATGCAGTTTCTAATTCAATATCTTTAAATATATATATTTATAAATGTGTGGTTACACACTATACAAACAAGGTTTAAATTATATACACAGACATCCTACGACGACAACAACTTTAGACACATTTGTTGTTGAATTGGCTGACATCGACTGAAATGACTATTTGCTCAAAAATCATAAAATACACTTACGACACTAGAGGTGACGTTGGATAGCAAACAGTAGACGACGATCCACACTTGAGGATGAACTTTTAAGCCACAACAACAGGGTTAACCCACGAGTCCACGACATAACATTTAGGTTTCCAAGAGACATTACCGGCTGTCGTTGAAACAATGGAGAATGGTGTGTACAGATCACGGAGGGCGGGTCTAGGCCACAACCACACGGTCAATCAAACCCCTTGCTCAATTCTACGTCACAAAGAGCTGAATCTTAGAACAGCTCGTTTTGAGACAGTGCATATGATTTATTGAGATTGTAAAAAAAAAAAAAAAAAAAAAAAAACACTGGGTGGATTTTTATCATTCTAGGGTGGTTTTGCTCACATACTGCCAACACACAATTATGTTCAAACACCATGTAAAAGTGAATTTTCCATAATAGGTGCCCTTTAAAAGTTCAGAGCTTGATACAACGGTGGCAGTTTTGGTGGATGGATTTAGCGCTCCTTCTGGAGAATAGATGTTGATCTGATTTTTTTATTTATTTAATGATTTCTGGTAGTATCTGGCAGAATTGTCCTGCTGTCCTGAGCTGGATGAAAGATGATGTAAGCCTTGGATGATGGCCCTTTTGCCCATCACCACACTGTGTTCATTGTTTTTCGCCTTTTCTGTGCTGATGTGTGGTCATGCGTGATGCCTGGTTCGGCCACGACTCGCTCAGCTTTACCGCTAAGACACATCCCTGTGTTTCTAATGGGATTGGCAAAGGCTTACATTATTTTGTTTCCTTTTTTCACTTTTCAGTGACTGCCACCTCAAGCACAATTGATTTCTCCATAGTTGTGGGTAGAAACCACAAGAAAAGAGATGAATTGTCATGTGTTGACCTTTAGTGCAGTATGTTTTATGCTACTTTAGCCTGGTCACTTGACTCGGTTCCATTCTTTCTTTGTGAGCGAGGTGAACAGTGTAGCGCTTTTCTTTGTAACTATCTCAATCTTTATGCAGAGACCCCCTCTATCCCACCTCTACAATTTAACAAATGCTCAGTTATCCATCTTTTTTCCCTTCTCACAGTCTGAGATCTACAGGCAGGAGGCTTGACACGCTGTGACTACCATTGTACCTCTCTAACACACGCATACACGCACACACAGAGCACATCTGCTGGTCTTCGGGATAATACTGCAAATGTTTAACATAAAGGGAGGCTTTGAGCTTCAGGCCGGCTCTGGATGATGATGATGATGAGGATGCAGCAGGCCAGGACAATGAACTGTGGGAATTCTTTGGTCTCCCACTGATCTTCCCTCCCTGGCATCCCAACAAGCCTGTCAGACACACAGGATAAAAGGAGCAGCATTTTTCTCTCTGCTCATCCTTTCGTGGGCTCATACTGATCTGTAGAGATGAGCTGAAAGCTGAACTACCTGTTGAAATGTTCTCTTAAGATGCTCTCAATGACATATTGTGCGAGACACGCCGACAGAGACTGATGGAGTTTTGCGGGTTGAGCTAACAAAAGGTAGTACTGTGTAGAGAGGAAGGCGACACAAGATAAGTGTATTTGTAACTGTAACAATTCGTCTGTGGTGGTGTCGCAACCCATGAACTAGGTATAATTAGGTCACTTACTGTCTTACCACAAATAAAAAAAACAACCTGCATCATGCAGCGAGCTGTTTGCTGGATGAGAACGAGTTTGCCTTTCACAGGCTGCGTGCGTTTCTTCTGTTTGATTCAGTTTCGGTCTTTTGCTGGGAACCTTTGCTTAATGCCTCATTACAGCCACTAATAATCCAGTTCAGTCAAAGAGCATCGAGAGAAAGAAAAACAAGCCACGTTTTATTGGATTAATTAGAACTATTCTGAAGACCACCTGCAACAGACCAAACACGAGCAGAGAAGGAGAGAGAGGGGGACAGATCGGACCTCGCTGATAAGCGTGCAATGACTTTAACTATCGCTATCGGTTTATGATTTTGTTATTGTACGTTCCTGGCCATATTCCCATAACTGCATAACATGGAGTGCCGTTTCCATCCATTAAATATGCAACATATGGCAGCCATTTTCAAAACACCAAACAGTTCATTCCCTTTCGCTTTTTACGGGGCCGCTCACGATTCAGAGGAAATAAAACTGACTTTTGCACTTTCTGTAAATAATGATTGATTTATCAATAACGATGACCTCTTTCATAATTAATTAATCAGCTACTGCATAGTAATTAGTCAATGGATTGTGGTCGATAAAGCTTCATAATAACAGAGCAGCTAATGGCCTTGCGATCTATATTTTTTATTTTCATTTCAAAAACCTTACTTTGACTTCGGTTTGTTTTACTTGTCGATGGATTTTTCCCTTGAAACTAAATGTACACATTCTTTACCCAAACATGGATGCAGTAGGACACCAAAATTAAGTTATATAAAGACGCAAAGCCCAAAAGAGCAAGATCTGCCTGGTGTTATTTGATTTAGGGCTTGAACATGCTGTGTAATCTACAACACGTAAGGATTAGATGGGTTTTATGTCCTCTCTGAGGTTAGCTGTACACTTAAAAACTCTTTGTTCAGAGCCCCTTCAAGGCTAAAGTTTACTTGCGTGTTAGTGAGTTTGTGTGTATTTATGTGTGTTTTAAACGGAACCTTGATTCTGCCCTCCATGTTGATTTGTGAGTGGCCACTAGAGGATAAGCTCAAGGACGTGAATGCGCACAGGTACCTCAAGTTTAATGTAATATTTTGTCGCTACAGTGGCCTTAATTTAGCCGCGTTCTCCTTGACGTCCCAAAATCAAAGCCTCGCCCTCCAGAAAGCAATCTAAATGCCAGATAATGCAACACATATTCATGCACTTTGCAAAGCTTACTGCAGAAACCACAATCAGTTCAAATATCTTAGAAAAAATACCTTTGTTAAACGTCGGTGCATCACATTTGCCACAAAATGCACTGGTGTGATTGCGTTTCTACTAGTAGATCCTGCTATATGCTTCTACACTTGTTTGACGTAATGTTAAGGCAGAAATCAAACAATATGTTCCCTGGCGTTAACAACAATGGCCCTGTTTGACAAAGCAAAGATAAGAAGAGAAGGACAGCAGTCTGATGGTGGCATTTGCACCCTCTAATTAAGATGTGGTTTGCAGAGCTTGCAAGAGTGAACAGAAAGTGATGTTAAGTGAGTTAAAGATAAGACATAAATCCGGTTGTTTTGCCATGTTGCTTGTAAGGCTCAGTATTAACCACAGACTGTAAAGCTGCATGCCACTGGGCCCTGTGTGACAGTGCACTAAAGGAAGTCTCAGTGGCTTTTCAAGAGACGCGGCGGCGGTGCACGCGTTAATTAGAGCACGCTACTGCTGTTACGCTACGTGTGACAGGTAGTATCGGGCCACTGAGACTCGAATCGTTTCGTCTAGCTCCTGGCTAACCCAACTGCCCCAGCCCTAAGAAAGAGAGAGGAAGAGGAGGGGGGAGAGGGAGACGGGGGGTCTGGGACAAGGAGCCACCACCGTGTTTGCTGTCAGGCCTACATGCTGTGGGCCATGACTCAATGGCACTGATCCAAATAGGTGAGGCATTTGCATTTCTAACCGAGGGAAGATTGGCTGTGAAACTTTGCAGGGCATCCTACAGATAACAGAGACAAGCATCACTGAAGAAATATTGAAAAACAGAATGCTGAAACCTTAAATGTGCTGTCGATTTATGAAATGGGGTGTTTAAAAGTACTCCTCGGTATAGTTGTAAATGAAAGATCACATGGAAATATGAAGAACTGAGACTATCTTTTTTTTCTGATTTAAAATAACAGTGTATGCAATTTTGACAAAATGCCATCCAAAAGTGCTTGCTGCACTGCAAATTTGGTTTTGGAGACATTTTCAGATTTGTATTAAGCATGGCGATGTTTAAGAGCAGATGTATTTCGATTTTAATGACTTTGTTTCGTTTGAGATAAGGCTTCTGGCTTGGAGTTTCTGCTAATTATACTGTGGAAAATATGCACTTTACTGATAATTGTTCCGTTGTGATGCCTCCCTTAAAGTATTCCCAGTATCAAATTTATTTATTAATGTATTCATTTCTTTATTTATTTATAGATGCTCTCTAAAATATTGCAGACTGTGTGTGTTATTGTTTGCGGGTGTATGTGTGTCAGGCGTCTGACGTTCACATATGAATTTAATACTTTGTCTGCCTCTGCAGAAGTGAGTGTTTGTGTGTGTGTGTGTGTATGTGTGTGTGACACCTCTTTAACCATATGAAATGTCCTTTTTAATCAGAAAAAAAAATGAAATGACTTGGGAGCAAGGAAGGCATATTAATGCACTTAATTTGCATATAGTCGTCAGGCGAGGCTATGTTCAAAAACAAACTGGATTCGTCAGTTCATTTCACATTGTTCCTTTGTCTATCTGCCTTTGTTATATGGTAAAGATAAAGAAGGAAATCAAATTGAAGAAAAGGGCAAGCAGTTATCTCTCCAAATGAGCAACTGCTCATCATGCCTTGCTTAAATCATAGATTTCTATTGCAGAAGGCAATGCTAGCCACATTCAAAAAGGCCCTCGTCTGATATCTGCCTGGATTTGCTGCGATGTCGACAAAAGCAATTTGAACAACTCGCTACCCAAAGAAACTCCAAAGTCACGAGGCATCGCGCTAAACCTAAACATCACCCAGCATTTTTAGGCCTTTGTCTGAAGACCGTTGCTTTAATTAGATGACCTGGCAGAGCGAACCGTCCGTGATTTATATTTGTCTTGCATTTACTCCTGTATTACTTTTTGCTGAATATCAAAAATCCTCACAGAACTGCTTAGCCATGTATAATTTGCAGCGCACGTGCTTACCCGCGTGAGTGTGTTTATAACACACCCAGTATTTAAATACATAATACACCTACAGTGTATTGTTCACATCCAGATTCCAGCATTTTTTTTCTTTTAAATTCCTCTGAGTTATAGCTCTGGACAAAAGAGGAATGGCATTCAGCAGCAGCCCACTGTGTGTTTAGCAGCGACTGGAAGTGGCTTCAGTGTTTTTATTCATGTTGGAGAGATAAGACTGCAACCGACATGGCGTAGGAAGAGCAAATAGCTAAAGAACAGGCGGCCCTTATTAGAGTTCTTATGAGAGCATCAGCAAATATGTGCTCCAAGCCCACTGCCTTCAACTGCAGACTGTGTGTGTAGTCTCTGGTTTGAAAGTCGTTGTGTATTTGTCTCTGCAAGTGCACTTTTTTTCTCCTTTCTTTTTTCTTTCTTGTACCAGACCAATAGGTTCATCATCTGTAAAAAAAAAAAAAAAAAAAATGTTCGTTTCTCTGTGCAGTGGGTCATGTAAAGAAAAAAAAATGCACAGGAGCTGTCATGCTGCCATAATGAAAAGTGAAATATAATGTGTCAGCAGCCCATAGACAGAAGGTGCTGAATCATTAGGTAGTCCCTCTCTAATAAGTAAACTGGGTCAATCTGCACCATTTAAAAGGTTTATTAATGACCAAAGGGTGTGGGTTCCCCGGCCCAGAACACTTTACCCTTCCTGAGGCACTGAGTGTGTGAGAAAGACAAACCAGCGTGTGCTTCCAAATAATGCTGAGAAATTGGATGTAGTTTTGTGAATACCTGCTCTTGCTCTTGTCTTTGTTTGAATGACCACAGTGCATTTACTTCACATTCATAATCATGTGTTAAAGCGCACAGCCACTGTTACCAGGCAGCATACTAATCAGCTTAATGAGATATTATACAATATTTTGTTGACCAAAGCAAAACTCGCTTTATTTTTTCTGAAGCTTGACCCTGTCAGTTGCAGGGGAATGCAGCAACATCATTATCCTTCCTTAGGATGGTGAATAGCATGCTAAATAAGCACTAGCCATCCAGATGACAACAGGCACGGCTCATGTATTGTTTTTAGTCTGACGGTTCATTGGGCCACACTGTGGCCATTTCAAATAACTGGGAAGCCTCTGATACTTTGGGAACCCTTTCAATAACGCCAACTGTTGTTTTCTTCTCGTTGGAAGCCATACGAGAGTGAGAGAACAGAGAGAGGGGAAAAAAGAAGGTGAACACAGAATGATTTGCATCAAACGTAATGTGCCTCTTAATGGAAAATTACGCCAAGACAAGTGTCGCAGCAGTGAGATAAGGGCTTGTGTTTACTGGAGTAACCCCTTGGTTTTAAGTGCTATTGTTAATATCATAATTGTAGTATTGCGGCAGCTTCATGGCAATACCATTGCTCCGTTTCATTAAGGCGTGTAATTGGAGGGATTCTGATAGGATGGGACCAAGTAGCTTAATTATGCGGCGCCTTGCCGTGTTTACTGGGTAATTATTGCCTCCAAAATTGTGTTACTGTTTGAGAAAAAGTTCTGAGAGTTGCAGCTTCTCTCCCCAAGTGTGAGAGTACATGTAGTACTTCATAAATCAGAGGGAGATGAACTCACTCTTTTTCTTCACACTTGTCACTGAAGTGCAGTCATCGTTGTTAACCATTTCCTAACACCATACTCAGACTGCTGACACACAAAGGGGTACTCAAGAATGAACTGAATTAACTGCCGTATGGTGTGATTCCGTTTGCCAGACAATGCAGTATATAATCTGAGATATAGATCCACACAAACGAATATAACGAGTTTTGTTTCCAAACCTACACCCACTTCAGCAAAAAAATAAAACACCTTTGTGCCTGCGTTGATGCCTAAGACAGACTTGACGGCGCGATGCTATTTAACTCGGAAATATGATCTTCACCACACTATACAGTATCTCAAAATGTATGAGAGAAAAGGTCTTTATTTTTCATGAAACCTGAGAGCCGAGTGGATGTTTTTCATGAACAGTTTTGAGACAATGGTAAAGTTAAGAGTGTGCTCAACCTGTTCTGTCCAAAGCATTGTACCTTTACTTCTATTGTTAATATGTGTTACTGTTTACATGATGTTCCGCATATCATTTTACTTTCAATTATATATTGTGCAGTGTTTTCTGTTGGTTGTGCACAGAGATAATACAACAAGTGTATTAGTGGTGCCTTTTTACTGCATACATCTGAACAGTGGACTCAATACCTGTTCTGTGTCTTTTCTCCTTTAGGATGGAGGACTCTAGTTTGTGCCTTGGTGTGTCCTCGGTGGTCTCGGATGCTGACACCCATCTCAGCAACGCAGTACTTAATGGCCGCTACCCAATCAGTCAGAAACTGCATCAGCTGACTGCTCAGCTGGGTCATGCCTTTCCTGAACTACAGAGTCGCCAACAGATCCCAGAGGAAAAGGCAGCCACCCCGCTGGATGAGAAAACCCATGCTGCCTTAGCTAGTCAGCCAATAAGCAGTCAGATGGCCTTACTGGCCAACCAGCTTAACCGCGACATGGATGTGGGAGCCCTGAGTGGTCTCAATGGCCGTGTTGATTTGCAACAATTTCTCAATGGGCAGAACTTGGGAATCATGTCCCAGATGAATGATATAGAAGATGATGCCCGCAAGAACCGCAAATACCCCTGTCCACTATGTGGCAAGCGCTTCCGCTTCAACAGCATTCTGTCTCTTCATATGCGTACACACACTGGAGAGAAGCCCTTCAAATGCCCTTATTGTGACCACCGAAGCTGCTCGAAAAGGGTAACCTGAAGATTCACCTCCGCACCCATAAACTGGGAAATCTAGGTAAGGGCCGTGGTCGTGTGCGTGAGGAAAAACAGGCTTCTCCATGAACTAGAAGAGAGAGGCCATTTTACGTGATAAGCAAATGAGGAACAGCTTGCTGCAGCCCTCTCAACCTCTTCCACCCCAATTGGGTATCCAGAGTCACAACCAGCAACAGCCTGGTTCTGCCTGTGGCCTGCTCACTCCAACCAGTATTGGGGGCTCGCCTGATGGACTGACCCAGCCATCTGCCTCACCTAAGCCCACAGGTACCAACCTGCAAGATGAGCAAGCCCTCAACCCAGCCCAAGGATTCCGGTGCACTTTTTGCAAGGGTAAATTCAAGAAGCGTGAGGAGCTTGAGCGTCACATTCGCATTCTTCACAAGCCCTACAAGTGTACCCTATGTGAATTTGCTGCTTCCCAGGAGGAGGATCTCATCAGCCATGTGGAGAAAACCCATATTACAGCTGAATCAGCCCAGGGACAGGGTACAGGACCTGGCAGTGGAGAGAAGCCCGCCAATGAATTTCGCTGCGAGGTTTGTAGCCAGGTATTCAGCCAAGCTTGGTTTCTGAAAGGCCACATGCGGAAACACAAGGACTCCTTCGAACATTGCTGCCAGGATCTATGGACGGCGTTTCAAGGAGCCCTGGTTCCTAAAGAATCACATGAAGGTACATCTAAACAAGCTTGCCATAAAGAACAAGCCCCCTGTTGGTGGAGGAGCTGATGAAGATAGGCCCTCTGTGAACAGCATGAGCAGCCTGGCTCAAGAAGCCCACGCCAACCTGTATTCACGATACATTTCTTGTCTGCAAAGTGGCTTCCTCACACCTGACAAACAAGGCCTGGCTGAACAGCAGCACCAGATGCTGGCCAAGGCTGGTATAGCTATGAAGGAGAAGGAAATGCTTGGAAAGCTCCTGAGCCCAATGGGCAGCATGGGCCACGGGTTAGGGGAAAATGAAAAGCGCTCACTTTTGGGTTGCCTGAACCTCGTGCCCCCTCTAAAGTCAAGCTGTATGGAACGCTTGCAAGCCGCTGCTAAGGTGGCAGAGATGGACCCCCTGAACAGCTATCGAGCCTGGCAAATCATGGCACGTGGAATGGCTATGGAACGCTCCTTCATGCCAAAAGAGCAGCATCATGGGGGTCACGGACAAGAAGATGAACTTGCCAGTGCAGCTGGGAGTGTTCACTTTGGGAAAGATAGAGCTTGAGCACCCTACCTTAGGCTCTAGTGATGGTTCCAAGCAGAAGCAACATCCTGATCTCCTTCATGGAGTGAAGACAAGTGGAGGCATGATGTCCTTAAAAGATGAGGGTGTAAGCTTTGATAGCCACCGTGAGTTTTTGCCTCACCATGGGGGTTTGGGCCTTGGTCAAGGGCTTGAGTACAGCCTGGCTGGCCTGAAAGAGAAAGCAACTGAGTGTTCTGACTGTGGCAGAGTCTTTAGAACCTACCACCAGATGGTGGTCCACTCCCGGGTGCACAACAAGGAACGTCGAACCCTAGAGGAGAGCTCCCAGCATGGTCTGGACGAAAGGCGTGGCTCAGCCAGCGACCCTGAATCTCAGTCCATCAGCCGATCCACCACCCCAGGATCCTCCAATGTGACAGAGGAAAGTGGTGCTGGAGGTGGACACTCCCAAACAGGCAGTGTTCAGGATGACAGTCCCCACCCTTCTTCTCCATCTTCAGGTAAGACATTTTTAAGATGGTTTAAGAAAGCCCACAGCATTAAGAATAAAACTTTAAAACCATAATTACTTTAAATTTGGTTTTCAGTCTGGCGATATAGGAACAAAATTGTGTGATGTTCACAGGATTTAGTTCTGTTAAATCAATAGACTTAAATAGCAATTATTTAATGGAAGTTTTACAAAGTAGCTCCATTACAACCCTAAGAGAGCTGTTTCACAGTGGGATGGAACAACTGAGGAAGAAACCTTGGGATGCCCGATTGGTGAAATGGCAGTATCAAGTGGTTCAGATCCATACATGGCACTAGCATACTAGCTGTGTCTACCAAAGAGGCTCCATCATATATTGCTCTTAAACCCTAAAAGTATGAATCCTATACTATCTTCAATGCATAAGTCTGACAATGAATCATATACTGTTCAAATATCCATCAAACACCCTTAAAAGTAGTTAGTTTCTTTATTTACTGTATTCCTAAACAAATTAATTAATGAGGGCTTTGGCTATTCTTCGGCATCAATTAATTTATCCAATAAATATAGTTGACAATGAAAATAAAAATCTGTATTCTATCCTCACAATAGAAAGCCTATGTGGATGTACAGACATGTAACGAGTGATTAAAACATCCTGGTGCACGGGAAAGGGACAGCAAACCCACCCCATCTGAGCTTTTGAGATAAAATGTATGTTTAGTGGGATTAAGTGAAGCTGCAGCTAATGATTACAGAAGTTTTAAAGGTAACTTTCTCATTCCTTGGGGTGGTACACCACAGTTAAGCAGCCTGGCTGTTAATTAGGTCACGTCTATGTGATAATCAGTTAGCTTAAGCTAAACAAGACACTAATTAAAGATATACATATAAAGCAGGTCAAAAAAATGAACTTCATTTGCTGGGTAAAATGTGCTTTTAAGTCATCAAAAAAGAAAAAAGAAAAAAAAATGTGGCTAAGCTTAAGGCTCTAAGCAACTTAATTTCAACAGCAAAGAAGAAATTGTTTATTTATTCCCAGTCCTTATCACCCTCATGTAGTGAGATGAGTTTGAACATGCAATGGGCTATGTTTATTTTAATCTAAGGAATAATAACAGACAACCCCCACCCCAATTAGGAATTAATGAAAATGAGAAGAAGATAAAACCTATTTTCTTTACAGAGACTATTAAACCTAAACACTCGTCAACAGAAAAGAGGGTATGTTACGAAAGTAATTATCTAGTGAATTTTAATGCAGGAAGTTTTCTTTCTTTAGCATCTCTCTTACTACTACTTAGAGATTTAGCTCATGGCCTTTTATAAACTCTTCTCAAGCTTTTGCTGGATTGGCAGGGTATTTGGAATTAAAGTGATTAGTGTTTAATAATAAAAAAATGTTAAGCACTAACTGAATCATGGGACAGAGAATGAAAATACAATTTATTTATTGATTCTTTGCCACTCTCATAGCTTTTATTGTACATAAGTAGACCAGTTTTAATAAACACAAATCTGAGAAATTGGTTATGTGATGTTTTGCCAATGTCACCATTACTTAATATTCCCTCTCTCTCTACCAACTATCATTTGCATGCTCTTTTTCTGTATACTCTGTAGGTTCCCTCTCTCTCTCTCTCTTTTCCCCTCTCTCTTAAAATGATGGATTCTCAGTTGAATTGAAATCTTGGATGTGGCCTAATGTTTTGTATCATTTCATCTTGCTTGAAATCCCCCCAGTGTTTTTTTTTTTTTTTTTTTTTTTTTTTTTAGCAGACTGAAATCAGTTCCCGTGCAGGATTTCCCAATATTTACCCCTTTTCCACCAAAGCATTTTGAGAGCCGGTTCGGAGCCGGTGCCTGCGCGTGAACCAGTTATTTGTCTTTCGACAGCCAAAGACCTGGTTCTCGACCAGGAAAACTGGTTCCAAAGCGGCACCAACTCTTTGCTGGACTAGAATCGATTTCTTCTACCGCATCATGCTTATGTTCGGGGGCTGAGGGCGGGTTTAGATGTGTTCTAAACATCTTTCCTGACCATAATATAGGATTGCAAAGCCAGGAAAAACATTTGCAGAAACACAATGGACTTCGTCTTTGTATTTGTAATGCTTGAACTTGGCGCAGAACACATAAATGGAAAGAAGAAAAAACACAAGACAGGGGTACATAACTAATCAGAAAACATAACATACCAAAAGAAATTATTAAAAACTTACATATTTCAATTGTTTTAAAGCCTTCTAGGTTCACGAGTTTGAGATAATCCCAAAGTAATGTTGTACTTGCAAGAGTTTCTAGCTACGATAAGACGTATGACGACGTACATAGTGATGTAACAACATCGTTTCCTGACCCTGGTGCTCAAGTCAGTGGAAAAACAAACAGGTTCTGAAAGGGTTCACAAGTTGAACCAACTTTGAACCAGCACCAGTTCTTTTTGGTGGAAAAGGGTAATTGTGGCCCATCCTCTGTTCCTTATATTTGAACAAACTCCAAACATCCGCTCACATTATTCTTGATTTTGTTTTGTTTTTTTGTGTCAACTAACACATGTAATTATTGCAACTACATGTCAACTAACTCTTATTATTCTGTAAGCTTTAGGGTTAATGGAATGAGTTGACATGTAAAGTCAGAATGTCTGTTGAGGGACCATCAAACTAAAGTGTTTGCAGATATTGAGAAGACACTCTACTTGTACTTTATGACTGGTAGTTGACATGTAGTTGCAAAAATCAAAATAACGTTATTCCCACTTTTATCATCATTTTACTAGTAAGGCTCATTAGCAAAACACTTTTAGTAATTTATGTATTTATTGTATGCATTAATATTTTTTCTTAATCTAACTTTATTAATCATATATATTTATTTACTTACTTACTTTTTATTTATTTATTTATCTATCTATCTATCTATTTATTTATTTTATTTATTTATTATACCTGCTCCCTCTCCATCTCTCTATTCACCTTTGCGTGTGAGTTAGTGTCAAGGTAGAGTGTGATCACCAGCTGAAATCCCACATCGCTGCCCAGCTCAGTTGGAGCAGGCAGGGAGCTCTCACTGTGCAGCGGGCATAATGCCAGCCCCCCCTCTTGTCTCTGAGATTGACCTTCAGGTTTCTTTGCTTGCAAGCACAGGGAGAATTGTGTTTATGGGGGAATTATGCCATAGTAAGGGGCATTTTGGCAGATTCTCTGACATACTTATTTAAAAGTATGCACACACAAGGGGCTGCGCTCTCAGGCCATGGCACAAAACATGTGCTCACCAAAACCCTTACAAGCTAAAGGTGTGATGTACAGGGAAGGGAGTGTTGCACTGTCTGATTGCCTAACAGTGCTTTAATGTTTAATGCACTGTTTGTTTATTAGCCCAGCATTTGTATTAGGTAGAGAAAGTATCTCCTCTCATCAAGATGATTTCATTTGTTTGACTTTTGAATAGAATACATGAAAACAAGAAAATACATGTCATGACCTGGTTTTATATATGTGTACGTGTGTGCGTGTGTGTTTAATTTAATTTTTTTTGGGGGGAGGAAGGGTGTATGTTTATGTATTATGCAACAGGATGTGGCATGTCATACCTCTGTTTTACTTTTAATATCTCACACGTTCCTCTAACCCAAAGAGAACAGACTTCCTTTATAATGTGTCTATTTTATTTGCCTTTTTTTTTCTTTACCCTCTCTTTAACATACAGCAGATTCATCTGCTGTCTTCTTTCAGCGAGCTCACCCAACCTCTAAACCACCTACCCACTGCAATTTTGAGTTAAACTTGAATTACAGTAATCAACAATAACATCTCAACTGTGAAAGAAGGTCGACACAATCGCTTTTGTCTTTGACACTGCACTTGTTTAAACACAGAGAGAGATAGATAAAAAGGGGAAAAAACTTGCCTCAGAAATGTCCTCTAAAGGCCTTTTTCCTCTCCTCTCAATAATCAACCTTAACTATGCTTATGTGCAATAGAATTTCCAGCCTCTGTACATCTATTCCACCTCTTTCCTTCTCTCTTTTTTAGTTTATTACATTTTCCCCCATTCTCTTTTATTTCTTATTACCATTACAAGATTGGCTTGACTGAGGAGGGGATCTATTGTTATTTCAGATTCCACAGTCTGAATTGGGCTTCATAAACAAGGAGCTCATTCCTGATAGTGTTTCTGAATTCATTATTGTGTGATTTTGAGTGACAGCTGAGAGAGAGAGAGAGAGAGAGAGAGAGAGAGAGAGAGAAGAGAGAGAGAGAGAGAGAGAGAGAGAGAGAGAGAGAGAGAGAGAGAGAGAGAGAGAGAGAGAGAGAGGGAAGTCTTTAACAGAAACACAGTGGATGGAAAAAAACAACATTATATATAGACACACATGCTGATCAATGTTAAGTGTGTGTGCATACTGCATATATATATATATATATATATATATATATATATATATATATATATACACACACACACACACACACACACACACACACACACACACGAGCAGAGTAGCTTGCACAATGAATTTAGATTGACTATACACTATACACTTTCAAACAACTTTTCTAGAAAGATTCACAAATATGGATGGAAAGAGCATATAAAACATTACATTAAATGTGAAATTTTGAAAACAATTAAATAGTATTCTTGTGAAAAAAAACTTAAATAATCTTTGCTCTTTTAAAGTGTATATTTGATATTTGTAGTCAGTACACATTACACACGAGCATTTCCTGTGTGACACCCATGAAATGCTTATTAGGATCAGACTCCTCCTTTGTATTTGATTCAAGACATCCTTAGACGTGTTTCTTGTACGACTAACTTGAGAAAACCAAGTGAAAAAGCATCCTTTTTTCTACTGCCTGATCTCCGTTGCTTAAGGCTTTAAAACCTGCCTTGTCTTTTTCCTCCAGTTGAGAATCCCCATGTCTGAAATATTGTTAAGAGGAAGAGCATTTTAACATGGCAAGGATTATCAGGTATATCCCAGGTCTTTACGGCTTGCTGCCGTTTTGGGCGAAACACTTGCTCCATACAAATTGAAATTGGATTTGCCAATGGATGCCTTAGGTTATAAAGCATGGATATTCATCTAATTACACAATTACAAATTGGAGTAATTACATATGCAGACTTGCTGTACAATGTAATTGTGGTGTAATTAAAGTTGAAATAACCCAAACTGCTTTGCAAAATGCACGGCTATTCACAGCGAAGCAAACCTGTTCATCCTTTCTGACCTATGGCATCCGTTTTATGCAGATGTTTATTGCTTTACTTGTTAAATAAATGTGCAAATTTAGAAAAGAATAAATTGTTACCCATGCTTGAGTGGTCAAGAACTCAGGCCTATATATGAAGAGTTCAGATGCAAAAGCCTCTAAGTGCCATTTGAAGTTTTTCTTCTAAAATGATCATTTTTATAAAGCTTGTATATTAAGTTCAATAATTTCACTTAAATGGCAATGAAGACCTATTAATTGTCATTTAAGTGAAATTACTGAACTTAAATATACAGCTTAATAAAATGATAATTTAAAAGAAAATTTCAAATGGCATTTAGAGGCTTTTGCATCTGAACTCTTCATATACAGTACACGCGATTGTGCTTCTGAATGTCCGCACATCTTATAAAGTCTGTTGTGACTGAAAAATAAGTTGATCGGAGTTACAAAATTACATAGAATAGCTTTTATAAGACGTATTACTTATCATTAACGGCATCTCTGTCATATTCTCTCTCCTCCTCATCCTCTCTCTTTTCTTCTCTTTCTTTAATTGTCTCTTTTGCTCTTCTAAATCTTTAAAACGAGGACAGACTACATTTCTCTCTCTCATGTGCTAATTAGGAACTGTAGACCTTGGAAGAATTATGTCAATGTTTATTCCTATCATTCACCTTCACTATAGTTCATGCCCTCTGCCCTCTCACCCAGCATGCATCACTCTCACTTTTTTCCACACTTCAGTCTTCCCATGCAGTTTCTGCCAGTTCAGTGCTTTCACTCTTAAATCTGTCACCTTTTTTGAAGTGTAATAATGTAAAAGAAAAAAGATATAAAGTCATAGTGTGTGAGAAATTGTTATTATACTGCTTTATTTAAGTACAGTGGGTCAGGACTAGTGTCTTTAAATGATAAAAGTTCTATTCAACGTGTTAATTGTCAGTGTGCTCTGTTGATTGACAGTGTCTTAGATAAATGTAGACTTAGTATTTTTGTGCTCGCTTGAACAATAAAAGGGCAATTTATTTCCCTTAGCAGCAGCTCATTTGATTTCTCTGTTTCGCATGCTCACTTTTTGTTATACTCTCGCTCGCCTTCTCTCGCTTTTTCCCTCCTTTTCAGTCAATTTGTAAATATTACCCATGGTGGGAATTAGCATAGCTTTTTTCGTTTTACTATATTTAAAATTCCAATTGTATTCCAAAATGTATATGAAAGAGCTTCCGTGAGTGTCGTCTCTGTGCTCACCGTACCCCCGTGAGGCTATCAACGGGCAGTCCTTATGAAACATTTATCAGTCTGTTTTATGTCTTAATGATCCTGTTACGATTCCCTGCTTGGTTATGGAGACAACGGCGAGCTATGTACTGCTCGAGAAAGAAAGAAAAGGAAAGAGAGAGAGAGAGAGAGAGAGAGAGAGAGAGAGAGTAAGCTGCATGCAGTATACCAGATTTTAATTCCGTGTCTTTGCCAAAACATTGCTTACCTTTGCATACAAGCCTCCTTGGCAGGGCCGTGCTTTTCATCAGTCTCTTCATTTCTGTTTTATGTTTTTATAATTAAAACATAATATTTATCTTTCCCAACAGAAGGCTGTCGTACCGGAGGAGGCAGAGAGTTTGAATATTAATATTTTAAATGCATCAAAATGACGTATTTCAGCTGACTGGAAAGGTGTCATCACTTTAAGTGTCGATAATGGGGTCTTGTATGCTATTAAATGTACTTGTTAGAAAAAGAAGAAAAAAACATCTTGACTGAGGCATGTGCAAAATATCATCAGGTTGCTCTGGAAGAAAAAAAATGCTTTTCATTTTCCTTTAATTAAATTAGTTTGTGCTGAAGTACAGTAGATGCAAAGTGTCATTATTGACTATCACATTCTTAGGATAAACAAAAAGTTTATTTGCTGAAGGGTTGATGGTGATGCTTTTTTTGTGTGAGCGGAGGTCGACAGCTGTCTAACTTTGTCAGAGCCGAATTCCTCTGGAATGAAACCACCTCTCTCTCTTTCTCTCTCTCTCTCTTCTCTTCTCTCTCTCTCTCTCTCTCTCTCTCTCTCTCTCTCTCTCTCTCTCTCTCTCTCTCAGAACCAGTGCATACAAATGGCATATCTGGGTGGGAGGCGCTTTGTTTGAACAAGTTAACTTTGGCATGATTGGGTGCCTGCCGTGTGAAAGAGCAAGTGAATACATTGACCTTTGTCTCATTAAATATGGAGGACCAGCCATATGATACCATGACAGAAGAATCCTCCTTTGCCTCCTCTTCTCACTGTCTCGCTCTCTCTTGTTTCACCGTCTTCTCTCGCACAGTTGCGTAAAACACAAGTTATAGATGTGTAAAGCAGAAGCATTATGTAGATTAAAAGCAGTATTTAGAGAGAAAGACACATGTGTCAAAGTCCCCGTCCCCCTCACCAGCCATGATGTGACGGGGTGGGGTGGGGGCTTTACGGGCATTCATCATGCACTGATGAGTATCTCTCCTCTTTCTTTCCCTCTCCCCCTCCTAACCCCATTGACAGGCCACATAAAAAAGCCTTTGTGCCAACATCACGGCACTGACATGAGGCAGATAATGACATGAAAAGTTTGCCTCTTCTTCTCCGCACCCCCCCCCATCTTCATTTTAGCGATAGTTATCTTCTAATCAAAGGCAAAAGAAGGGTAAAAAAAAAAAGAACTGGGCAAAAAAAGTCCAGCGGATTAAGATCTTCATTTTTCTGTCCTCTTTTTTGTGCCTGTGCATTGCCAATTGTTCTTAAAATATTTGGCAATGTCAATTAGTCAGTGAGCAGAGCTAGCTGATGAACACAATTTTCCACTAGACTGAGCACCCTATTGTTGTGGAGCGAGGAGCAGATTTCTGAGGTCATTATCATTCCCTGTTAGCCTGGCCCAGCTGCTCCTCTGGCTTCAGCCAAACTCCACACCACGGCTCTGGTAGCAGGCAGCAACAGGGGGCCTGAGAGAGAGAGAGAGAGATGAAGGGAGGGCTGGCATGAGAGAGGTAGCATGCTAAAGAAAAGGTGTGGCCGCGATGAAACGCAGTAGGGCCGAGGCGAGCAAACGATGGTCAGATCACACTAATAAAGCCTAAAGAGAAAGATTGAAAAAGACAGCTCTGCCGCGCGATGAAATTAGAGAGGGAGAAACGGGGGATAAAGAACAAGTGAGCGAGAGGATGGAGAAACAGAAGGAAAGAAACACGCCGCTTGGAGGGAATTAAAAAATCAGTCATACGCTTCTTGGAGCCGAACGCCGAACACTGAGATTATGAAGGCAAAAGATTTGGATGGTAATGCAACTCGGGGAAATAAAGATCCAGAATGACATACTGCTCTGGTTGGGCAAACCTTTCCCCAACAGACCCCTGTACTGGCAGGCAGGGGCAAGAGAGAGCAGCCCCAGCGAAGCCATCCTGTCTGCTGTAGAGTAACTACAATAGTGGGAGATATGAACACATGGTGGAAGTGAGGCAGTTGTGAAAATGAATGCAGTTATAAATGAGTAAAAACAAAAACTGGATGTGTTATGAGGAAGCAAAGCTCATGAATGGCAAAAATAATCATGGCGGCCAAAGAGAGTGCACCTTTAGCTGACGTCATACTTTTGTATAACACAGATTTATTCTAATTGCACATTCATTCTCGCTCTTTTTTTGGCTCGCTTAAAAACTTTAGTTCTCGTGTGTTCAGATTCTATTAGTACGTGTGCGGAATGCATCATGCTGTTTATGTTTTCTTCCGCCAGGATATTAAATTACACCAATTTAGTTGAATGCACGTTTTGATGATGAAGTTAAAGCAAGTAAACTTTTGATATAAATGCTATGAAAAGTTCTGAAAATCTAGGCATTCAATTATGTCATAAAATGTCTCGATTTGGCCAAATTTAAGCAGCCAAGTCCAAGACTTTATATTATGATTATACTTCAGAATTCATTCAATGCTTAAAAGAGTAAATTAAATAATTTCTTGAAATTAAACTTATTTTACACACTGTTTGTGTGTGCTACCTATTATGATTTTTAAAGTGCAACATTAGCTTAGCTTAGCAGCATGGTTAAGTTGCAATGCTATGGAAGTAGTGGCACATTTTTTCTTCTATTTTGTTATGTAAATCCAAATCTTATTTATTTATTTATTTATTTATTTATTTATTTATTTATTTTTAATATTTTTTTGTGTGGTGACTTAATTCTATCTATTGCTTGTTGATTATGTCATTTTCACTGGAAGACATTTTGATGAAACATTAAAATGAGTAAAACAATAAATATATATATATATATATATATATATATATATATATATATATATATATATATATATATATATAAACAGAAATTTATAAATTACATGCATTACATGGATGAATCATACACATTTTTTAAGATGTAGTGATTTATAGGATTTATAAAATGGACTTTAATGTCAAACTCTTAAAATCAGTTGTAAGTGGAGTGTGTGGTTATGTGGAGTTTCTGCATACTTTGTAAAAAATAAAAATATGTTTCATGTGTGTAAACTAACTCTGCTCATCAAAAATTATATTTTAAACTGACTACATCAAGCTGAAAAATTAGCATTATTAGCATAATTAGCATCATTATTACCTCAAATAAAGATTTTTTGGTAACACTTTATTTGAAGGGATGTGCATAAGGCTGTCATGACACTGTCATAAACATGTCATAACACCTGTCATGAACATGAAGGAGTCTTTATGAATGTTTATGACTGTTGTCATTAAGTGTCATTCGGTAAATTATGACACTTTTAATGCAAAGTTGACATTGTTTAAAATGTCTTTGTTATGACAACTTGACATTAACCAGAGAAATCATAACTAGTCCAACGTGCTTCCACTTTACCTAGAGGTAAAGGAAATATTAATGACACTGTTGTTAAAGCATTTGACAGTCTAATGACCCTTAATGACATCTTTATAACTAGTACAATGTGTTCCACTTTTACTTGAGGACAAGTCAAATATTCATGTCACAGTTATAATGGTGTCATGACAACCAAAGTTAAAACCAACCATAGCATATGATTGGGTAATGTAACGTTAATCATTACAGGTTAACAGGTTATGGTATTAGTGGTTATGTCACAGTTGTCATGTCAAAGACATTTTTTCTTTGGTTAATGTCAAGTTGTCATAACAAAGACATTTTAAACAATGTCAACTTTGCATTAAAAGTGTCAATAATTTACCGAATATGACACTTAATGACAACAGTCATATAACATTCATAAAGACTACTTTCCATGTTCATGACAGGTGTTATGTCATGTTTATGACAGCGTTCATGTCAGTCTTATGCACACCCCTTCAAATAAAGTGTTACCGATTTTTTGACTTGATCTAACCTTAAATGACTTGGTTAAGTTTAATCAAATTAAATAATATTTTAACTTTATCTAAAACCATTTTTACATTTTACTTATTTTCCAATAGCTTGAATTTTTCAATTATTTTCCAAAGTTTGAATGAACGAGCAATTGACTGTATGAATGAATGACTAAATGAATTATTTTCTGTTTAGCGCAATTCACGCAGGTTTGGGACTCTCCTTCGCCATCCCAATATGCCTCTGACCACCTGGACGACATGACAGCAGCCAATCTGTGCTGTCCTGTTGTATAGAAAAGTATTTCCCCCGTTTTTTTGCATATTTCATCAAAAAAAATTGATAAATAATGCGCTGGTGTAGTTAGTTACTCACAAACTAAAGCGGGCAACCACATTGTTTTGTGACCGCTGACAGTGACAGTAAGTGACACTTTGAAGATGAGCTACCTCCTGTTTAGAGTGAGCGGTTCGTGATTAATAAGAGGTGAGTTACTTTGATCTGGAGTGGAGGGCACTGTGGCATCTTCACTGGAGTATGTCTATGCTTTACCCCTCTCCATTCTCACAGGAGAGGGCTGACAAGCTCCCCCAAAGGAGGGACATTTGACTCATGCAACATAGTGCAACTATCCATTTCCTTCCACGCAGAGACACTTAAATCATCCCCAAACCCTCACCCACCAAAACAAAAAAACATTCGCTCTTTAATCGTAGCAATTCACAATTTCTACGTAGAGCCTCTCTATCTTGTGAAATTTGATGTACTACCAGCTTGCCTTTTATTCCGCATTGATTAAAACAGCAAAAGAGAGAGATGAAGTGTTTTATTCATTCTCTTCGAAAACATCCTCATACCTGCATCATTGTCTTCCAAAGGAAGCTTTTTTCAGATGATGAAAGCCCCTTTGACTGAAAAAGAAAAACGAGAAATATATCAAAAAGCTCTCTCACTTTTGTACTTGCCAGCTGTATCGTTTTAATGTGCTTCCAGAAGCATTTTCACTCCTCCCCGTTCTCTTGGCACACCATCTCCCTCTTGCCCCCTTCTCACATTCTGCCTTCTATACGTCTTATCCTCCCCTCACCTACCTGTAGAAAGTTTGCGTTAGTTGCGCGGCACGGCTTCAAAGCATTGCTCTCAGCTTGCAGCTGCCAAGCTCCTCTGTCCCCTGTTAGCAGGCATCCAGCTGTCAGGCGCAGAGAGGGGGAAGAGGGAGGAAATCTCTCACCAGCCATATGGTACTCGGCTCTGCCGCAGCTCTTGCCGCTCCACGGGCAAATGGCAAACTCGATAGATCTCATCAACACTCCTAATATCCAGCTTGGAGATAGAGAACATGAGCCTTTGCGCCCTCCACCATCCAGGCCCGACTCGGTCGAGAGAGCGGGCTCTCGGACGAGCCGCGAGCTGCCACTTCTCTTTGCCGGCCTGAAGGGGGAGTACGTTTCTGGAAGGCTTTTAAGAATGGATGCCTGCCACGCACTGTGACTCCATTTTTGATAGCTCGCATGCGGGTCTCGTGTAAAGCGCAGCTGAACGAAAATCCCCAGAACAGGTTGTGGTGTTTGAAAAATGGTGTGAAAGCAGACACATTAGAAGATTCTGCGTGCACCGACCCTACAGAAGTTCGAGCTTTCAGCATTCGGGTCTATCTAGCAGGATGCTGACGTCTACTCTCCTAATCCTAACAGGCCTGAGATATCAGACTCCTCTCTCTCGCCGTAAGAGTGGTGCCTTATGGCAGCGCAAGCTGCGAGCGAAGCACTGGAATTATGGGTACATTGATCAGGCGTAAAGGCTCGAAACACTGTGCAGAGCGCGGCACGGGTGAATGCCGGCATCCTTATGCGCACACCGTTTCGGAGTTTAGCCCTGAGCAGAAGGTACATAGAGTAATTGGTGCTGGGGAGAACGTGTTTTGTGAATTTCACTATTAATGGATATTAATTGATGGGAAAGGAGGGGGGTGTCTCTTTGCAGAAGAAAAGAGAAATGCAAGAAATGTGCACTCGCAAATATTTTCTTTATTTTCGCTTATTTATTTACTCCGCAACCCAACCTGAAGCGGTCGCCATTAGGAGTGAGAGCTGGGGAGATTAATATGGCAGTTGCAGCATTTTGGGAGGGACAGGTAACGTTAATGGTTCCCACTTGGGTTTTTAATGAGTGTTGTGCCCCAAACAAAATGAGCTAATTAGTGTTATCATCCATATATCAGGCCATACGCATACACACTGATCTACGCTCTAACAAACACACTTATATATATATACACACATCATCGATCATCATCATGATCATGCTGCTCCTCCATCATAGGAGAATCTGATCAGGGCTTTGTTGTGCCCTAACATTACAGGGCACTTGAGTTCATGAAATGACCCTGCTCTTTAGATTCCTTCCACTTTACACAATCACTTGTGATTGAGGTGTAGTTGACTTGAGATAGAGTGTGGATATTATCTTTGTTTACCTGCTGTTGCCTTGACTTTTGCCACACAGAACAACTCGAAACTCACATTTAATGTTTTGACCACTCTCGATACATACAGCTACAAACTGTAAAATTATAGCTCACACACTGGAAAATACGATCAGGTTTCCTTTATGTCTTGCTGTGCAAACAGCCTCGACATATGATATTGTTCTTGAAGTGCCTTAAATGTCTATAGGGATCATTCATAAACCTGTTAAAAGAGTGCAGGAGTGATGAACATATCTGTGAAGGATGTATATAATGGGAAAGGAAGGAAGGAAGGAAGGAAAGGAAGGAAGGAAGGAAGAGAAGGAAGGAAGGAAGGAAGGAAGGAAGGAAGGAAGGAAGGAAGGGAAATAATGTGGACAGAAGGAAAAGGAAAGAAAGGCGGAAGGAATAAAAGGAGGAAGTAATAAAATAAATAGTGAGAGAAATACATAAAGTAGGGAAGGAAAGGGGAATCAAATAAGATAGAAGAAAATGACACAAAATAAGGAAGGAAGGAAATAATGAGGACAGAAGGAAAAGGGAAAAGGAAGGAAGGAATAATATGATGGGAAAAAAAATAAATGATGAAAAATAGAATCAGATGGAAGGAATGATGAAAGCAAAAGTGCAAGGACGAAAGATGAGAACGCAGGAAAACAATAAAAATAAAGAAAAGAATAAGGAAGGAAAGGAGAAGAAATGAGAAGAATAAACTTAGAAAAAGAAAGAAAGTAAATAAGGAAAGAAAAAGAACAGGAAAAAGAAAGAAAGATTGAATGTTTTGAACAGAACTGCTGTCAGCTGCGTGGAGGCTGGTGTTTTGTCGTGTCATTTCCTCACATCTAAGCTCTCTTACTGACCTCCGCTTTATTTTCTCTGTCATTAAGCCTATTACAAAATCAATAAACAATTGTGCCTTTTTCCCCTTTAAATCTTTTTCTCCTCTGTATATCCTCTGCAATCGGAGAGGAGAAACAGATATCCGAACGGCAGTGGCGGCAGCAGGTTTGACCTGCCTGTGAAACACACTCAATTTAGTGCACAAGCACCTTGATCTGTTGTATCCCATGCCATTATCCAGTTATGTCCAATCCTGCAGCGCTCCAGTGGCCTGAGGTTAACCCTGAGACCAATCATAACCACTTTCAGTCATGACTCTACTCACATGGCAGCTGCATTCCAACACATCTACGATCAAACTCTTTTGTTTTCAACCTACTGTTTGTTTCTGAAGGCCTGTTTGGCTTTTGCCGATCCATTGGGATCAGTTTTTACACTCCAGCTTATGCGCCTCCTTCTCTCCCTACTCCTTTCTTTTAGATTAGCACCCTGAGGCAAAGTTATGGAATGATCGAGGGCTTTTTAATTGTCACATTCTCAAAATGTAATAACCCTCCCAATAAAAATCAACAAACACTGAGTTTGACAGCTGATTCATACATTGTGCATCAAAAATAAAAGCCATTTACAGATTTTAATTCCCACTGTCAGTTTAAACTAAAGTGTCAAGCACAGCGGTAGGGATGACTAATGTAAACCGCTTTCATTTCTTTCTGCTTAAAAGAACTTTGAAATGAAAATGCCTGTAACAAGGCTACAGTCACATTGTTTTTCTCTTTCTGTTTTTTTTTTTTTTCTTCTCTTCCTTCCTTTTTTTCTTAGGTCGTTTGAGTGCTGGTCATTATGGGTAATCATAAACAGCGGAGCTCCTGCTAATGAGCCTGTGTTGTATGTTGGGTTTCATACAGAGCCCCCTCTTCACTGTAACCAGTGTGGGTAGAAGAAGCAGCTCTTTGTTCTGCATGTGGTGGTCCTTTTCTTTTTTCCCCACCAATTTAAAATTGTGCCTTTATGTTATGATTCAGTTTTTGTCTTTTTATTATTAGCCTCTTTATTTTACTGTATCATATGTAGCATCAGATGTTTTGAGTCCTCACTGGTCTTCATGTTTCCCTTAAAAGAGGAGGTCATGCGTGTCCGTCTCTTAGCATTTGCATTAGATACTAAAGTTAAAATTTCAAATTGAAAGTCGCTAATGCTAATTTTTGAAAAGGTAGGATCTGTTTGAAACGGCATATGAAAAAACAAAACGGTTTGTTCGAAGCATTTTGGTCTAAAATCGTTATTGTCCTCCTTTTTGGGCAGTTTCCGGGCCGAACCGAGATTATTAAAAATAAAATCCAGCACCTCTAACCCTATTTGCATAGCCCTCGTCACCCTCTTCAGAACTCCCACTGTAAGTTTCTGAGAGAGAGATTCTCTGCTTCCTCACTCTTATTCTCTTTCCCTCTGTCTCTATCAGTCTCACTGCTGTTCCTGTATTTCCACTGGGAGAAACATTGACCTCATTTGTGAGGACAATAACCCCCTTGACTTTGGGGATTAAGACATGAAACCTTTGTGGATTAATTAGGTTTGGAGTTGAATTCATTTTGCTGCTTGGGAATACAACAAGAAAGAGAGAGAGAACTAGAGAGATTAAAAAGGGAGAAGAAAATAACACTAGGCAAAGTGAAAGTTCAATTGTTCATACTACACTGGGAAATAGTTTGATTAGCCATCAGTACATGCATATTTATTTATTTTTTATTTTTTTGGTTTGACCGAATGCAGCATGCCTCAAAGGAAGGCATTTGCTCACAGACTCCCACAGTCTCGGCGACGAGCGCTTTAAGAAGTGGCAGCATCGAGCGTTGTTATAGTTGTCTTGGAAACAAAGCTTGGTGTTTGTTTGTGTAAGATCTACCCCAATTGCAATTTAGATGGTTAACACCTATTGTTTTTGTTAAGAACATATGTTATTTGAGTTTAACTTTCATGTGAAAAGAGCTGTTAGCACAGTTTGTTTACAAACTCGCAAACACTCTTAATTCACGGTAGTGGAACTAAAGAACAGTGCAAAACCTTACATCTGTGATTTTCCTGCTTTCTAGCAAACATAAGGGCATCATGAATCTCACACTTCTCAAGATCATTTAGACTTTTTTTTTAACCAAGGTCACTGGATTTTTTTCTTTTTTATCATATTTTATTAGGAGATGTAACAATATATTGCAATACAAACATGCAACAATATGTATCATAGATAGTCCGCATTGTGTTTCCAGCACCAAGCACAATTTAAAGCTCACTATTTAAGGTGAGACACTACAGGTGAATAGGGTCATTTTTTTTTTTTTGACTAGCAGATATCACAACGCATTCTCACCCCAAGGCATCACCTTTTGACCATGCTTCAATATTCGACGCTTTAGGTGCCCTTTAGCGTCAGTTACATGACTCGAATCCTACGGCGTCATCTAACTGACGCTAAAGGAAAAGCGTCAGTTAGATGACGCAGGTAGGTTTAGGTCTGGGTAGGGATAGGGTTACACGCGATCCTAGGGCGTCATCTAACTAAACGCTAAAGGACGCTTGAAGCGTTAGCATGGTCAAAATGCTTCCCAATGCGTCAGTTAGGTGACACCTTGGGGTGAGAATGGGCTGGATATCACCATGAAACTTTCCCAGTTGATTACATACATTAAGATGATAAGTTTTCTGTAATGTTTAAATATGCAAATGAGGCATTATCTAATAAAATATGCACTAATTTGCATGTATTTTAAAAAACAAAATCTGAGTTTTGGATAAAGCCAGGTTCAAAATTATTTTTTCATTGTGTTCACATATTAGATGCGAAAAAAATACAGAGGGATGTATGGGTATCTACTTTTGTTATCCTGTAAATCAAAATATGCTTTGCCTTAAAAAATATTTTCAACATCTTTTTGGAATAAAATGTTATATAAATCAGGCTAGGAATAATATATTTACAAATCCCTCTGTGCATGTCTTCATAATATAACTAGGTACAAGACTGGAAAGTTTGGTGTATATAGGTGCTATTGAAGTGGAGATTTTGGACTTGGAGCATGAGAGAAAAGTCATTTTGAGAAACTGACATTGAAAATTTAGCATCAGCCAATGTGATCGCACATTTAGAGTTAAATCCCCTTTTACTTTCACGATTGGTTGCTGATAAAAAGGAAATGGTCTTATTTGGATCCGACAGCATTGTACAGGTGAAAGAGAGCTTTTTTAACTGTGTGTGTAATGACAGGGTGCAGATCAGCGATCGCTGAGCAGCAGGATGATTTATAATGACAACTTATGTAGTAAAATAAAGGCGTTTTTTTCACCACAAATCTGAAAGAAGACATGTTATTGAAGACAAATATCCCAAATTCTCAAAATTCACAAGTAAAAAAAAAGAGAGATTTTTTGCCTGCCGTGTCCCGCCTTAATATCAAATTTAGCATTTTAGTCAACCATACGTACTTTTCTGTTAACCTTTTATCATGTCTTGTATTGCAAAAATACTCGAGTTCAGTTTTGTGATATGTATCAAATTGTGACATGAGGGCATCATTACACCCCTATATTTTATGAAATAACTTATTTTATTTTCAAACTGATAAACTGTAAGAATGACAATAAGCAGTTCACTGAAGAAATAAATATTCTGTCATCATTTACCCATTTCACTTATATTTTGAAAAAAAAAAAAAATCTTTCAAACAATAAAAATCAATGGGTTTCATTGTAAGGACAAAACCAGTCTTCTTCTTTGTTCCACAGAAGAAAGAATGTCATACAGGTTTGGAACGACATGAGGGTGAGTAAATGATGACAGCATTTTCATTTTTAGGTGAACTGTCCCTTTAAACAAGTTTTCTTTATGTTGTCGCATTGCTAAAGGTGCTCGTATCAGTCTGCATTTGGCTTCCATCACATGTCCCTTCATTCTCTCCAAAGCGCATAATATCCTTTTTACGATTCAGCAAACTTTTCCCGGGGATTCTCACTCGAGACGTTATGGAAAAGATGTGATGTTGTGAACAGACTCTGGGCATTGTGACAGATTTGACATATTACAGATAACAAAATAAGAAAAAACAATATCAGCTCGTGATTTAGTACCGCGGGCTTAGAGATTCATTCGACACCACGCAGGCCTCGTGCGTGGAAGTTGCAGCCTGCGTTTCCCTCAGGACACAGGTTTAGCGCTGGTTTTGCCGCGGGGGCCTCAGCGTGGCTAAACCGTGGCTGAGCCCCTCACTGGGGACGGATAGCCCAAATGCCACCTCTCTTGGCTCGGGTGCAGGTGAGGTGTAATCTCGCCACTGAAGCACTTCCTCTGCCAGAAACAGGTATTTCCTGTAAGACATAGAGATGGGGATTCAGGAAAGAATGTCAAATCTGGTTTTCTCTGGTTCTGCTCTTCATCTCTCCCTCTCTGATCCTCACATTTCATGGGTATCTAGCGAGTTTCGAGAAGACCAGTTTAGTCTATTGTGGTGCAAAACAAGAGGAAGAGGGGGTGAAGAGGAGCAACTTGAACTTTAGAAAGAGGAAAAAGTTTGGAGGACATTTCTGGATTATGTTCATGAGACACAAGCTGCTCGCAGTCTGAACATGGCACAATGTCAATGCATGTCTATTTCCATAAAGTTTATTTTTACACCCTGCAAGGCTCAGCACAGTAAGACACCAGCACCATCGACAACTAAATGGATGTAGGCAGGAATCTTAAGTCGACGCATCCCCATTTCCAAATAATTCTGACAGCTAGCATTGTGAAAAACGCATTCCTCTGCGCAATAGCATTTGAAGCGATCCACTTTGCACGAGACATGATAATGAATCATCGTCGAAAGGTTGCCTAACGTTGCCTAAATGTAGCTAACGGTGTTGAAAAGTACGGCGTGCCGTTAGCACTAACAGACAGGCTTTTCTTATCTCATGCTTACTGTCAGCGGTAAGTTGAACATCTGATGGCTCTCTGTGATGCAGCGTGGCGGACAGGTGAGATGCGTGAGCGAGCGACACTTTGGAGACGCGTGTTCACACCATGTCACCGTTCTCCATCTGCAAGCCTTCAGAAAAATTTCCCTTTAGTGTGTCTCTGCCAAGCTCACACACTCACAAGAGCTGCCGCACATTCTGCTTTCATTTATCAGCCACTGCTCAGTAGTATTGTTTCTCACTTACACGGCGAGACAAATATCAGTGTTAAGAATTCACTGGAGCAACATCAAACAGCCGTTATCTAACTTTGAATATTTGTCTGCTCCGTTTCAATAGATTTTTTTTAAAAATATTTCATGTAATGGCAGTTTCAAATGAAGCAATATGGAAATATGAAATTAAATCGTAATGAATCCTGTTATGCTGATGGTTGCGCAAGAGATCTAATGTCACAGTCACATCTTTAGCAGCTTTATGGCCATATTCTCACTTAAACCTTCAATGTGTCTGCTTTGCGGACAGGTTCGCCCTCTCGCCATGCCACATCCTCTGACTAAACCTTCAGGTCATGTTGTCTGAACTGATACCATCACTATTAGACTTAGCCCTTTAAAAGAAGGACACTCTTGGTGGGCTTTTTGGAGGAGCTTAGCAGAAACAGACGGTCTCCCACAGCAGAGTGGATTGAGGTCCAGGGAGCACCATGAGTTTTTTGCGTCATATTCCCATCTCTTTGGAAACCAGAAAGCAGTAGAGTGCCATCTTTCCCCCTACAGAGCTTCCAGAGAATCTTGCCACAATCTTCCCCTCGAACACTTTGTTTGTCTAACCCCTTCAGTGTCCCTAACAGAAATAGCCCACAGAGTCCTCATTTCTCCCGCCATACACACATATGTAGTCTCTCTCGCTCTCAGTGCACTTTTTTCCCTCATGTATCTCATTCTGTTTATCTGACCCTAGCAGAACCTTTTATAAAAATTATCCCCTTATGATTAAGTTAAGAAAAAAAGGTATGTTAATGACTGCACAGCTCTTTTACAGCACTCAGACATGTTTCCCTTACACGAGTAGTGGAGACTAAAGGGTTGGGTGGTTGTAACACATGGTGAGTTGTATCATTCTATTTCACTTCTGGGTTTGTAGTTTGGCTTGTATGACTTACTGTCTTCCGTGGAACACTCACAAAAATAAAGGTTCTTTATTGGCATTTATGATTCCATCAGGAACTTTTAATGTTGTTTTAATGTTGTGATAAAAAAAATGCACCCATTTTTGGAACCTTTATTTTTAATATTTTACATGAACATGAATTTTATATTTGAGTCTGATACTGTTTTGCCATCTCTATTTTACTATTTTTATATTTGAGTCTGATATGGTTTTGTTACTCCTGTTTTTTTAACTCTTTATTTAGCATTTTTCTTATTACAACACAACATACAAATACAAAGAAAGGCTGATCTTAGCTTTGCTGCACTTATTTTATTATAAAGTTATTAAAATGCGAAGATTAAACTTTTGGAGAAACAATAGTACTAAATACAATCTTGAGAATAAACTCATTAAATATCGAGATTGAAGTCATTATAATGTGAGATTAAACTCGTTAAATTCATAGACAGTAAAATAAATGGACATAGCGACCCATTGATTTCAACGGAGAACACTGAAGCCCGATTATTGCACTTCCTGTCTGATGTCTGAGCGACTGCGCAGGCTCAGAACTGAGCGTGACGACAGTCTGACAGTTGAAAATCTTCTAGTAGCTGTGCCAAGCCAAATCTGAATCACCTAACTCCTTTAAAAACTTTGTTGAAATATTTTGTCCCGTTGCTTTTATGGACTCTCTATTTTGGGGCTTCAACCTTGACTTTGTGCCTTCATGTCCCCATTTCCTTATAGACAGTAAAAGATTGTCTGTGACCTTCTCCTCTTGTTTATATGGTAATGTCTGTATTGTGCGACAGAAAGTCATGTGATTACTGACGCAGTCTGTAGTCTATTTTTCTGAAAATGGCTTCTACAGCGCCGTAACGTTAAGATACAAAGTTATGGAGCATTTTATATATTGACGTGTTTCTTTAGAAATAAATTAAGTATTTGGACACCACACTCCCAATGAATGGGAGTCAATGGGATGCTAACAGCAGGTGAAAGTTCTGCAACAATGGCGGCTCCCGCAAGGCTTCAAATTCCGGCTGATGGATTACCCCCTTGGTTAAATTTCGAGAAAAAATCTTGAGAATAAACTCATTAAATATCGAGAATAAAGTCGTTATGTTTTGAGAAAAAAACGGGTTAAATTTCAAAAGGAAAAAAAGTCAAAATACAATCTTGAAAATAAACTTTCAGAGAATAAAGTTGGTGTTTTGGGGAAAAAAAGAGCTTTACATTTCGAGAATGAAGTCATGTTTCAAAAACAAAAAAAAACTTTCAATTTCAAGAAAAAAGTCATGTTTCGGGGAAAAAAAACGTTAAATTTCGAGAATAAAGTTGTGTTTCAGGAAAAAAAAACTTTAAATTTCTAGAATAAAGCCATGTTTCTAGAAACTGTCTCCATGGTTACTTTGTAAAAACCTTTGCATTGCTGCCAGCCTGCCACACTACCATTTTCGGTCCCCATGTCCACACAGAGCTCTCGGGACACCCTCCAATGCCAGTAGGCTAACTGTTTTTATGAAGTAGCTAACTGGCTATTACTTTAGGGTCATTATTGGTTGTGTACACCTCCATCCACAGAATGTAACGAACTGTAACCATCTATACAGCCATTAATGGCAATTATTGTTTGACCCTAATCCTCTTCCGTATCAAAGGTGATTAAATGATACAAAAATTTAATTAATAAAAAATAAATAAAAAATAAAAAATGGGTGAAATATTCCTTTAAAGCAAAAAAAAAAGTGTTAAAACCATCCACAACATAGTCCTATTATTATCCTGAAGGCTGTATGGACATCATTATTATATTTGACCTGAGTTTTTTGACCACCTTTTGCAGTGAGCATCACCTCTGCTGATCTCCACCCACACTGCACGTTCTCCTTTTTAGGACGCATACTGGTTCTGTCATGGAATTTGTGTGCAAACACAGCCCTTCCTCCCCTCCACCCACCCCTTCCCCCTTACTTGTAAATTAAATCCACATAACAGAGATCGATGGCTGCCTCCTAATCCACGTTAGACGTATTGTTTTAAAATACCAGCGCTCAGCTGGTGAATCCTGGTGCTCTTCTGTTTGTCCCTGTTTAAGAGATCAGACCTCTTTAGCTCTCATCTTCCTCTCTCACTCTCTCTCTCACCCCCTTTCTCTGCTCACCCCTTTCTCTCAATCTGTTTGTTTTCAAAGCCCAGGGAATTGGCCCAAATCCTAGGTATCACATATCTGACCATATTTCAAGCCGAAATTAAGCATGTTAAAACCCTTTTCCCTTTAAAGGTCAGACATTAGTGCTGGTAAAAATTGATCTGTGGGTTTTATGAATTTAGCCCCTGTGTTGGAGCCGCTTTTGTAATGGGAAAGATTCAGTGGGGAAAGCTTAACACGGCATTGTTTTGCTTTGACAACGCAGCCACGAGAGCCTCTGCAGCTGTTCCCCCTGCTTACAATGGCAGATTAATTAACACAATCATGTGCTGCTGGCTTCAGTCTTAACACGCAGGTCTGCTCTGGGACAGATAGGTAAATCCTATACATGCCTTTCCAGACAGAGCATATTCTTGATGGGCTTCGCGAACTAGATATATATATATATGCAATGTGACTGGTCAGCCCATCGAGGCGAGAAACGGCAGAAACGAAGGACTACAAACGAGAAGGAGAGGCCTTGGCTGATTGAACCAAAGCGTTGCTGGGAAGTGTTGTCTGTTTCAGAGCAGCACTTCCTCTGCACCCCCCCCCACCCTCTCCGTCCCTCCCTCGAGCTGCCAAGGCCATTAGCCGGGTTTCCTGATTAAGATTCCGCCGGCTCGATCGTCTCTCTTTCTTAGTTAGTTCCCTGACATTTTAAACTGTCTATCATTCCACCCGGCTTTCAGGTGCAATGCTGTGTAAATGGCAAGTCAAAAAATTATGTATCTCTCATACAGTTATCCATCAAGGACTATTAGAGGGAGCGGCTTGGGCGCTTAAATCATTACCGAATGCTGTGATCTTTCCCTGATCTATCTCATCGCTCACATCCACTGTCATTCTGTTACCACACTTCATCCGTCCATTTCTGCCCCCTCCCCTTCCTTTTTAGCACTCTCTCTCTCTCTCTCTCTGTCTGCACCACGCCCGTGTTTGCTTTTCAACATGACCACAGTGTGTCGATATCTCAACCTTGCACTCACTTCTCTGTTGATATGATGATCACTTAACAGTCAAGAGCAAAGGATGATGGGAAATAAGGGCGTCATCAGAGGCAGCGACGGCAGCAGCCGAAGCAATTATGTTTCCTTCAGACCAAATGCTCTGCCATTAATGAAATCCCTTATCACCCTGGAGAGGAGCAGGATGCTGGGACAGGTGCGGGAGATGTGCGTCGCTCATTTATCTTGTTTCCTGGAATGAAGGGAAGAAGCGAAACACACAGACAGGGAGGCAACAAGTGCGTGGCGAGTTCAGGCGCTGTAAATAATCTGTTTCTCGGTTACATATTTTAAACTTTGATTGGCAGCTCTGGCTAATTCTATTTTGAGGTGTATAAATATAGGGCCTCATCAGAAAAGCCTTGGCACGCAAGCTTTCAGTGTGTCTAAGATTCGTTTGTGAAGACCTGCTTGTGAATGGGTGGGAGTGAACGAGAGAAAGAGAGAGATGAGGGATGTCAATCGAGTGTCTGACATCCTGCAGTGCCTGTGAGCTGCGGATAGCATTTGAAGCATTTGCCCCAACAACAAGGTGTCTGCCCTTTACCAAAGCGGGGAGATCCATGTTAGTGCCTTCTGGTGCCTTTGGAAAGGGGCTGGAGAAGAGGGGGGCGAGGGGGTCTAATGACGTTAATGCCGTGTGAGATTCTGGCTCCTGTTAAAGGAAGCAATCTGATTGGAAACAGTTCTGGGAGTCTGGGAGGTTGGCCCTGGCTCGTTTCATTTAATGACCCATTTCCTCAGCTCGTGCCACAAGCAGTTAACAAAAGTCAAGGTGCCTAGAGGTTCCCCTGCTGGGGGAACATGCTAGACCGCGGCAGAAGGTGCAGTGGGGGGTATTTTCAGGTTGAGACTTTTTCTTTTCTTTTTTTGTCTTTATGCGAGGAAATGTCTTTGAGGTTTCATGTCAACCTGATGTACAATGATTTATGGAAAGGTTAACCTTGTAGTTAGCGCTTAAAACACTTTGACGCTAATAGCGGTAGCAGACCAGAGATGCCGCAGTGACTTTCGTGACCTTCAAGTGGAGTCGTTGCGGCCCCAGGAGCAAGTCCTAATGGAGCTAGTCAACTCTGAAAGCCAAACTTGAGCTCACTCACACATATCAAGCTAATGATCAATTATTAATATTCACAATCTCTATCCCCAATATCCCCATATGGGTGTAGAAGACAAGCAATTATGTCATGCTTCTCGCTCTTCGGACCAAGCTATGTGAAGCTATTTATAAATATATAAAAGATAGATCTTATTACGCTGAGTTATTGCCCTCTTATTTCAGATGTACAGATTCAGATTAATTTGTAATTAGTCTTGAGATTTTGAGCCTCTGTAGATAAAGGATTCCAAAGTCTATGCTTCATTCCAGAAACACGGATCTTAAAAAAAAAGAAAGAAAGAAAAGCAAATGCTTGTAGCTGGACTAAAATAGCATAAGCCTAAATGATTGTGAGCTCAGACAAATACAGACACGTATGTCTGAATGCCCTGGCAACAGCGAGCTTGCCAGTAAATGAGTTTTGAAATAAACTGTTATTGTTTAGTTGTAAACATCGAATCCCTGTAATGGAATCTAGGGTCGTGCTTAAGTGACAGCGTGTTGGTGGTATTGTACAAACAGTCTTTTAAAGATGCGAGTGTGGATCGGGAAAAAAGGAGAATGAAAGAAAGGAAAAAAAACTCAAGTATAGGGCAGCAAGGCATCTGAAGCCCTTCTCTCTGTACCATTGTGATTTAATTTTCAATATCCTGTCATAGATATTCGTCATTTTCATCTGACTTAGGTTCACATTAATTTGCTCCAAATGTCAGATATCTCTCCTCAGATAAAACAGACAGTGAAATAAAGACATGTGGCTCCCTTTTTTCTGTGGCCCGTGTAATGCGCTGATTTCACGCAGCCGCCATTTTGAAATCGAAATCGAGGCTCCGGAGGAAAGTACAGATACACAACAATCCCTTGGACTACCAACCTGAAGCTGCTACCGTGATTTACACAATTGGAGGTTAACATACCCTAATATAGGATATGTATATAGTGCCTTCCTGCTTCTTTTTTTACGTTCTGAATTAAATAAAAGTTCGCTGAATATAGTGTCTAAAGTATGAAAAAAATATATGTCCATTTTTAGAATAACTTATTTCTACGTTAAACTACAACACATACGCCATCGCATTTGCGACTCTCCCATGATTAAAGGCACCACTTCCGGTTTTCTTCCCACCGGACCCATTTCAAAATGTCGGCTGTGTGAAATCAGCGTATCGCAGAATAGCTTTAGTCATATAAGTGGGGAAGTCTATTAGTATTTGAGTCATCAGTGCAGCAGTGTTCTGAAATGGAAAAGAAAAAATTAGCTCCTCAATGGTGATTTTTGCTCTCTGTCAATGACCTTCATAACAAATGAACATTTGGTCTGTGGAGGAGATGGGAGCAGGCTTTCTCACTGACATGTGTGAGGGGTGACACACTGTCAACTGGAAGGATTTGGAGTTGTAGAAAGAGTCAAAAGTGAAAGGATGATGAAGAGAAGAGAAAATAAGAAAAGAAGGAAATAAGCCATACATAATGTGTGGATTGTGTGGATGCTTGTCGTCATTTTAACATATAGTCTTAGTTTAATATATTAGTTTAGTTTAATTATATATATATATATATACAGCTATGGAAAAATTAAGAGACCACTGCCAAATCAGCAGTTGCTCTGGATTTATTATTTATATTATAAATAATAAATCCAGAGCAACTGCTGATTTGGCAGTGGTCTCTTAATTTTTTCCATAGCTATATATATATATATATATATATAAAAATTTATACATAATCATTTTGTTAAATCACAGCATGTGACATTTTATTACTTCAACTAAACTTGTCTTTTCATATAAATGCCAGCTTATTGTTTAAAGAGACGTCTTGACCTTGATACACAGCTATCAGGGTCTGCATGAGTCCATGTTGATAATTCTCTTCTTCTTCTTTCTGAATATGTCCTGGTTTGACTGACAAAACGTTGTATTATTATTTTTTTTCAGAATACAGTTGAACATTTTTAATTTATGCCCCCCAAAATACTAAATTGAGCTTGAACTCAGAAATGATAAAAATGCCTATAATAGATGTTTATTCAAGTGATGAAAACAATAAATAAATAAATCACGTCATTGACCAGTTTTGCTTCACATGACTCTCTTCTAAAATTACGCTTTCAGACTTCATTCAGACATCACAGTCAGATTAATATGAGTTAAAAAAGATATCCAATGCTATTTTTGATGGATGATGTAACCTTGAGGGGGAGGGACAGTTTTAAAGCTTCTCTGCCCAGCTCTCAGCATCTTGAAATGTATTCTGATGGAGTTGCTCAGTCATGAGACTCTCCTGTGTTTAGGGCGGCATGATAAATCTTTTTATTTCATTTTCCAAGACACTGGACAAGTGCATATAAGAGTAAAAGCGGGGATGTCCTTGACCGCGCAATTTATAGTCCATGTGGCTGAGGCGAAAAAGCCACGTTTTACAGTTCCTGTCAAGATGCAGGTTTTTGGTTAAAGTGATACGTGAAGATGGGAAGAACTGTTAATATTACCCTCCGTGTAATTCATCATCTTCACATTATGGTGTCAAGTCGTTGTGGATGTCTAGTTTGGTAATGTTGTTATTGATCAGACCATCCATATGGTAATTTCCCTAATATTGTCAAGTACATCAGTATTGTTTTAATTCTCATTAATGAAAGCAATAGAGGAATGGCTTTTCAAAGCGCATGGCTTAAGAGGGATGCTAATGGATTTAGAAGGTGCTGTAAAGGGATGTGTAAGTCAGCTTTATGATTGCCTGGTGTACTTGTTGTTGATTTGGTCGGGTGGAAAAATGAATAGGAAATCAATGTCAGGCGAGAAGGTTTTTTTTCTACCCTGAAAGACTTTTAAAGGTACAGTGCCGTGCTTAAGGAATGCACGAAAGGCTGATTAGCTCCACAACAGTTCTTCACAACACTTTCTTTCTTTCTTTCTTTCTTTCTTTCTTTCTTTCTTTCTTTCTTTCTTTCTTTCTTTCTTTCTTTCTTTCTTTCTTTCTTTCTTTCTTTCTTTCTTTCTTTCTTTCTTTCTTTCTTTCTTTCTTTCTTTTTCTTTCTTTCTTTCTTTCTTTCTTTCTTTCTTTCTTTCTTTCTTTCTTTCTTTCTTTCTTTCTTTCTTTCTTTCTTTCTTTCTTTCATGTTGGTTGAAAGCATATATATATATATATATATATATATATATATATATATATATATATATATATATATATATATATATATATATATATATATGTTGCCTACACCGTGTTCTCGTCTCTTTAAAATTCGCACCCTGTTGACTTCAATGGGGCATGTTCTAAACCTGCTTTTTAGCCTCTTAACATCCTTGATTTGTCATTACAAGTGCACAGCCAGAGAGTGACCACGGTCAATCTGACGGCAGTAGATATGAAAGATATTAATGTTAATTCAGCCAGCGCACATTTGCTTCCTGTTTTCAGCCGAAGCCCACAGTAGTCAATTGTCGAGTTTCACGCGCGCGATCATTGGTGAATATCATCTCAAACGTCCTCCGTGTGTTCAAGATGTGATTTGGATAAACTATCCATTTGAGCTGATATTCTCAGAACACAACACAGTGTTGAGTTTGAGATGATATTCGTGAATGATCACGTGCGTGAACTCAACAATCAACTACTGTGGGCTTCAACGGAAAACAGGAAGTAAATAGACAGGTATGTGCGCATACATCATTTTTATTAATATCTTTCATATCTACTGCTGTCAGATTGACCGTGGTCACTCTTAATAACACCACTCACATGGCTGTGCACTCGTAATGACAAATCAAGGATGTTAAGAGGCTAAAAAAGCAGGTTTAGAACATGCCCCATTGAAGTCAACAGGGTGCGAATTTAAAAGAAGATAATATGGTGTAGGCAACACCAATTTTTCAATGTTTAAATTGACCGGAGTTCTCCTTTAAAGGAATAGTTTAAAATTATGTCATTATTCTCCCTTTAAAAAGTCAGTGGGTTCCAAACACATTGGACATTTTTTTTATTATTTATTTGTATTTTTTTCTAAATATCATCTTTTAACATAAGAGTGAGTAAATGACAGTATTTACATTTTTGGAGCAATTGTCCCTTTAATAAAAATAATTAACGTATCATTTCTGCATCGTACTGTCCTCATTCTCACAGTTTAACACAGTATCCCTGAACAGACAGCATCCAGCCAGGCTTCACTAATGATAAAGTTGCCCATTTTCCAAAAAAAAAAAAAAAAAGTGGGCGTCCAATGAATATTTACCATGTTTAAGAGCAGCCAGCCTTACTGAAGTGGGGCTTGTAATAAGATGCCCACCCTCAGGGCTCTCGCAAGCTCACTAAGGCTTCATATGATGGCTGAACGTCTCCTCTCATGCGTCAGGCCAGCAGTGGTCACGGCCGTCCCTCTCCCATCCCCTGCATGCTGTGATCACCTTGCAGAATAATAAAGTTAGTGAGACCTCACTGCCTCCTCATCAGCACGGGTTTCACTTTCTTTTCAGTGCGTATTTATTAATTTATTTATCTTAATTTTCTTTTCTTTCATTCTTTTTCCTCGTTCTCTTTTTTTTTTTTTTTAATTTGCTGCTCTTTGAAGCCTGAAAGCAACTCGAGAGGAGCAAACAAAGATGGGTGAGTGCCAGGCGGAAACTATGGCACCATTCCTGTTCCCTCAGCTCGACAGAGGCATAGCCTTTAAAGAGGGAGAGGCGCACCTTCTGTCACTGATGGTGGGAGGGAAGGAGAGATAGACAGAGAGAAAGAGAGAGGGAGGGAGAGGGTTTCTTCAGTCAAGAGTGCTGTCAATGTGGCTCATTTGCACAATTCTGCCACTTTCACCTCTCTGACCTCCTGAGACTCCATCGTGTTGTTATGTTGGTGCAGGATGCTCGGTGTTTGTGAAGGGCACGTCTTGAGGAACCCGAGATGCGTTCATCAGATTTCAGTTGTGAAGGAGCCGCGCTGTGACTTGGCCAAGATCCTAGATTCGTGTCGAATTTCTCTTGCTTTACGTCGCCCATTAAACTGTTGAACTATTGATGTTATTGGTGGAGAGGATTTAGTCAAGCGTGTTAAGTCGAGGAAGATTTCGAACTTCTTACAGTTGGAGGGAGAATACTTAAAGCTTAATTTCACCTGACCCTTCCGCCAGCAGGCATAACAAATGTGCTCTAAAAAGAGAGAAAGAGAGGGAGAGAGAAATGCGGCATTCTGTTCACAAAGCAGAAAAAGGACAATCTTTCCTCCTCCTCTTGTAATCCTACTTTCACTCAGGCTGCCGCTAATAAATATAAATGTTTGTGATTAGCATCACGGCGGCACAGGTGCATGTTTGTTGCGAGGAGAGGCATGTTCATTAATTTTCAGCGATGAAAAGTGCACTGCGCCATAAACACAGAGTCCAAAAACGCATGGGCTGATAAATGAACGCACAGATTGTTAATGTACCATTGTATGGCTGAGCCTCCACAAGCTTAAAAAAAAAACACAGTGTCCTCTTGCCAAATCAGTGCTAGCTGGAGGTAATGTGCTAGCGGCCCCCTTTTTCATGGGCCAGATTACAGAGAATGAAGCTTTAAAACTGTTTTGTGTGACTGAGTGTGTGTGTGATTATACGTACACATATAAGGACTATAGAGACAACATAGCCTCCCCCACATTTGCCAACATCTGATCTTTTGCCACCATGTGGGCAGTAATTAGTTTTTTTTTTTTTTTTTTTTTTTTTACTGAAATGATTAGATGGATAACCTGTTCCCTGGTTTGGCATTTCTTAAACAAACACCTAAATGTAATGTGAAAATGCAGGTACTTTTATATGTATATTAATATAAAGAGAATTACAAGAAGTTTAACACCATTTATGGAGTGCATGAAAACAGCCAGGCGGTTCACATTTAACTACAACTGTAAACAAAGACAAAAAAAGTAAATAAATAAATAAATAAAACGTGCTTTTCTTTAGATCAAGAAAAAAAACCCCTGAATCTGTTGAAAATGGGTTGTTTTTCAGTCACAGCAAAAATGTTTTATTAGGGGACCGCTGAACACCTGCCTTAAAATGTCGTTTCAACATCTCCCGAATGCCATTTTGCTTAATTGACTTGGAAATGGCCCAAATGTATTGCTGAATGCAGTCTAATTAATATTAATAATAAATGCCATTATTAACATCAAAGAACATCTGGTGCCCCTGTTTACCCACATGCCTTATATGTAGCACATTTTGCGGCTGTTTCATCTCACAAACAGAAAGGGGGTAAACACTTTTTGAATTTAGTGTTTATTTATTTATTTATTTAAATTCTAGTTTGCCTCTGTGAATGTATTACCTCATTGACACGCAGGTCAGCAGCGCGTACCGCCTGCGAGCGAGAGGGCTTGCTCTCATATCCAGTGAATCTTACAAACCTTTGGACAGTTTTTCTCCCTCCCTTCCCCATGGGGAGGACGTGGTTGCGATGGTACCATGGAGGGTTTGGGGTCCCTGGTGTACTTCTTAAATAAATAAATAAATAAATAAATAAATAAGTGCTTGTGCGAGCATCTGTGCCAAGGGGCTGCATTAGGAGTTTTGGCCACCATAAATCAGCAGGCTAAATAACTTTAATCTAAAATTTCATTAAGTAGTCCTTGTCAGGTAGTAAAAGGAGGGGATAATGCAGTGGTGTTTAATGATAATTGGTGTTTGGTTAATAAATTCTGCGAGTTCCGATTACTTTCTCAGCAGTCGGCGGAATGCTAGCCTCAGCAGTGTAACTAAACCTCAAATTGATTAACTCGCCTGAACCAGACTGTTCACAAAGATGGCACCGGTCCAAATCAAAAGAGAGAGTGCAGTGTGCGCATCAGCCGGATGGTGTTGTGTTGCTCCAGCGTAAGGAAATCAGCTCCCCCGGGCGCATTTTTAAAAGCCTAATGCCTTTCAAATGATGTCATCACAGTTTACCTTCCCTCTCTCTCTCTCTCTCTCTCTCTGCTTTTTACTATCTAAATCCAAATGTTTTTTTTTCTCACATTTTCCTCGGGAGCTACAGAGGAAGGAAGGTCAATGACTGACTGGGGCACGTGACACATTATTCTAATGGAGAGGGGAGACATCTTGTGTTTTATGATTATATCTTTTCTTTTTTCCTTTGGAAGTGATATGCAAGTAATCAGAACCACAGACTGATTTAGAGTGGAAGTGTGATTGTTAGAGATCCATTAAAGGTGTGTGTGGGTGGGTGGATGGGGCGGTGGCATAGTGAGCCTTTGTTATTGTTTGTTTTTTATTAGTAGGATCAGGGTGTGGTCCATCTGGAGAGATTTGAGATGTTGTACACACACAGACACGAGACACATGAGCATGCAAAGCCTTTATAGGTAACTATTTTCTTTATTACCTCTCTCTCTTTTTCACATACACAACATGTCACTGAGGCAAACAGCTTAAAACAACTCACCAGCTTACATAAACGTGTGTGTATGTCAAAGAGACAGAGCAGACAGCAGGGTGAGCGACACACCTCCTCCCAGATGGCTTTTCCCAGTGGCCGCTTCCAGTCTATTGTTCTGGCATGTTCCAGAACGCTGGTCTGGTAAAACCCCCTCAACACCTCTCTTACATGTACAGTGTACTGTTTAATGCCTCGTTTTAGTGCAAGAAACTCAATGGACAATGAGATATGGATATTGATATGTTGTGTCAAGAGCTTGGAGATGCTTTTTATTATTGGTTACGGCAGCAAAAAGCTCATAAGCGAATCCATTGGTCGATGAAATATTTATGGAGATGGAGATGATTGATACTAGCGTAGTCTCAATAAGCAAGTTAATCATAAATTACAGATGTAACTTCATTATCCCCATGTCTAATTATTCAGACTGTAAACATCTATAAAGGAATGCTGTAGCATTCCATAATGTTTTGCCCGGGCCCTGGACTAAAGAGTTATTGTTTTCAGGCTTAACTGGATAATATATGAAGGCCGTGGCTTGCTTGTGACAACCGTTTTAAAGCTGTGTCTCTTACAGATTTTTCTTTTGCATAAAAAAGGGCTGAGAAATGGAAAATCAATATGCAGAAAATAGTTATAGGTGGTGGGTTATCCAGAATCTCTCTGTTCCAGACACCCTGGGCCGAGAGATGATGCGTAATATATGGGGTGACCTTCAAATGTCATAAATGTGTTGTGCAATAAACTGTCAATATTTGTGGTTATTTGGTGCAGGATGACTTTTACAGTAATTGGAACAGCCGTATTAAAAGCTGGGGAGCAGTCAGCTGATTAAAGACTGCCCTGCTGCCGTGTGTGTGTGTGTGTGTGTGAAAAGAGAGCGAGACAGATAATAAAGAACAGAGTTACCTGTAAAAGCTTTGTATGCTCATGTGTCTGTCTGTCTGATGTTACAGTATGTAGGTAAGAATGAGAGCGACATGACTGATTGTTTACATTAGAATCTGGATCTAAAGGAACACTTAGTTTTGTGCGAGTAATGATTTGCACTCAATTTATACTTGCATATACATGGTGTCTATATGAGTGTGTGTGTGGTTGTGGGACAATAACATTCTATCTATTCGCTAAAAGCCTGTAAAATTTGCCAATAGGAGTAATATTTGTAAGAGTCTGGTTACCAGGCTAAAGTGGGTCAGAGTCGGTGTTTGTGTTTATTTCGTTGTGAGTATATGTTTGGGTCAGAAAATGGGGCACGCATCACAATGTAACACGTGTAGGCAAAAGGGAGGCAGCAAATTACAGGAATGTGATCAGTCACAAGAGAGAAGGAGATGCTGACTTCACTCTTTCTTTTTAACTTCTCAAATCTCATTTGATTCTTAAAAGAGGGTAGAGAAATGAGGAGAAGAAAGCGCAGAAAGAAAGAAAGATTACGCTTACAAAAGCTTTTGATTGAGGCAAATGGTTGCTAAAGTGGGTTGCGCCATTCAGACGATGTCTCTCCCTACACACACACATCATATCATGTGTAGGCGCAGAAATAAGAAAGCATTTACTCTTTTTTTTTCTTTGCGCACTGTGGCTGGTCACACGCTCATAGACCTTCTTGAGCTAAAGTAAAGGCACAGAGCCAAATGCCTTTACAGGGTCAAGTGTGTTTTTAGGGTCAGAATGTGTGCATATGGGTCACCCCCTAAGACTCTTCTGCTCACCAAGGCTGCAATTTTTTTATAAAAAATACACAAAAAAACACAGTAATATTGTGAAATATAATGACAATTTAAAATGACTTTTTTATGTTAATATATATTAAAATGTAATTTATTCCTCTGAAAAAAGCTGAATTTTCAGCATCATTACTCAGTTCAGTGTCACATGACCCTTCGCAAATCACTCTAATATGATGATTGTATGCTCCAAAAACATGTATGATTGTTATCCATGTTGAAAACAGTTTTTTACATTTTTATTTCAGGATTCTTTGATGAATAGAAAGTTCAAAAGAACAGCTTTTATTTGAAATGGAATTTTATTTTGGGGGAAATAAATGAGAAATCAATACTTCTATTCATCAAGGATGAGTTACATTGATCAAAAGTTACAGTAAAGACATTTATAATGTTAGAATAGATTCTAATTAAATAAATGATGTTCTTTTGAACTTTCTATTCATCAAAGAATCCCTAAATAAAAATGTAAAAAAACTCTTTTTTTCAGAGGAATAAATTACATATTAATATATATTAACATGAAAAAAGTCATTTTAAATTGTCATAATATTTCAGAATATTAATGTGTTTTTTGTGTATTTTTTATCAAAAAAATGCAGCCTTGGTAAGCAGAAGAGACTTCTTTTAAAGACATAAAAAATCTTACCGACCCTACACTTTTGACCGGTGGTGTGTGTGTGTGTGTATATATTTATATATATATATATATATATATATATATATATATATATATATATATATATATATATATATATATATATATATATATATATATATTTATTTTTTAATTTTTTTATTTTTTTGATTACTTTAAATTGCATATTTTTTTTTATTTTTGATTAATTAGTCTGGAGGGTTACAGAGTTAATAATAAATAAATAAATTATATAAATAAAATAAAGTAAAAATAAATGTGCACGGTGGAAAATGTCTTGTAGGCAACTGTAACTTCTCAAAGGATCTGACCTGGTCTTGTATCACATTAACTTAACTAAAGTGTCAAAGGCTTCACACAATATTAGATCCCCTGTAACTCACCATGGTGTAACACTGCTGACATCTCACATATAAGCACAGTGACTAATTATCTCCAAGTGTGGACTTGTTGACACTCTTAGACATTATTGGTGTGACAATTGCTCAATCAGAGAGGCCCTTCGTTATCACTGTTTCCCATCAAGCTCCCCGCCGACGTCACCTGTCAAAACCAGGGCGGCGCGGTAAAACGAAGACCCTGTTGCTGACATGGCTGTTTCCTCTTTTTTCCCCTTTTGTATTGTTCATTTCAACACAATCTGCCATATGCTTCCCACTACAGATGATGAGAGGTTGGATAAAACGTTGGGACGTGAGTGTACTTGGGTGGGGGTCGGGGTGGATATCTCTAAAGAAAGCTTCTGAACTGTCAGCATTCTGTCAGGTTGTGGAGGGGGAGAGGTGCATATGAACTCATTGATGTGTTTGGCTTTGTGTGGCGTTAGCACATTTGGGTGGCAAAACCTGAAAGGATGAAGAACAACAGAAGAAACAAGATGGAAAAACCTCTCTGGCATGTTGCTGGTTTGAAGTGAAACAGAACAGTTGTTGACTTCTGTCTTCCTCTGTTTCTTAGATGTCGGGGAGGAGGTGCCGAAACCTGTGACTGCTGTCCAGCCCCCCACAACCCAGCACCGGGACAGGAGTGTGGGTTCAAGCATAAAGGACTGCCCCTACTGTGGAAAAACGTTCCGCACCTCCCACCATCTGAAGGTCCACCTGAGAATACACACAGGTGAGCGAGAAGTCCAAAGACTGTATTTTTGGCTTTTACATTCATTTCACATCTATAGCGACACACATGGAAACCTAATCACAGTTTTTCCTGGGGTAAAATAATGCACATTTTACACAGCCCATTTAGTGGAATTTAAAACCTGAGCCCATAAATGAACTTCAGGTATGTGAGGGAGGACGCCCCAGCCCAGCAGAGTAATGATGTGAGCAGTGCTGGTCCAGTGGCTGTCAGGAGACCCAAGAGCAAGGCTGAGGCTCACTAGCAGGCACAGTCGGCCTAGTTAACATGCGGGATAACCAGGATAAGCACTCAGAGGTCACCTTAGATTCAGCACACTGCAGTCTCTGTTTATACGAGAATAAATAAAAAAAAATTGCACCCCTTTAATATGCGAGTAATAAATAAAAAATAATAATAATAATAATAATAATAATTAGAAGAAATAATAATAATAATAATAACAATAATGGTTTACTCTTAATACTTTTAAAACACATATCATAAATATTATTTTTGAGTAAATTTTCTAATTTCTTATTTTTTTCCTTCTTGGTTATTTACATTTTTGGAAACTTTACACTTTTTTTGTTTTGAAAGAAATCTTTAATTCTCACCAAGGCTGGATTTATTTAATCTGAAATACAGTAAAAACAGTAATATTGCTAAATATTAATAGAGATTTAAAATACTTTTTTTTAAATGGAATATATTTTAAAATTTAATTCCAATTCCAGGCTTCCGTGTCACATGATCCTTTCAATTAGAAATCATTCTAATATTGATCCGATTCGGTGCCATCACTCATCATTTTTAAATCAAAGCTTAAGATATATTTTTCTTAATGTTTTTTTTTTTTATTATTCTTATGAATTACTTAGTTTTGTGTTTGTTATTTTATAGATTTTAATCTGTTGTGCTTTTACTTGAGTATAATGATCTGTACAGCAGTTTGGTCAACCTTGCGTCGTTTTTAAATGTGTTTTATAAATAAATAATGAAATGAATGCTAATTTAACGCTTGGGTAACATTTCTTATTGTTATTATCATTGTTGAAAACAGTTGTGCCGCTTAACAATTTTGTGGATGTTATTTATTACATTTATTTATTAAGCATTTATTAAATTGAAATTGATTGTAACATTATAAATGTCTTACACACAAAAGATAGGTTAAGCAGCAAAATGTATAATAATAAATAAATGTTTCTTGAGATGCAAATCAGCACATTGGAATCATTTCTGAAGGATCATGTGACATTGAAAACATTAGTAATGATGCTGAAAATACAGCTTTGCCATCACAGGAATAAATTACACTTTTACAGGTATTCACATAGAAAACAATGATTTTGAAATGTAATAATATATTTTTGCTGTATTTTGGATTACATAAATGCAGCTTTGCTAAGCATGAGGGACTTCTTTTTAAAAATATAAGACATTACATTTCCATAACGTTTATCTTTCCAAACTGTTGACATATCACGCTTCTATCCTTTACTGTAAACTGAGATCACTCGCAGCTTAAGGAATCGATGGTTGCTATTTTTTCTCATGTGCATGCAAGGACGAGCCGAGACCACCCAGATGGTATTTGTCCCACTTAATAAGAAGCACATAGCTGCGGTATTCTGGAGCATTAAGGTTGATTATAAGGCATGCTTAACAATGGAGCTGATGTGTAACTCTCTTAGCCAGCAGTATTTTCATCTTCTGTGATTATAACAGAAGCTCAGGAAATAGTCTTCATTTTCAGTACAGTACTCATATGAAGTCTGCAGATTGCTGTCATCTGCATTTGTTATTATCTAATATGGACTGTGAGGCAGTTGGAAAGAGTGATTTCCCTCGAAATGACTCGACAGAAAGAAATCGTTAAAGCGTCATGGCTAGATAATGCTGCACATACAAGAGTGTCAAACATACTGTACATGTAATGACAGGCAGTCACAGTAAAGTGCTTAAATGTTCTTTAAACCGAGGGGTTAAGGCTTTGGACAGGCTGGTTATGTCTTCCTAGCGGGAGAGATGTGGATGGAGTGGGGAAATATGTTTCTGGCTGAGGGAGGTTGAGTGTATGCCTGCTCAGAGCAGGGGGTAAGGGTCCCCAGTAGGGCTGTATTTCAGCCGAGAGGAAACAGAGGCCCTCGTCCCAAGCCTCCGTTAACTCACTCACTCCGCTCGCTGGGATGGCCCACGTGTGTGCGGTGCGGCCAGAGCGCGTTCACACACGGACGCTTCACTTTCTGTCGATGCAGCAATTTACACGAGCCTTGATGGACTTGCAAGATGTGTGACTCTTTGCTGATCTGGTTATAGGTTTGTCATAAAGATTCCCGGCTGACAGACGTCTGAGATACGCGCAGGTCTCAGGTTGCTCTGCTCGAATAATTTACAGGAACAACAGGCCCTTCCAATCAGGCTGAAACTACGGCATTGACATTAAACAAATATCCTGCCTTGATTTAAAGCAATCAGACATGCGGATGACACAAAGCGGGCCTCAATCCCGATTCCGTTATCCCATCACAAGTAGCGTTGCTTACTGAGGAGGCCAGGGCATTGTGCGACACAATGTTAGATTAATGACTCTCTGAACGTCGGCTTGAAAGGAATGAAGTGAATTTAAATTTCTCCAAAAGTTAAAGAGCTAATGTTACAGTATTAATTTCCTCTCCAACAGTGAGCGGGAAAATATCCATTAGTGAAATTAAGCACAGTTTTCTAGGTAGCTAACATTGTGCAGCGTATAGTGTGGGGCCACAGCTAATGAACACTGCAGTGGGTGATATTTCATTATACAAATTAATGCTCACATTTTAATGGGAAAGTCACATAATGAATCTAGGCTTCAGTGACAGCAATTAGAGACACAGATTGTCCCCTTCTGGACAAGGCAGTATTTAGCAGTAAGCAGCTGTAGATAAAAATAAAAAGGTCCTTGCTCCTGACAATGGCTACGCATAACTTGAGGCTATAGGAGAACCAACATGCCAGACGAAATCACCTTTGTTTGAAGAGAGACAGAGGACAGACAGGCATCGCCCCTGCGCGTTCACCTTGGTGATTGGGAGCCATTATGCATCTCTGAGCAAGACTCGGATTGAACCGAGGAGGGTTGGCTCGCATGGCTGGATGGAGGTTTATGGTTGTGTATCTAACAACATTTTGAAGGTTTACTTTGAAGAGAGAGAGAGAGCGATTCAACTCAGGTCTGTGGTCAGTTGCTACTGTTCCAAACCATAAGCATTGTAAATTACAAAGGTCACTCATCAGACTCCCTGTAGGAAATCTGATGGTTGTACCACCGAGTTTTGTGCATGGCTTTGCGGTTTCATTACTGTATTTTTGTTTTTGTTCTCTCTGGTAATGCTTATTTGCTTACTACATGGTGAATTAGATCTCTAAAGGTCTTTATGAAGAATGGAAGGATTGAAGTAATGGGCCATACAGTATGGGTAATTTAAAATGTAAATAGAAGTTGTGGGTACTACATGGAGGGCTTGAGAACTCGAACACCTTGACATTCTTGTTTCTACATTTGGCATACATAAAGCTTTGCCTAAGGAAGAAAAAAAAACACATCTATTTTTCCAGTGCAGTCAATCTCTCTCTCTCTCTCTTTCTTTCTATCCCCCTGTGGAATGCAGGCTGTCTTTCACCATTCTGTAAAGCCATATGGAAATTCATCTTAAAGTATGTCATATCTATTAACTATTTTAATTGCCCTTCTGTAAAGGCTGTGGGTGTTTATTCTGAACTGTTACTATGGAGTCATGACAAATCACACAAATCCATATGAAATCAGTTTGCGCTGGACTTCTTGAAGTGTGGAGACCGAAACGCTCTATGTTAGAAGTGAACTTGCGAAATGATAATGGATATGTACAGCTCACAGTGAGAGGTCTCTGTAATTTATATAAAGCCTGTCACACTATACCAGATGGCAATTTGATATGTATTTTTTCCTCTCTATTTTTATTAACACAGTCTATCAGCCGTAAGAGTGAGCTTTGGAAACTTTTGAGAGAGTTTTGCACTCTCTCATTTCAAAAGATGAAAACTAATAATCTCTTTACCTCTCTGCCTTGGCGATCCATTTTGTTTCCCTGAGGTTGTGTTGTTTGTGTGGATATCAATTAAAAGTGGATTAACGGGTACATAATGACCTTTAGCAGTAAATTGTGTGTAATGTTGCAAGGCAGGATACAGTATATTCCCCAGATGTCACACATGCCCCTGACGTATGATGGAGCAGATGTCTTACTGAGCCCAAATGGTGCACAAAGAACATGCCGCACGCACAGAGACTTACACAGGCACTTGAACACACACTCACATAAACATACAACCAGCGATAGTGTTTTCACGTTTTTAAAAAATATATACGTGTAATAGGCCTATCTCAGTTGGTCTGAATTATAGTTATAGCATTTCATAATTTATTATCATAATATTTGTCCTAATATGTTTTTTTTTATTAAAAAAATGTAGATGTTATCAGTATTTTCATGAGCAGACGCCCAAGATGGGGTGGGAGAAAAGCAGATCACTCTAATTGTACTCTAATTTGGGGTACAGAATATCATTCCTTCCAGTTAAAGGAACTGAAAATGATCATTTGCATCAAGGACGTTTCCTTATTGAATCACACCAAGCCTCTGTTATCCTGCTCAGAGGATAAGCACTTATTGGGTTAAAAGCTCATCTTGTATGATGCCATTTGAATATGCGTTTCAAACACTCTTGTGTAAAAGAACAAAAGACAGCCCTATTCCCCCCTGCCCTTCACTATATGTCCCTCTGTATATTTGTTCCTTATCAATATAGTATTGAGTTTTTGTTTGCAATCCTTTATTTAGGAAGCTGTGCAGTGGGTCTGCAGATCTTCCATTCTTTTTCTGGAATGGCGCCCTCCAAATAATGATAAATTACTTGAGCACTATGCCATTTGCTAATTATATCCATGATTTACTACAGAGCCAGACTTAAATCATTCAATTCAGTCTTGCGTAACAATGCAACATTTTTTCTGGGTTAAAAAATGTTTTCCATGTGTATAATCTAAGCGTTTATAGCCACACACACACACATTGACAAACACGCTTTTATTTTCATTTTCCCATATCTCTTGAAACTCCCTCCCTCACTTTCTTTTTCCACCTCGCACATCACTTCATTCCTGAAACATTACAGGGTCTCAAAAATCAAACCTTGCATTTAGTTTATTGCTTATTGATCTTATAAATCTAGCTTTCATTCCAAGCCTATTCTAATTGTTGTCAGAAAGTATTTATATCAATATTGATTGGATCATGCAAATGCAATTTAAACTCTGTCTCTTGTTAAATGCTGCTCCCTTTTCGCTTTTAACAAGAATTCTTGTACATTTGCATGTATTTCTAAACTGACTGCATGCCTTCTTTTACAGTACATTTCATGCTGGTTAGCATTTTGTAATCCACAGTGTGAGGCTTCCTTATGAGGAATGCTCATGTGCACCACATATGGTGTGTTTATATCATTTAGACTATCTTCACCCTCAAATGAGGGCCTTGTATTTGGTGCATTTGGACTGAGGGGTCACAGTTGTCCTCCCTGGGGAATGCAAAGCTTCTGTGGGGCTTGATTTATCCTCACAATGATTAACTGCAAATAGAGAATGTCCACAGAAAAGCTCAACCACCAAGGTAGAGACTTGACAGCAGACAAGGCCAGAAGAGAGACAGACAGACAGGGAGAGAGCGAGAGAGACAGTAGCAACCAGCAGCACCACAAGCCTGCAGTTCCCCATGTGAACAGAGATAACATCCAGACAGTTTTGTTGTCAGTTGAAAATATGATCTCTGTAGTGGACTGAAGGCACCATATGGTGATATGTTTTTTATGGCGGTAACGTGAGTGATGGCTCACTCCTAGGAGCTGGATTGAGCTGGATCGACCTGTATTGAAACTCCTCCCTCCTCTCAAAAAGGCTGATGGACTGTTTACTAAGTGATAAATGTGTCCGAACGCTGCAGAATGCAAGATTTAGAGAGGCTTGACGTAATCCCTGACATGATTCCTGTCAAATATTTACATGTTGTTTTTCATTTTGCTCTTCTTCTGACAGGTGGAACAAGCCCAGGGTTCCTGCTGAGCTTGTTGGCACCTATATTATTGTTGCTGTACTGACATCAGCTCCTGTCTGTCTTTGTTTCTTTCTATCACTCTCACTGTAGGTGAAAAGCCCTACAGGTGCCCTCATTGTGACTATGCAGGCACTCAGTCAGCTTCTCTGAAGTACCACCTGGAGCGCCATCACCGTGAGCGGCAGAATGGAAGCGGCACCTCAGCCAACCACCCTCCAACCACCGAACACAAAGATGACCATGGCAAGAACAGCAGCGGCAGTGGGGTCTTTGCTCGTCCTGATGTCCTGCGCGGTGTGTTCAAAGGCATGATGCCCTCTGGTCTTGACTTCAGAGGGGGTCAGATGCTCCCACACCAGTGGGCTCCACCAGGAATGCTCTCACCAAGAGACAGAGACCGTGAAAGGGAACGCGATCGCCACGGACCTGGGCCTGAGCCCATCACAGATAACATAAAGAGTCCAGAGGGACCAGCCTCTGCAGGGGACAGTCCTGCCAGCTTCTCCTGACCTGGGCCGAGGCCTACCAGAGTATGGTGGGAAATGGAGTCAACTTCCAGGGCTCCCTGCAGGCTTTCATGGACAGCTTTGTCCTCAGCTCCATGAAGAAGGAGAAAGAGATGAGAGAGAGTCAGCTGCATGGCCAGCACATTAGCCAGGAGAGCTCTGAGGCCAAGAACAAAAGAGCTAATGAGGGCAACCAGGAAGAGAATCCCACCAATGATGTCAAACCAGCTGAGGGTGGCCGCTCCCAGTATGAGCCTCTGGATTTGTCTGTTAGACCTGAAGCAGGGTCCCTCCCTGGAGCCTCCATCACTATCCAGGACAATGTCGCCTGGCATGGCTGCCTCTTCTGCTCCTTCACAACTGCCTCTGTGGAGCTGATGGCCCTCCACCTCCAAGCCAACCACCTAGGTAAAGGCAAGTGTGGCCCAGGCAAAGAGTACTAAGGAGCATCTACTGGGAGAGCCTTCCCATGCTGGCAAATCTACTGGCTTGGCTCCTCTACCACCAGGCCTTCATCACCATGAGGGAGCCCTGTCCAGGGACAGAGAGACTGAGTCTGGGGATCTGAAGGGACAAGCAGGCTGGTCCAACCATCTGGAGCAGCCCCCGCATGGAGCCTCTATTGGAGCATTCTCCAGTGACTTCTACAAGCCCTTTGGTCATGTGTATGATGGCTCTGCTAGAGGGCCTGTTGGATTCCTGGACCAGCAGCAAATTCAGCTGAATGAAATGGGTGGTCAAGGCCCTCTGGACGACCTATCCGACAAGGCATCTTGCAGCGAGATAGAGGCTCCCGAGGAACATGGGGGCCAGTCTGAAGAAGATGAAGTGAGTCGTGATAAATCGTTTGCCCAACCCCACTGCTACAGAGAGGCACATGCGTTCAGATGACGAAGAGGAGCCTGGAGAAGAAGAGGAGATGGAGATGGGTGATGCTGAGGAGGAGGAGGATCATGGATCCATGCAAATGCTTCCTGAATCTCCATTGTCAGGGAAGGACATCCAAAGATGCAAGCTAAATATGGACCCCCAAAGCTCTGGGCTTTCTCCTCCTCAGCCTTCCACCCCTGAGAGGCAGTGGCAGCAGCAGCAGGCAAGCCTTGGTCTTCTCTCCTCGAGCGGTGGTCCTCCTGGCCTGGTAAAGCCTGATCAGGCCCACTTGGAGCATCAGATGAACATGCTATCTGTACTGCGGGCCTACAGTTCAGAGAACCTTGCAGCCTTCAACGGAGGCCTTGGCGGTGGCTCCAATGGAGGAGGCAGTGGCACCAGCAGCATGAAAAGAAATGACCCCTCTGGTGAGTATGACAACATTAACCTCTTTTTTGTCATAAATCAAAGAACAATGACTTTCAAATGACTCACTTTTACACTCTTTGGCAAGTAAACACATCATATGCACTACATTATGAGCAGCACATCATCACTACAAAATCTACTATTTCTTATTTGTGAACCAATTACAAATTGAGACATTTGTTCAATGTTTCCCTCATTGGTCAGAAACGCACCAATACAGACTCTCTCTAAAGGAGCAATATTTGCTTTTGAGTGATTTCAACCTTATTTAGGGCAAGTTTAGAGACCATCAGGATGACAAAGTAACATATTAATCTTTATTATATTGTCATTTTACAAGAGCTCCAGTCCCACCCTCTCTCCTTCCCTCCTCTTTCTGGGAATAAGGGTGTCTGTTTTGAAGCAGACCAGGAGCTGATGGTCCCTGTGTCATCTCTCGCACACAGAACTTAACTATCTTAGCTTTCATAAAGGCCTCTCCCAAAAGCCCATTACTTTATAGCAGCCCGGGATCTATGGCCTTGTGAAAAATGATCTGTCAGCTTTCATGATTCTGCTAAGGTTACTGGTGCTCCTTGAGACTACTGTGGTTCACACTGCCCTTTCTGTAAATTTGGTGATAAAAGAGAGAGTAACCATGAATGAAAAAGAGATCAAATCTCCAAGAATTGAATTTGTAGTTTGGTTTGGGCAGCTGTCAGTAGAAAGTAAGTGTGTGCCACAGCCTTTAGAGGTCTTTTTTAAGGGTATTTCTTACAGTTGAAAGGTTGCTTTTGCTGAAAGTAAAACAGTTAGGTAATAAAAAGCATGTGTCCTCCATTTTACTTTTAATTTTAATATATTATTCATTAAGGAGACGCTAATTTTCAGTTGAGATAGACATTCTTAGTTTGGTGGTTTACATTGGTGTTATTACTTGTACTCTGCAAACACAGAGGAGCATAGCAGACTTTTTTTTCTTTCTTTTTTGCTCCCAGTAAAACAATCTTACTGCAAATAGCTGTAGGATTAATCAGGAGGGTAAACTAGTACTGTAAGCATTTTTTAAACAGACAGTACTGTTTTATTAAGCTGCTTCATTCTCACAAATCTTAATACTTATTGTTCCTTTAATTTGGAATGATCTAGATTTAAGACAGTTTATTTGTATTGTGCTTGATGAATAGCCACTCATTTAACAACACTGAATTGGATGAAACTAAATGTGTAGATGTCAGTATAAGTAATCTGTTTAGCAGTAATTATTTTATTTTAAGCTTTGTATGCATTATTTATTTATTTATTTATTTGTGCCTTGCCATTTGGATCTCTGTTTCACTGTTATATTGACCACAAGTGAGTCAACCACTAACACTGACGTCAGTTGAACTACTCGACGATGTGTCAGTTATGTGGAGAAAAATTGGCCAAATATCCAGTAATTCATAACCTTGGAAAACATGGAAAGTCAATACGATGAACTGTGCAGCTGTTTAATTAAATATGGTTGATAGTTTGAAGTATGAAAGTAAAATAAGACCATAGTGTTCAGTTTTTAGTTATTGCATCATCTATCAAACAATAGAATTATACAACATAAAGAGAAAAGTGAAGTCTCAAGACTGCCATGTGCCCCCTCCCCTTTCTTCAAAAGGTTTACATTAACAATTAATGGTGCTTTTGACCTTTCAATTATGGAAAATATGTCTGTCATGGAGGAACCTGTTGCATTTTTAATATTTTAGAGGAGGTCTTTCACTTGGCTGAAAATGAATGCTAGTTTTTTGTCATTGCAGTGAATGTATCATATTGTAATATCCTTATTTAATCAAAGACATTTGAAAAGTGCCCTTGTGACGTCCCTCTTCTCCTGCCTCTGTGAAGAGGGTTTGACCTTTAGAGATAAGGCTTTGTCTGGAGAACAATAGTTTTTTGTTTGGCATTTTTAAAGCATGACTCCATCAGTTTGTCGCTGGTGGATGTTGATGGGCAGCCGAGCGCCTCTGTATATGCTGTAACAGTGTGTGGGCATGTTTGAGTAATACATACAGTAAAAGCATTTGAATGGCCATGAGGAAAACTCAACAGACAGTTCATTCATCCTTTTCTGAAGGGAATGTGTTAGTATTACTGCTGAACCTGTTCTGCGTGCATGCGTGAGTGTGTGTTTGAGTGTGGTCTGGTTAACCCTAGATTACCCTGGTTAACCCATTACCCATATCCGAAATCCTTGTCCTTGTGGGGATTTTTTTTTTTTAGTTTTGGGTTTGGTGGGAAACAGCTTTTAAATCACAATTAGTGATTTATAAGTTGTTTTTTTATGTTAAAATGCAGAAAGTTTTCTGTGATGGGAAGGTTTAAGGTTAGGGGATAAAAATGTACAGTACATAAACATAAATAAAAGATTTATCCACCAAGGCACTCTACTAAAATGTCCTCTTGTTTTTTTTTTTTTTTTTTGTTTTTTTTTTTTGTACATATAGATACTGACTTAAAAAGATAATAATGCACAAAAAAATGTTTGAACCCCAAATTTAGGTAAAATACCATACAGGTGGAACTATCTGATCAAGATATCAAAGACTCAGAACTATCTGAGTCTTTTGTACAAAATTGAGTGAAACACATTCTGCTCTATTCCTTGGGGCTTGGGGCATAGATGAAGCAAAAATCCCTCTGAAAATTTAATTCAGGGCAAAATATGATTATCTGAAGTGGCTTGGCATTAGGTTTGTATGCAAATAATGCATAAATCATTAATATTTAGAAATCTCAGCTGAATATAGCATGCCTTGACATCTGGGATGGAATGAGGGAGAGTCATTTTAAAGTGACACCCTCAATATTATTATAGCACTATTATAAGACACACAAGCACATACAGTACAGTCTTTTGCATGTCAAGTATCTTACATTCATAGTATTGTAGATTAACCCTTTCCCATATATATATATATATATATATATATATATATATATATATATATATATATATATATATATATATATATATATATATATATATATATATATATATATATATAGATAATTGAGTAAAGGTATTTAAATGTTGATTAAAGTTGTCACAAATTTGGGTCACTGTGACTCATTTTGCTGGATCAGGTCACATTAGTAGACATTTCCCATTAGCAATAATAGACTTTATTTGAATAGACTTCACAAAAAAAGCATTGCACATATTAATCGTGAAGAATATCTGAGACTTAGCATCGAGTACTATCAGACACCTCAGACTATGTGTAATCTAGCATTAGCTTTGTATTGTTCACATTGCTTAATGGCCTTGTTCCATTGTGCAAGGCAGCCATTGTGTAAGTGTATCATATAATCAATACTAGGTCTGTTAGTGGCATATCTTCATCTATACATTGCACATGTCTCAGAGCATTGTGTTCATTGTGTTCTGTCTTTATTTTGCTCCTATTTGTCTTCCCCTTAATTTAACAGCGCATCATTACAAGCTACGCATGTTATAATAAACACATATCAGACCCGGTTATCGGCTGCACCTTTGCGATTTGTTGTTACGGCCAGAAGACAGTAAGCGTAACCTTCAACATTTTTTTAAATGTTTGCTGGCACTATAATAATTCTAAACGTGTCACAGGATAAAGTGCTTTCGTTTATTGTAAACCACCACTTAGAGCAAAGAAAAAGAGGAAGAATGAGAGAAATGAGATTATTAGTGTTCTTTCCATCTGCCGCCATCACTCTCTCCGAGCACTTCACACACTCTCTGCCCTCACCCCTTTTTGTTGTTGTTGTTGTTGTTGTTTTTATTGTCGTGGTCGTCGTAGCTTGCAGTGTAAACAGTTATCTTGATTCACCCGCCCTGTCTCCATTAGCCGTCATGAAAAATGGCCACATTTAGATTTCTCACAGGAGCAGTTTTAAGCGCTCGCTCGTGGTATGGAGCACAGTTACTTGGCCTGTCTAAAGTGTGTGAGATTTCATCTCTAACCCTGCTTAATAGTATGAAGTGTGTGTCTATGCGAGTGTCTGAGGCCCTAGACACCGCACAGGAGCACAGTTTTCAGATGTTTACCGCTAAGAGCTGTCCAACCACCACCCACAATCCAGTTTTGCCACACAGACTAGAAATTCCTCAAATGACAATTACGTAGTAGGCAGAGAAAGAGAGATGGACAGAAAAAGAGGGAGAGAGGATGTATGTATAGAGAGATCAGACTTGAAGGACTGATGAAAGAGGGGGCTGCTCACCCCAACCATCCTAGTTCATAAGGCCATGACACCCCCTGGTGGAAAAGCAGTGAACCCTGTCCCCATTCACTCCAAACCACTCAGTGAGAATGACAGATGATTGGAGATGGAGAAAGATAGAAAGATGCAGAGAGAAATAGTGGCTGGGTGTACAAAGCGAGTGAATAACTCACTGTAGAAAGACCGAATAGAGATGTATGCTTAGGAGGATTGGTTTGTGTCTTTCCTTTTCTTCTTCTATGCAAATCCCTTTGGGTTTATCAGTTTACAATGTGTCCTTCTTTAATATGTCACAGCAGACTTACAAACTCCGAACAGAAGAAAAAGCCTTTATAAGCGACGCAGTTAAAGATGATGTGTGAATGTGGGAATTCCCGGTATGCTTACTCCTTTCATTTTAGCGCCTGTCTGCTAGAGCCTGTGTGTGTATGTGTGTGTGTTAACATGTATTTTGACCAGCAGACAGGAGTGGGTAGTTAAATGTAAATGGTGTTTAGTCACCAGTGGCCAATTATCACTGTCAAGAGGGTGTAGGATCAGATTCTCTCTTGGGCGAGTTTTGACCCTAGTCTGGTGTGGGTCAGAGAGAGTGCACTACTTCCTGTCTTCCTGTCTGCCTTAAGTTCACCTCTCTCCCTCGCTAACTTCTTCTAACTTTAAATGCCTCTTTATTCAGTCCGTCTCTTTTAGTGAGTGTGGTAATAAAGCACTCATGTGAGTGTGTGTTGTTCTCTGACCAGGTTCTATTATAATAATTATAAACATATGGTGCCTGCAATGTGCACTGTGAACTAACAGATGTAAAGAAACAGACGCGACTTGTGACTTTTCCTTTATACCGAGGAACACGATGACACGTCCCTCACATGCTTGCACAAACATCTCACGTCCACGTAAGTAACGCTTAGTTTGGAACAGACCTTTCTTGCTCATTGTAACATTCCTTTGCTCTTAATTCCCAGAAGATTTTCATCACATTATATATCAAAAACCATATACTGTAGCTGTAGTTGTCAATGGGTTCTGCTTCCGGACTTTCCATTGGACAAGTGACAGACAAATGGTTGACTTATTTCGAAAATAAACTAAATGAAGAGTTCAGATGCAAAAGCCTCTAAATGCCATTTGAAATTTTCTTCTAAAATGACAATTTTTATCAAGCTTGTATGAGTTCAGCAATTTCACTTAAATGACAATTAATAGGTAATCTTCATTGCCATTTAAGTGAAATTACTGAACTTAAATATACAAGCTTGATAAAAAATGATCATTTTAGAAGAAAATTTCAAATGGCACTTAGAGGCTTTTGCATCTGAACTCTTCAAATATTTAATGTTTAAAAAATGTTAAAAGACTTACTTACAATGATTATTGTGAGATAATAACATTTATTGTAAAATATTTAATGATATCATAGATCATTATGAGATCATTATTGATCTATTTATGATTGTATATCATAGATAAATCATAGATGGACAGTAGATAAATATATATTTATCTACTGTCCATGACGCAGCAGTTGAGAACCACTGCCATTATTAATAATGATAACACACACAAGAAGCTCAGGTTCGTTCCACTTACATTACATTTGCCGTTTGATGTTGGACAATGTTGTGGTCATGCCAGCGTCTCTTACATTATGAACGCGTTTGCGACGCGCACACATTTAACGCGCACACAAGTAACGAAATGTTGGTCGGCAGGACAAATGAACCGAACGAACCGTTCGAGTTCAAAAATATATTCAAAAAATATATACACTATATACAACAATATATACACTCTAAAAAATGCTCGGTTGTTTTAAAGGATTAGTTCACTTTTCAAAAAACTTTTGCTGATAATTTACTCACCCCATGTCATCCAATATGTCCAAATCTTTTTTCCGAGTCATTTGGTTCATTCGGCGAAAGAAATTAATGAATTGATTCGGAAAAAGATTGGTTCATTTTGATGAATGAGTTCGAACAGGAGTGCGTTACAGAACAGAGCAAGGCGAGCGTTTCGAGCTTATAAAACTTGAACTTTGTTATTTATTTTCTAAAATGAGCGATCGTTTCGCTTGATAAGACCCTTATTCGTCGTCTGGTATTGTTTAAAGCCATTTGAACAATTTATCAGCAAAAGTTTTTTGAAAAGTGAACTAATCCTTTAACCCAATTTTGGGTAAAATATGGACAAACCCAGCCATTGGGTTACATTTTTAATTTTTTTTTAACCCAATGGCTGGGTTTGTCCATATTTTACCCAAAATTGGGTTAAAACAACCAAGCATTTTAAAAAAAACAAAAAAACATTTAAACTACTGGAGACAGGTAAACGTCCCAATTTGGGTAAAATAGGACAAACCCTGCCATTGGGTTACATTTTTAAATAAAATTTTTAACCCAATGGCTGGGTTTGTCCATATTTTACCCTAAATTGGGTTTATACAACCCAGCATTTTTTTAGAGTTTATATATATACAGTATATATATATATATATATATATATATATATATATATATATATATATATATATATATATATATATATATATATACCCCCAACGGAATAGAGATATGATTCACCAATAGAGAACCCCTGCTGTACACTGTGGTTTAAATTCGTGAAATATATATTTTTTTTTAGAAAAACAATTTACTCCACACACAAACGCACTACTGCATTCCACCTCAATGACATGCTCATTTACCACATAGCAATTACTACTAAGTAATGATTGCGGCCTCCTGAATTTACGGACAACTGAGAACTATTACAGACGCTCTAGCGAGAATGAGAGGGAATATAACACAGAACAGACAAAACATCTCTTGATTTCCTTTTTTTCGCTTGCTGTTTGCCCCTGATTTTCATCTCCCTTTTGGTAAAGAGAGATCTCCACATTCAAAAAGCGGCGCAGGGATGAAACTTGGTAATTGCCAGTAATGCCGTCCTCATCAGGTGGCTAATTAACAGTAATATGGCTCGTGTCTAGTCTGCTAGCATCCACGCAGCCCTAGCTTTCAGGCGACGCGAGAGGCGGGAGAACCCGGTTCACACTCTGATGATGCGTTCGGCCCGAGGGTCAGCCGGTCCGTGTTCATAGTACGCATACTCCTCTCCCGGGAACGCAGAGGTCCTCACCGCTCACCGTCAGAACCAGAGAACCTGCGATGAACCAGGATGCTACATATACGACTGATTTGTAAAAGACTCGTGGCAAGACGAATCCTTCATCTCTGACAGATGACGTTTAACCTGTCTCCAGTAGTTTAAATGCTGTCAGCCTCCGAGCGCACTGTTGTGAAACATTTAAGAGCTGTCAAACAGTCTTATTACAGAGTAAAGGTAGACTCTTGACATGACACATCAGACTGTGTCTCTGAGCCTTGTCCCACGCCTCTCCATCTCAGAGCACACTGCCGGAGGGGAGCGCTCTCACAATGAAAGACTGCTCGCTCTCGTTCGCTCTCTCCTCGGAAGTCTCTGAGGTGACAGACAGTGTTGGTGCATCTCCACTCTTTCCATTGTGCGGTGTGTGATGAAGGCTCGTCGGGTAAAGGCGAGGTGTTATTTCACATGTTCAATATTACCATTTTAACTTCAACCTAGGTGAATTAGCACCTTGTCACTCAGCAACGCAAATTCTGGTTTCAAAGAGCAATTAATTGTAAAAGCTGTTGTCAAGCCCACTGGATGGTACCTGTTGCTCTCCAGCAGCAGCTGTGCAATCTCTAAAAATATTTTTTCCTTTGCTAATTTACTCTGATATCAACTTTGGCGGCGCTGAAAGCTTTTGAAAGGCCTAGTAATTTCGCTCTCTTTCAGTCCTGTCTCATACCTTGCTGACGTACGGTACAGTTGGTTTCGTCGTTTCCAGCGGAGAGAAAAAGAGCGAGTGGTCGCTGAATAAAAGGATCGGGTTCCAGTATGACAACAAAGGCAGAGAAATATTCAATGCTAATGACAGCAAAACAATTATGCTATTCATAATAGTAGACGAAAAGAAAGATCTTGTTAGAGGAAACCTTGGGAGAGGAAAATATGAAGTGTTCTCACTGGCACAGTAATCACGGCATGCTTCCATTATTTTTATTCTCCCATAGCCCAATATAGTTTGCATTTAATGACAGAAACCCTTAAGCTAATACTTAATAGATTTGCTCCTAGACCTGATGTGTTTCCCCCCTCCTCATATATTTGATCTTATGTCTTTGTTTTTGTTTTGTTTAGTTTCTCAGACTTTGTTCAATTCGAGGTATTCCTCATAGCTGTGCTGCTTGCGTTCCCAGGTGCCCTTAGATGTGACGATCCGCTCTCAGAGGGATTGTACCGGCAGAACAACACTCCCTCCCTGTGTAGGGGCGCAACTCACACACACAGTATAATGATCATGCTTACACACAGCGAACGACATACACTCCAAACGTAATGAGAGAATATGCCCCGACTCTAGCTGGCAGGCGCAGGAGTTAAAAAAAGAAAAAAAGCACAAGTATGTCAACTTTTATTTGCTCCTTTATTCCACATCAATGGCAAACAATGTGCTAAAGTTAATAAAACAAATACAGAAAACACAGTCTGGCTGAGGCAGAGGCAACAGGGGTGTGTTTTGAGAGGTCGTGTAGCAATTACAGACGAATCTGTCGGAATCGCGTACTTCCGTGTTCAAGCTGCCGCGCGAAAGAAGAGCCGGCCCAATAAGCCACATTTGATTTAGACTTCAAATAAACAGGGTTGAAGCAAAGTTCCTGCAAATAGAAAGAGTGGAGGAGCGACATAAAAGAAAAGCATTGCATGAGAAATAAGCCCACATTATACCATTAGCTGTTAAAAAATGCACTTAATTCCTCTGTAGAGATGGAAATAAATCGCATCGAGTCTCGAGCATTGTTCCACGCAAATCCCATCGAATGGATTTAAGATGGCGCATTGTTTATTAGGGAAATATGGGGGGAGGTAGGAGAGCTGCTGTTCTAATTGCAGTAATTTAATCAGGATTAGAAAGGTTACCTGGATGAGGCAGGTAGCGCAAGGACACCGCTGCATGCGGAAGTAGAAATGCCTATTTTGTGGTGTTGATGTTGTCTTTTACATTAGCGAATTTACACCAGAGTTTGCGCTGGCACTCTTGTGTGGATAAATAAATAGAATGTTCTATTGTTTCCCTTCCTCCCCCCTCATCTCCCTCTCTCTCTCTCTCTCTCTCTCTCTGTGTGTGTGTTACTCTCTCTCTCCCAAGCCTTGCTAAATAGGAAGCAAAGAGAATCCATTTTAATCAGATTAATAACTTGGTTGATCACATATAACCTAATTTTCATTCAGTACTGCCCTTGTCCGCTGAGTCATATACGGAATGACCTTTGTGTCGCAACAGCGGCCATAAAGCACAGTAAGTGCCATTGTGCTAGCAAAAAAAGTTCAAGTGCTTTACATCACCACAAAAATTTCATGTGTCATTTTTTCTACGAATGCGATGCCCCTTCCACAAAAGGCCACCTTCCAATTGAGGGCCATTAGGTCGGGACTCGAGTTTCCTGAGGGCCTGGGAGATGGGAACAACTTCCCTCCTGCATTCACAGAATATGAATCGTCCTTTTAAAACAGATATGGTTACATATTAGTTTTGAAAGGTACAGTAACTGCCTCAGCTTAAGCTGTCTGCAACAGTAGGCCTTTTGTGTCCGCAAGAACTCAATAAGTGGCCTGTGATCCCATTTTAGCTCTCTCTCGCACACCATAACACACTGCCTGCGCGGGGAATATTGCGATTCGAGCGTATTTGAGGCTGAATGACGGCTGATGACAGTTACGAGGCATAGTCTGAAATCAAGCTCACCTTTTGCCTGCTTCTGTTTGTTCTCGAGTGGTGTTTCTGTTACTTTCAGAAGTTATTTTCTATTCCTTCATCAAGATAAATCTCAGCCTTGATTTACTGGTATGATTAGCAGTTTCAAAGGAAATCTGCTGAGATTTAATTATACAGAGAAAGAAAAAAAAATGGAGAGAGAGAGCGAGAAAGTCACGGACACACATGCATAGGCTTTCAGTTGCACAGCTCCACGCACACAAACAGGAAATATGAATGAAATATTTATGAAGTGGGCTGAACGACTGCATGCACCCATATGTTTCAGCCTAACAGCAGTTTACAGGCAGTTCTAATGTGATGAGTTTCCACTGAAGCAAAGAACACTGATTTACAAATTATATAGAACACAAAGAGGAAAGACAATGATAATAATTATTCATATTAATACATTTTATTAAACATTTTGCTCCAGCAGTTTTGAAAACAATTCTTGCATTTATTCGTGATAACCGCCATTATTCTTTCCTTTGATTAGTGAATGAAATTTCCTCCATTTATGTAACAAGTTCTTTGTTTCTTTGCACTTCCTTTTGAAAGAACTTGTTTTGTTGTTTAATTATCAGTTCTGGAGTCGCGCACTACTCGAGGATGAATTCTCGGCATGATTCATTGGGCAGCAATTCTTGTAAAATCAGGCCTAGCGTGCCTGTTTCCAGAAAATGTAAGAACTTTATGGGTTATAGGTTTTATGAAAGCCAGCATGCAAAAAAAGGAGGAGGAGGGGTGGATTAATCTGAGGATTAACACCATACTTTAAGATAAATCTTTTTTTAATATGAAACCTCATCCCCACTTATTGTGGCCAATCATTCATTTTGTGTGCGCTTTAGATTACACATTGTGTAGTTCCTCTGCACTAAGTTTAAGAACACAGCTTTTTTTGTTTTTGACAATCTCCACTCCACAAATGCATTCTTCATGCTGTAAAACTCAGAACAATGGATGAGCACATACTGTAGCTGTGCACATTAATGCTTCTGTAAATGAAAAGACACAGAGAGAGAACAGATAAGTGGAGCTTGGCTGCCCCTTCCAATCATGTCCTCCCTCTATCTATGTATCCTTCCCCCCATGGAAAAAATAAGGGATGAAAAAACAAAACAATAAAAAGCTAACCAAATCTCTGCTCCTCATTGTTAAATCCTCGCTGATCAGAATGTGCCAGACCCAAACCGACAAACATCATAGTCTGTCTCCAGTCCCTAATTGACTGCACAAGGATTGGTCACACCTTTTAAGTAGCGTTTCGTAATGGATTTCCATGTTGGTTGCACTTTTAACTGGCGCTGCGAATGAAAGGCAAAATGTCTCTTTATTATCAAAAACAACAGTGTTTTTTTCTCTCCTCCCTCTCTTTTTTTGTTGAAAAGATTATATTTGTATTTTCCTCCATGTTTGTATTTATTTAATTTTTTTTTTTGCAAGGTCAACCCCGGCTGACAGTTGACAAACAATCTCAAGATGGCCACATCATCTGTCCTGTAATTTTTGGGGGAGAAACGATAAGATGAATGCCATGTATCATGTTTTTTTTTTCCCTCCATCTCTTTCCCTCACTCGATTTTACGCTCAGATGTCTTATCGGCTTACAAAAAGAACTGGTAAGCAGGTGAAACAGCGATTTTGTTCACGCATGAATGTTGTCGCCGCTCTCGCACAGGCCCGAGACCAGTTCAAATCTCTCCAATCTGGACTTATCCTGTTTCTGCATCTTGGCACGGTGCAGGGATTCAGTATTATAGACAAGCTGGTCATCAGATGGGAGTTGGGTTTATTTCTGTGTCTCTTCTATCCCCCCTCAACCTCCTCCGTTCTCCCTCCCCTCTCGCTGGCGTCTCATCCAAGTTATGTCTCATTTTTTCTTACTGGACAGCTCCGACAGAATGCCCGAGAACTCTAATGTCCTTGAGAACAGAACAACTTTTCAGTCTAATACTTTGATTGATTTCCCCCCCTGTTGTTGTTGTTCTCCTGTTTTCTCTGACCGTCGTCTTCTTCGTTTTTCTCTTCCTGAGATCATTATTCGTATTTATGCCAAATCGTTAGGGAAAGGGGGGTGGGGGTGGGATGCTTCAACTTCAACAATGACGGCCACTTTGACAAAACACAGAGTATGTTTTTAATTACCTGGATTTTTTAATGTTGTTGTCATCTCACAGAATATACTGCTCTTGTTCTGATGTTCCTATTAAGTTCTCATTTGAATGCCTGCTCTCTGCAGGAAGTCCAACGCCCCTCCCCTCCTACCCCACATCACTTCCAGCAGCCCTCCAGTGTTCACCATTTCTAGTTTTTCATTATGCCTAATTGCATTAAGAGACATATCATAGAGGAGCGAGAGAGAGGTAGAGACGGAGGTGTCATCGCTTTCTAAAACACAATTAGGTAACACCTCATCAGGGGCTCTGCCTGCCTGCGGTTGACAGGTGCGTGAATGTTAGCGCGGCGGCGCACGGTCACTGTGCGTGCTTGACAACTGCTCTTCAAACGCGTGACAGGTGCTTTTCTGAGAGCCCGATCGGCGGCACAATCGGATACTTGATGACGTTTTGAAGGGGGTCTTTAACGCTAATGAAGCTGTTTCATGTGTGCCTTTCCCTCTCTGTTTACTTCAACTTTTTCATCTGACAAAATGAAACGGATGCTCGTTTAATTTGAGAAACAAAATTCAGCAACTTTTATCAAAACCGGGATAACGGTTGGGATGCTGGGAAGCAGAAGTTTTGGTGGGTTTTAGTTGTTTTTTTCCACCTTGTTCTTTTCATTTCTTTTTGTAGAAGAAACAAAAACGCACTGCAGAAGCACAGATTGTCATTGTGAATGTGTTTTTAGTTAATCTAAAACATGACGATGATGATGACCCGAGTGATGATGATGATGATGATTAATGAGAGTGATGGCAATGATTACACACATACAGGAAGAGTGTTCAGCCATCTGCCTGATTAAAAACTCATATTTATCATAGTATCCTCTCACTCGGCCTGGGCAGAGACAGATGAAGCAGATACAAAGAAGAGGGGTGGTAAAAACGAAATATATGTGCAAGATGATCATGTTTGAATCGACACCTTAAGAAGAATTATGTGCGGGGTTCATTATAAAGGTATCCAGCCTTATGCGGCATATTTGCTCTGTGTTTTGCTCTGAATGCACTATTGGATATTGCACCTTAGAGCTGACACGCGGAGACAAAGCCTAGAGAAGAAAAGTAATGATCACATATAAATATCAATATGAAAGTTAGAGTCAGTGCTAAAGAAGACGTATAGCTATTGATGTTTGAATAACAGTAGTGTCAGGCAATGAAGAAGAGAGAGGTGGTAAATAAGCAGCGAAAATATAATGCATTCGTTTTTTCAGAAGGACAAAAAAAGAGTCAGAAACGGTTAATCGAAAACACTCCAGAGGCATAAGAATCAAGCTGAGGCCGAGATAAAAACATAACCGCTTTCTATGCCTTGTGAACAAAACCATAAATAAATATATAATCAGTTAGTATTATGCAGGTTTGCTCTGAGAGGCATTATCTGTCTGGCGTTGCCTTCTCAAGTAAAAGAACATTTGACAGTTCAAGTCCCTGATGAAAAAAGGAGAGAGAAAGTTATGACTTCAAAAGTGTTTACTCACCATGTTTTTTAATTTGTCTGGGCATATGCAGTTTATTTGCATTTCAAATACGCATATTTGAAGCAGGTGGTTTAAATGCCAAGATGCGAATTGATGACAATCACCTCTACCATAAGCGTCAAGGGAGCTGTACTCGTGGCTGACATTAAAACTAAACGAACAGCAGCTAAACAAACACATCGAAATAGAACTCTGTTACCAGCCGAAGCCTCCCCCCGCTCGCATCCTCTCCACCCGCACTTGTATTTTAATATTCATGTACATTTAAATATCAGCAGCGTATATAGTGGTTTGCTTGAGCGAAGGAGAGAGAGAGCGTAAATACCTCACATTTGGGTGCACATAAATCTATTCATCCGTGTACCGGCGTCAAATGCCACCCCCCTCTCCTCCCCATATTGGCCGCCAGTTCCATCGCTTCCTTATTCATTTTTGTAATTTACAGCAAATCCAATAGCTGTCAATCACAAATTAAAAACTCCAAATTTACAACTGGGAGGAAACAGCTGCTTCTACATTTACAGCAAGACCACTCTAAAATATTAAAGACATGTCACCCAGCTCTGTGCAGCCCTACATCTGCGGCCATCTGTTTTCTATTAAAACATTACACCAAAAAACGCTGCTATTTCCATGCTTTTAGATCAGCACAGGAAAGCGAGACTGACAGTGTAAAACCTCCTGACGTGCTCAGCTTTTATCAACGCGCATTCAGAAGTGTCAGAATAAAAGGCTTTGAGTGGCACCCGATGTATTTGCACAAGTCACAAACGGAGTGGAGGTCACATTTTAAGGGCCTAGCTGACGGCGAACAATATCTTAACAAGCCGATCTGCTGCTTTTCTTGTCGTTTTCTCACTTGCTTGGCCCTTCCGCCTGTGAAGCAAAGAGCAGGTGTTGAAAAGAAATACGTTAAACCGGGCGGTTCGATGACATTTGAGGCATTGCGCGCGAGAGCGGAAAGGGGAGCTTTTGAAAAGCAACGTTGAAATATTCTGTTACGGCGGAGTGGAGAAGAATTACGCTCGGTGTCAAAGGTAAACAATTACAACATTCTGAGTCACTTTTTGGAGTCGGGGCAAAAGAAGATCATTGCTCCCTCTCTAATAGGTAATTTCCTTTGTCTTCAGAGCTGCATTTCATGTTTCCTTCCATGGGGTGGTCCCCTGAAAAAGAAAAAAAAAAAGGAGAGAAAAGAACCAAAGTAACGTGTGTTTGGCGCATGCATCAGAATTTCAGATGAGACGTTTTGTTCGCCATCTAGAACTGCCAACACAGAACAGTTTGTTGGTGGTATGTGGAAAAAGAAAGCCCGTTTGGCAGAGAAAAAAGGGAAAGTTTTCCATAAACTTCAGTAGTGCATGCAGAATGTTATTGTCTGAAGGAAAATTTCGTTTTTCACAGTGATATCTGCCGTTCAAGTTGTCAGTATATCCGTGTTCTCCCTACGATTAACAAGCTTGCTGTCTTTTTCTCTCATCCACCATTTAAAGGAAAAAAGCCAGAGCTCCCGCTGTTCCGAGCGACATCTCTCCCCTCGCCGTCGTCTCTTCCTTCCTCTCCTCCTCTTGTCTATGGCAGGAGTCACAGGTGTGTGACAATAATTACACATACACTCAGAAAAATAATGTCATTTCTCTCCATTTAATAAGTTAGCAGTAAAATGCAGAGGGGAGCGCACAGGGAGAGCAGGCTTAAATCTCATCTGATACCCGGGCCCCTAACTCAATCATATGGCTCTTAAGAACAGGACACGGGCAGCTGGGGCTCACTAATATGCATGCAATATGTGTGTAAAACGATACGCTTTAATTTTGAGCCCACTTTAAGAAGCAACAAAATCTGTTTATACGTGAGACATTTAAAAAGACGGAGGAAAAAAATAAAGCTATTTAACTCCCTCGTTCCCGCCAAGCTGTGACATCTGTTTAGTCTTTTCTTCATCCCTCTGCTCCGAACGCTCAATCCCAGGAAGACGGAGTTTTTAAAAACCCACTTTTCCTGCCTGCTGTTTATGCTAAAACTGAGCGCTTTGAATCTGCGGAAACACAGAGTTAAGAAAATGATGATTGCACGTTTATCTCTTTTCCTCTTTTTCGATGAACTTTGCTACTTTCGGGTTTCTGTTTTTACACCATCGGTATACTGAAGGATGATAAATAGAACAATAGGTTTTAATAATAATTCTAATTGTATGAGGAAAGGGAAGTCCACACCACGGCTATACCAATAATGACGGAGAAACGATATAGTAAAATTAATTTCAGAATCATCATTGAGACGGCCCATAAGAATCCAGCTGACTCAAATGTGTTGACGCTTCTATAGTTATCATTAGTTGTCATTCTTGGTCTTGATCTTTCCACCAGATGTGTCCAATATGATTTCTTTGTTTTTAGCAAGACTTTTCAGTAAATAAACAGCGCTTTCCTGTCTTTATTCGAAGCAGTGATGTCTAATGTACAAGAGTCACGGGGCTGGTAATGGACTGGTATTGTCTATTAGATTAACTATTCTAACCTAAAATAAAAGTACAGAATCTAGTTTTAAAAACATCAAATTGGCCCAGTTTATTTTTACCTTGTGAGGTTCTGACCTTCTCTACTTAATTAAAATCAAACAACAGTGTCATATATCAACTCCAACTGCAGTGTATGCTTATATAAACATAACTTTATTTTGAGTGAGTGTGGATGGGCCTTTGTGCCTGATTTTTTTTCCATACTATACAATTTGAATTGATTAAATACTCTGACTTTTGAGCGAATAAACAACGGTTTCCTTCCTTTATTTGAAGCAGCGCTGTCTAATGTACAAGCGGCTGGTAATTTGGTTGGATGAGGCTGTTGGTGTGTATGCGTATATATGTATATGTCGCCACTGGGCTCTCCCAGAAAGCAGGAAGTGTGAGGGAGAAGTGGGGCCTTTGGGGGTGAGGAATACAGGGGAGGAGGAGGAGAAGACGAGAGAGAGAGAGGAAGGGGGTTAAACATCAAAAAGCCTCTGACACATGCTGCCGCTGGCCCTGACCACTCCACAGATGCTTTTGTTCATTGCCTCTCTCTCTCTCTCTCTGTCTCTCTCAGTTCCCCCTCACTCTCATTCATTCCCTGTGTCTTTGGTGATACGCGCAGTACAGATATCAAAGTCGCACTGTCTGTTAAGACTTCAAACTGGGGGCCCCGTCCGTCAACCCCAATCATATCTGTGCCCCGCTCGCAGACTGGAGTGGAATATTTGATCTGTCCTCTTCAGGAGGATCAACAATCAGAAGTGAGGGGGTGGGTTGTTAAGACTCGGACGTTTGGGGAGGGGGCTGAAAACGGCCCACTTCACCGCACTTCAGTCGGACTACAAAGAGTTGAGCCATAGCCGCTAAAGGGATAAAGAGATCTTTACTCTTCAGGATCTTGCGCCGTTGAGTTTTACCAGCGTTTGACATCTGCCGGGGAGATACAGGCCGTTACTACAGTGCCATTTACAGAGTTCTTTTTGTACTTGTTTTGGTTTGCTTGTACTTTAAGAATCCGCTTATAATGGCATCTGATGGCATTATCTCAGGCCTGTCCATCTGTCCATCCAGTTATGACTATTAGTAATCCCAGACATGTGTCACATAGTATACTTAGTTCTTAAATCCCTTGTCTGTGAGATCAGACTGCATAATTACCTATCCCATTAGAGTGGGAGACTCTAGCCCCTGCATACTCGCACTGACCCGGCCCAGGCAGGAACAGCTGGAGCGACTTTAAAAGAAATAGTTCACATAAATATGACATTTGTGTCATAATTTATGTCCTTCTTAACCTGTTTGACACAAAATATGTTTTTTTTTTTTTTAATTGTACAGCTGCTTTTGTCCATGCAACAAAAGTTATAGATGTACAATAAAACACAAAACATCATCTTCAGAAGAAAGAATGTCATACAAGAGTAAATAATGACCGAATTTTCATTTTTGAGTCCTTTGAAAATAGTCTGTGTGTATTTCAAAGAGACCATCAATGAAACTTGACATGTCTCAGATTATATGACGAAATCCTTCTGACGTGTGCCATTATCCTTGAGAGCAATGCCAGCCTGTGATTGGCTCTCTGTCCATCAGCAGAGATGTTCCAGCTTCCTGCACGTGCGGAGGGCTTCAGTTCCTGCCCTTCCGTCCTGCGCTGCAGAGGGCACAGAGTGTGTACTCAGGGACCAGCCCTTCCACACTAACTCTTTTTCCATTCCTAATCACCCCATTTAAAGCCAGAGGTCAGAGGCCTGTCTGACTCACACATACGCACCTGCTGTAATCAGCCCAATATCCCTTAAGAGTGCCTGTCTTTACCCACCTGTGTTTGTGTGTATGTGCATGTGTATGTGTTTTTAAACTGTCGATCCTGTATTAGCCTGAGTGTGGCATGGCCTCTTGCATCAGTTATTGGTGTTGTTCTCTGAAGGTTTGATAATTATCATACCCTCAACACCAGCTTTACTTTCTACATATGAATGACATGTGAAACGAAGCAAAAGCATGCTGGCCTTAGGTGTTCAATGACTATTTTTAGAGGTTAAAATCTATTTTGTTCTTGGGATAACTATAAAATAGGCTAGAAAAACTATTGTCTAATAGATCAACTATACACTAACATAGCATGGTAAGAAAATTTAACTTTTATTTTGGCATAGTTTATTTTTGCCGTGTGAGGTTTTGACTTTCTCTGCTTAATACAGCAATTAAATCATAAAATATAATCTGGGTGGTTTTGTATTATTCTTCCATTTATTTTAATTTTAGTATTACCTTTTTTTACTTAGAGGGAAAGGAAGGAAAAAATATAAATAAAAAAATAAAGAAATAAAAAATAATAATAATAATAATTTTAATATTTATTTTATTTATTTATTGTGTAATTTGTTAACATACTTCTGTTACATTTTCCTCCTCAGGGTGGGTGGGTCAAGGTTTACTGAGTAAACCTTGACTTACTTTGAGTCCACCCTTAGCAGTTGTTAAAAAAAGGAAAAAAATAATAATGTATACTTTTATTGTTATTGCTGTACCCTATTGTATATTCCAATAATAATAATTTTTAAAAACAAAATCATAAAATATCTGTCAATAGCTTATTATTTCGCATTTTGTAAATTATTTTACTGACTAGACTAAAAACACCATGTAACAATTTTGTCTTATTTTTGGTTAAATATGTGACTATGTTAAATCGATGGCATAGTTTTGATGTTGATTTATATTTTTATGTAATTATTTTTTTGTTTATTCAGATATTTTTCCCTAGAAAATTTCTAAGCACAAATAAGGATTGAACAGGAATTATAAATAGGTTTAATGGGATTTTTTTATTGGTAATAGTTTTTAATGCAAACCTTATATTAAATGAACAGAAAATAAAACAGCTCATATTATAAATAATTTGACCTCCTAAATGTTGCACACCAACATTTTCTAAAAGTAAAGCACCTCCTTTAAATGACCCTTATAATATTGTTCCATCTATTGTTGATCTGATAATCTTTCCAACTTGGGATGTCAGTCGCTGACATATGATTATACAGTATGATTCCTATCACAAGTCCAGTCTGTGTACTGCAAACACAGTCTCTGATGAGCATCTATTTACTGTATATATTTCACTATATGGGCTTTGATCATGCACAGTGGGCACCTAATTACAGTGGGATGTAGACACATCGCAAACACCATCACAGAAGGAGAGAGAGATAGAGAGGTGGACACATAGAGAGAGAATGATAGGAAATGTCCAGGTCATATCGTACTTTTTGGCTGCAATATATAGAGCGCAAAAGAAAAGGAAAAAAGGCAGGACCAGTTATCTTCCAATTTTTCCCCAAGCCCTGTGATCGCGGCTAAGTGAGCCTCAACTGACCAGAAATGATTTGCCTCTGTCTGTTAAACACGTAATGGAGTCATTTAACTAGTCAAATTAGAAGCTGCAGAGATGCCGCATGCTTCATTACTGGGTTCCAATGGGCACCATTTTACATTTACGTCAGGAATGATTTCAGGGCAAATTAATGTTTTTATTGTCTTACACAAATACACCCCCCCAAGTCATAAAAGAGCAGCTCCCCCTACAGGTCACTCAGCATAACTATGTGGAACGTGCAGAGGAAAGTGGGAAATTATCCTGGTGCATTTGATATTCTTTTCAGCAGCTTAATAGTCCATGTTTGAACACTTTGAGAATTATATATAACTGACCATAAAGCATTAATTGATCAACGTAAATAGTAACGTAATGGAAAGCCAGTGTGCAGAGATGTAGTACGGTGTGGGGGACAGAGCTCTGGACCTCGTTAGAGGATTTGGACATTTGTGATTACAGACGAGACCCAGGCCTACTCGGCCCCGCCCCAGTGTTGTTTGATGCGTGTGGAGTTCTGTTCAATATTTGTCTTCCTGTGTATGGAGGCAGGGTGGTGGGTGTTACCACAGAGTCATTTGTCCAGTACTGACACAGTGTTTAAAATGGCTTTTGCGAGATTTTTTTTTTCTTCCCTTTTTGATTATTTCTGACGTGTTATTTTGGGTATGGTTTTGCTATGGACTTTATATAATGAATACAAACATATCCAGACTGTTTATCTTCATCAAGAACAAAGCAGTTTTGTATACCAGAACTAGTTTCATTTTTCATAGCATATGCAGGTTGAGTAATAGTTTTCCTTCATCCATGTCGCAATGCTGAAAAGGCCGTAATGGAATTGTAATAAAACGTCTTTTTCTTCTTCTGTCCGGAACTCACTTGATTGCCATCTCACTCCTCCTTTCTGTCTGTCCATCTCCGGCCATCAGAGCAATTAGATATTGACACACGTAGCGCAGTGTGATTGACACGCATAGCAAAGGCTCTTTGTGGAGAAATAGAGGCTGGTAGAGAGAGAAAGAAAGACAGAGAGTGCCCCTCCTCACAACCCCTGTTGTGCTTGACACTCTGTCGATATGGTTTCACCCAAACACCGGGTTTGATCCGCTCTCTAGGCTGGCAGACTTTGAGGTAAAGTGCTGCTGTTTTCTCTGTGATACACAGATATACGCTGAGTGTCACTTCTGCTGCGCTCTGTGTGTGCGTGGAGACCCACAAACAGCCACGTCGCTCCCAGTGCTGGCGGAGTGTGATAACCCCACCATGAACCTTTCTTTCCATCACTCCACTTTATAAGCTCTAACATTCACTCCTTACACTGTTGCGTTTGCTCTTAAGATCTCTGCTACAAAGCTAACATGAGAGGATGATGTCCAGCAGCTGATCAGAGACCTTATGTCAGCCATCCCTGCATTTATTGACTGACACTAAATAACTAGCTCTGGTCTAGAGCGCTACTGAATATTAATATTATATTGCATATTATATTATGTCTTTGTGTGCAAATTATAATCGATTATAATTGTTGTTCTTACTGTATCAGCAATTATACAAAGGTTAAAAATGATTCAATATCCATTGTGACATGTATGATGGATATTGTTTATTCATTTAGTTTCTTTAATTATTTAGTTCTTAATTTAGTTTGCATTTAAATTAGGGTGAGAATTAATTTAGTATAAATGTAATCTATAAACACAGCATGCGTGTTGCAATATCAGAATTATTGTTTAAGCGCTTTCATTATACAGAATCTGCCCTGAAAGTTTTACTTATTTATTTAGCTATGTCTCTTAACTTTAATTTCACTAAATATTATATGAGCCATTATTATTTTTTTTTTTTCTAGTCATTTCATGCAAGGGTTATATTTTATGTTACACAAAATTGGATATCATCCTTAAGACCTGAGTTTTGGTTTGGTGTGCAGTTTTAGATTTCTTCTAGCTTTTGGGGGACCAATAGATCTTTGATCAATATCTTTGAACATGAAGCACTTTTAAAAAATAAAATGATGTGTGGAAACTGGTTCCGACAAGGTGTCACTGTGGCCGCAAAGCTTCAGCACTGCCACTCTGAGCTCAATTGCTGATGTCTAAGTTAAACACACCCCCTCATAGCTTACAGAGAAAGAAATGTTAGAATAAATAAATGTGGAAATAATTAAATGTGCAAATAAATAAAAGTATAAATAAATAAATGTGAAAATAAATAAATGTAGACATAAACAACATAAATACGTAAATGAATGTGGAAATAAATGAAAGTGGAAATAAATAAATGTATAAATAAATAAATAAATAAAATGAATAAATAAATAAATAAATAAATGTGTAAAAAATACAATTATACATAAATATGGAAATAAAAATATAAATACTCATTTATTTGTACTTTTTTACATTTCTTTGTATATTTTTATTTATGTATTTATTTATGTATTTTTGCTTTTTTACATTTCTTTGTATATTTATTTATGTTATTTATTTTTAATTAAGTCAGTTTTGGTCAATATTATTATTATTATTTAAAAAATAAAATAAATAACAAAAATTATTATTAATAGTATTATTAACTTCAACAGCATTGGGTGAATGAAATGAACATAGATTAAATTATGACAATGTTATTGTACAATGTTAACTGAAAATGAGGTCAAATTGTGCCATTTCAAAAAGGACAATACAGATTTATAGCTTTCTTAAATTTATGTTAAATAATAACATAAAGTAATAGTAAACTAATAGAAATAATGGTATTTTTCACATCAAAAACATATTTTTTTGTGCGCCTGTAATACTTTAAAAGAATAAAAGAGAAGGGACATGAAACCACCATATTCATGAAAAGCGCCTTAAGCATTTTTTTTCCCTCTTGTTCTTCTCGGATTTTCCACTATTAAAACAAGACAAACAGTAGTCAAAGAACCCTCCATCTCTCTGTCTGCATTTGTGTCATTATTTCCTCCCTTTCTGTCTTTCTTTTTTTATGCTGTCTGCTATTTATTTATTGATCACCGGACTGGCTGGTTATCTTTGCATGTTGGGCAGTTATAGATGAATGCACAAAGCATTTCAATCTGAACAAGAGATCATTGTGCATTGTGGGTCCTCCCACGTTCTTTGGTCTTGCATTGTGGAAGTTGAGGGGTCGAAATCAGAACAAATGCTGCCATTTCCTGCCATCCCGTGCTCTGGCCATTGAGTGGCTGCGAAAACAAACGTGGAAGTGTTACTGATAACATAAAAATATTACCCGGCTCCTGTTGCCGACCGCTACAGTACCTTTGAGAATAGCTATTAGAGCAGAGACAAGTGGGTCCTGACTGTGAATATAGATCATGTGATGATGTACAGTAAAGCATGAGTTTATACCATGGGTCGACACATAACTGGGGCAAGGCTTTGATTTCGGACTTGATAAAGACACAAACAAACACTTGTCTCTGGGTTCTCAAGACTTCTCAGGTTCCTTGCTCTGTTTATCAGTGTGCCATCTCAAGCCCAGGAGTGTTAAATATCATAAGCTGGCAGTGACCTGTTATAAAGTTTATGTATTTACCAGTTATAAAAATGTGCATATTGTGGATTGTCACACTATCCCATGGTATTTAACATACTATATGTGATGTGATCTGGGAAAACCCACCACATGGTGAAATTTGACATATTACAATATGGTTTTGATACCATATTAAAGCTGGGTTCAAGCCCTTTCCAAATCTGTTTTTATTTATTTTATTGGTTGTCTGTAACAAAAGTTATGGTTATCTTAAGTCAGCTGATCGCTATGATTTTCAGAAACAGAATTTTGAGAAAAACAGGTTTAAATAACTGGTCACATCCTGCTAGCGCGACGACTGGCGCTCCCTTTTTATTGCCTTTTTTACATATCACATATTTTAGTAATCATCATAGATTGGGTATCAATTCTAAAGCTTACAAACTCAAAATTCATCCTGTGAAAACCGTTTTGAAATTGGACGATTGAGAGGCGAGCAAGGTCTTTTAGACGAGCAAATTCAAACTCTGTTCTCTTGTGCTCCGCATCATACCACACGATACACGCTGGATAAAAATAAATAAATAAAAACTTGCGTGCCGTTGTAGTTCACCCAGGAATGGACTTTATTCTGTTATGTGGTTTATTTTGATAGGTGAACTGTCTTTGTAGTGTTAAGAGAAGGAGAGCTAAACAGGAGATTTGTGTTTCCTCTATGGTGTTTCCCCTCCGCTCCGCCTGCGTGCATGTTGTTAAAGTGAAACGCAGTCTTTTCAGCTGGTCATTATAAATCGCTATTTTTCTGCAGTAAACTAGTGAATTTTCCCAAGTTATATTCAGAGATGATAAACAAGATGTTATAGAATAATAATTTAATAAAAAACTAATTTTGACAAAAAACTGACATTCAGTCTATTTTTAGACTTTACTGAAAACGGTTCACAGCGCGACATCCGACGGGTTTTCCCAGATCGCATCACATATTATTATTTGTAGAAGAAGTAGTACTAACAGAAATGGTCCCACTTTATATTACGTATTCTAAACTACTATGTAGGCCTAATTACATTTTAAAAAAGGACTTGTAGTGTGTCCATGTTGTTTTGAAAAACAATTGTGGTACTACTGGGGTGGGATACGGGTAAGGTTAGGGACAGTTTTAGTGGTAAAGTTAAGCTTAGATATGGGGTTAAGGTGTGAGGATAGGTCAACATTGCAATTTTTAATGTATTTACATAAATTAATTACTTATGTAATTATATCCATATATATATATATATATATATATATATATATATATATATATATATATATATATATATATATATATTATATATACTTATGTATTACACAATACGTGCATTGTTTTTACATAAAGACACCTCATATAAAGTGGGACCACAAAAATAAAAAAGCCTAGGAGTGCAGTGAACTGTTTAATCTACTGTAACATTTATGTCTTAACCATTTATAAACATATTGTGGATACATTTTTATCTTTAGATATCTCATATATTCCTGGTAGATACAAAACTAATGGAAAATTCATTATTAGGGGTTCAAGCTCGAATTGCTGAAACCCTAGTAATTGTAAGGATTGTTACTACCAGTAGTAGTAATAATAGTAATAATAATAATACTAATAATAAATAATAATAATTAAAAAAAATCTAAATCATAATCTAAAGCCCAGGAGTGTTAAATATCATAAGCTGGCAGTGACCTCTATTAACTTTTATGTTTTTACTATTTAATGGAATGTAAACATGAACATGAACTGTTGACAATATCACTATCACACTGTCACACTAGCCCATGATATTTAATATACTCATAGAGTAGATGCAAAAATAATGGATAACTTATGATGTCGATGATAGTTTAAAAAAAGTGTTTTTTTTTATTTATATACTTTTTAGTTAAAAGTATATAAGAGAAAAAAAAGAAGAAAAAAAAAACAGCACTAACAATCTACTCAAAGATCATTAGTCTTATAAAAGGCACCATACAATACAGACATAATTATGGTACAGAATGGTAAGGCTGTCGATTTGGGGAGGCATCGTTCATTATCCGAGCTTGTGGTGTGCTGTTAAGGTGAAGTCTCTGACAGATTGTGTGGTGGAGAGCCATGTCAGCAGGAAGGGTTACAGCCTGGACACACCAACACATCCAGAAGGTTCTCCACAGGACTCTGATGGACCGCAAATGCTGGAATAGCTTTCCAGGGTTCCAGTGGACCTCAGGAGATCAAACGAAGCAGCAGGAGTGTGAGAGAGAACGAGACAGAGAAGAGAGAGAGAGAGAGAGAGAGAGAGGAGGGTTGTTTGGGAGGGGGGAAAGAGGACGGGAACGTGAAAGACTGCGAGACTGGAGAGAGATACAGGGGTAATGACATTTCTCTGACAGGGGTGCGGAGTGATACTCTTAGTTTTCTCTCTCATCCATTCGCTGCTGGTGGGTGTATCCAGGGCCAAACCCAACGGTTCCCACAATCCAGCTTTCTGAAAAGATTCATAATTACTCTTAAGAAGGTAATAGTGTCAAATGAATGCCTGCAGGAACAAAGGATCTTATTATGCTTTCTTGTCAGTGTGTGTGTGTGTGTGTGTGTGTGTGCGTGTGAACATTCATGTGTATATCGGTTCATCTATTGCTATTACAGTCTAGAGGAATAGCACACAGTAGACGATGGGAAAGGGAAAGGAAACAGTGTAGTTTTACCCAGCCATCAGAAGATCTCTTGTGTTTATTTGGGGTCTGTGTGTTAGCTCTTGCAGTTGTTTTTTAACGTTTTTTTCCCCTTTGTAGTCAAGTATAGTTCACAATCACTGCTAGAGTCCCCCTCCCTCTCACACACAAACACCCTAATACACAACACATGTCTGAGAGTCGAGAGAACTCTTCTTATTGGAAAATCTTTCAATAAATCAATGTGACTTTAAACACATTTCCCCCGTGACACCCCTGACCTGATAAGAGACTCCACTAATCTCTTTTGAGGCTGTCAGTGTGCTTTGAACAAAATCTAGTTCGCATCTATCAGCAAGGTTATTTGTCAATGACTTATAATCCTAGGTAAATTTCTCTGGTTTTATATTAGAGGCGGCTAAGGGTTCTCATGTCTGAAGTTTCTCAGGCTTGGGAAAAGGAGGAGACCAAAGTGGAACAAAAAGAATGTTATGGATCTGCCTGCCAAAAACAATGAGAGCAGAGAAAAGTGAGGAAAAGCGGATAATTGTTGCGATTGTACTGAAATTTTAAACAGAAAGGATCTTTATTCGCTTGCCGCTTCGGCTTATTTTACTTTTATTTGTATTATTATTTACATATTTGCCATTACTGTTTTCACGTGCCCGCCTTTATGTGCACGCAAATATGATGTGGCTCTTGAGAAAACATGCAGTGTATGGTTCCAGCGAAGGCAGAGAGCGATCTGCAGCGAGCCGAGGCCTACTGGGTAATTTATGAAGTCTCAATTAGACAAGCACACAAAGTAATGATTCTCAAAAGCGCTTTGTCCAGCACACGGCGTATTAGATGCTGTCCATGCTTATTAGACCTGCCTCCCGAACTTCATAAACGGCATTCTCGGATGAATTATTAATAACACATTTGAGAGACTTACTTTTCCTTGACTGCCCATGGAAGCAGCTATTTAGGTAAAATAGACTAAAAAGCATTTGTAATTGATAAAATTGCCATATCTAAACCGAAGAGGTCTTTAAGAGCGTGAAGTGGATTTCGAGAAACTAAAGTGCTGTTGTTTTCCCCCACTATTGTCTGCAAATAGGCATACTCTTGTTTCCATGGATAAATGCTTTCATATCTGCCAGCTCTTTTTTTGGTCTTTACAGAGAATGTTAGATCTTTTGTTGTTTACAGGTTGTGTCAAAAACTAAAAAGCCTTGCCTTAAGTGCTTACACTGCAAATAAATAGTTTGACATTTCATATTCAACAGCGCTTTACTTTTGCTTGTAAATAAATAAAAGGTAAACAAAGGCTCCGTTTCTGGTGCGCACATAACCCTGGGTCTCGATACTCTCATTTTCTGTGTTTAATGATCTCAGGTGTATTTTTGCATGGCATGCCCACTATCATCTATCTATTAGATTAAATAATGACAGTCTTTTTATGTCACTCTTCTCTGTTTCTTCCAATGGCATCATTCGGTTGGCACGATTAGGCACTTGTGAGTGAGGGAAACACATTACTGTTTATTAAAGACATTAGTGGTGTGTTGAAACCAACACAGTGATGCTTCTCACTATTACACATTATGAGGTGTGTATACATTTGTTTAACATTAATATCGCTCTTCACTCAAGTATATACTCTAGTATTACCAAAGCAGAGTCGAGTCCAACTGATGATCACAGATGCTAGTTTAATTGATCATTTGCACCATAGTATCTTGCAGTCATGTATAATTAGTATTCCTATGGTCATACTACATATGTGTAACTGTCACTATTCATACAGATCTAGATATTTTATGTAGTAGTTGTATGTTGTACTTGGCCAAAAGTATGTGGACACACCCTTCAGATTATCATGTTTGGCTGTTTCAGCTACACTCATTACTAGCAGGTGCATCAAATCCAGGATACAGCCATGCAATGTCCTCTGACAAACAGACTCCCTTTGGGGAAGAGTCAGTGTGAAAGAACTTGATTTGCTTGCACAGAGCTTAAATCCCATTGAATACCTTTGGGTTAAATTGGAACGGTGACTGTAAGCAACTGCACCTGCCGTCAGTGGGTCTGAATAAAAGCAAACATCTAGTGGAAAGTCTTCAGCTTTACATAAGAGTGAAGAAACAAAGGAATTACCAACTCCTTATTAATGCCTGAGCTTTCCAAGTACATTCACTATACCATTCAAATGTTTGGGGTTATCAATATTCATTCATTCATTCAGGTATTCATTTATTTATTCATTTAAATTTATTTATTCATGAGTTGAGTTGATCAGTATTTTAAAAAAAAATATTTAAAATAAATATTCTTGTATTTGCAAAAATGTAAATGTAAATATTTGCTTAAAAATATTAAGCAGTACAACTATTTTAATCAATAACATTAAAGGGTACATATCATGCTTTTAAATCATTCATTTTTACTTATAAATCATACATTTGTGGTCTATATAAAGCATAACTGCAATGCTTGGGTCTGAATTCCTCATTATTATAGCTCCACAGGCCCCTTTTCTACCCCTTTTCTGATGTGCTTCTGTGAGCAAGTCGTTTCAATGCGGTCCCTTTAAATAAAAAGGCGTACCGTCTTACCCCGCCCGCTTTCCAGGTCGCTGAGTTCACGGTCTAGCTCAACTCAGGTTCAACTCTCCGCGTTCGGCCATTATTGTAGTTTGATAAGAGATACGATTACTATAGCTTCAAAGAACATTTTTATTCACACGTTAACAAAATGTCAGCAACGGAAGACTTGTCCACCAAGCCTTACATATTCGAGCCAGAGCGAGCGATTTGAAAAGACGACGAAGACGAACCGTCTTCATATGGAGGCAGGTAACGTTATGTAATTTAACTATGTTGTGTTATTAGTGAAAGTCGACTAGTTCTCTTGTTAACACAAGCACACTGACAAGATAAATGACTGCGGTCTGCTCTTACCACTAAAAATCTGTATTGATAATAAAATGATAACTTACGTTTAGAAAGCATCAGGAAACACAGCAGCTGAATGATAGAAGGAATTTACCCTCATTAAGACGAAGTCGATCGGCAAACCCTTCTGTATACTGGCGGAGGTTGTTGAAGTGGGGATCCTTGAAGTGCTTCAGGTCACTACATCCAGCAACCGAACATTTTGACTAGCCCTCTCGTAACTTCTGCATCATTGAGCTTGGACTGCAAACTTGGAGCGACAAATAATAATGGCGGATTGCTCGAAGTGTTGGACCGGTAGTCAATGTCCTTATTTGTCAGATTCCGCTGCAAATACGGTGACGTACTTGCTCAAAAAACATTATAGACAACAGAAAAATCTGAACAGGTTGAAAAATATGACCAAAACAGAATATAAAGATATAAATGAAGCACCTGAAGAGAATAATTTCATCTTTTATGTACATATAAACACTCCAAATCTACAACAAAATGCATTTAAGGGCTAAAAAAGTGGATTTTGCATGATATGTCCCCTTTAATAAAAAAAACATTTAATGCGCAGAAAATCGTCATATTTGAATGATTTCTGAAGGATCATGTGACACTGAAGACTGAAGTAATGATGCTAGAAATGCAGCTTTGCTATTAGAGGTATAAATTACATTTTATTCTAATAGAAGTTTAAATAATATCTTGATAGATTAAAATTTTTACTGTATTTTTGATCAAGTAAATGCAGACTTGGTGAGTATAAGAAACATCTTTCAAAAACATAAAATAGTTTTACTGACCCCAAACATTTGAACGGATGTATATGTATGTATATATTAGTTGGGCCCACTCATACTGTAGAATGTGTGTGTGTGTTGAAAATAACATCTTGAACATGATATGGAACATGATGGTTTAATTAAAAACACATTGACTTGAAAGCAAACACAAACACTTAAAAGCTAAAAAAAGGGAAAAAGGAGTTAGTTTAATTAAAACAATCCCTTGCTTCACACATTCTTAAAAATCCCTACACACACACACACACACACTCACACAACCACCTCTCTTTTACAGGGGAACTGGCTTTCACCAATCCCACAATCCCTCAACCAAACTCGCATATATTACAATCACCTGAGAGTAGCTCTCATCTGTGTGACAGTAAAGCTGCAAATCTTGCCGTCCTAAATCTCTCTCCGTTTAGCCCGCACTCTCGCGTCGCTCGCTGTTCTCAAGACCAAGCGTTCACCTCTTGGCCTCGCTGAAGAAACATCTGCGTGGTGTGTGGGGCAGAGGGGCTGTTTTGGCCAGCGTTCACGCACATATGCAGAAAAATAGAAATGTAAATAAGAGCAGATTCATAAATACTGCCTGTCTTAATTAGACCCAGTAAGAGTAAGTAGCAGATGTTAGAGCAGGAACTGTTGAATCATCAGAGACCAGTGGGGAAGCAGACAAAATCATATTGAAGAAAAAAAAAACACTCAGCCAGGTGCTCGTGATTTTCCTGCTCTGCGATCCATGAATCCACACACATGCATGTATGTGTGTGTGCAATGTATGGATTAGAAAACTGTTTCCTTCCTCTTTTTCATCCGCCAAAAAAAAGGCCTGCAAATGTGGAGAAAATAGAAGTGACTCCGGAGGTGCCTGGAGTCACAACTGTGACGTGTGTGTGAGATAAGAGCGCTGTTAAGACAGAACTATCAGCGCTTAAGCTGCGACACACTCTCGCTCTCTCATCTCTGTCCAAACTCCAAAATGAACGCAGGGAGATGCAACCCCAGTTTCTATCACATGTCACGAGCAGCAAAAGCCTGTCAGCCTACATTCCCACTTAAAACATCCAAATCTCTCTCCTTTTTCTTCTCTTACGAGAGACTGTTGCTTGATCTGAGGAGAGTATGTACTAGCTGCTCACTTGTGTGGGACCGCTCTCATGATTCCCTTCCCCCTGGAAAACGCAGTGTGTGGATGTCAGGTTCCCTCTGATAGCTGCTGTGTTGGGACTGCTGGGAAACCAGAGAGAAGGTGGCACTGACAGGTCCCGCCGAGCAGGATAAAAGGACTTGTTTCTGTTTCTACATTCTCTCTCTCTCGCTTTCTCTTTTCATTCTCTCTTTTTCACAACATATAAAGTGACTGACAGCGTGGCAGTGTAAAGGGACCTCGTCTGGAGCTGTCTGACTGACTCAGATGCGGCGTTCGGCGGTGCGTTCCCTCGACTGAGCGGTGCAACGGCGAACGAAATTAGTCAGCGAGAGCGGTGTGTGCGCAATGCTTGCGGAATAGATGCGCGCCGCTGCTCCAGGGACCTCTGACTCCTCTAGATTAGGGCTCACAATTAATACAACACATACACGAGACAGAGAGAGAGAGAGAGGCCTGCTAAACATGATCCTATAGGAACATCCCAGACACTGAATGTTTATGAATGAGGCTGCGTCTGTTGGTCTCCATTGTGATGAGCTTAAGTTTTGTCACATTTTCTTCGAGCACATAAAGTGCTCTGTTTGTTTCCTGGTACTCATTGTTTTTGTGTACGCCATGTAGGAAGCAGTTGCAACAAAGGCGAAACTTCACATTCATGTGTATGTCTGGGCCGTGCAAAAATTTAGAATTGAAAAACTGGCTGCCTTTGAATGCATGAGTGTGGTTGGTAATTGAATAAGCCACACCCCACTGGAATTGAAATGAAAGGAAGAGGAATTTAGCCTACTGAATTGTTATTCAAAAATATATAAACATTAGCAATATAAGTATTTTTCCACCCTTTTTTACATATTTATAAAATGTTTGAGAACACTTTATAATAACTACATGCTAATAATCATTAGTTAAGCATGAGTAAACAGTTAATTCATCATTCATAAAGCATTAATAGACATTAATTAGCAGTTTATAAATACAGCTATAAATGCTTTCTTCTTGATTTAAAAGCATATCTAAAATTTTTTTAATAATTGTATTTTCATCCTTTATTCATGATTAATGTATCATTTCTAAATGAAGAATTGCATTTTTTAGAAACCAGTTATTTAAGACTTTTCAGTGGTTCATAAGATTACTTAGAAAGTGTAAGAAAATGATTAATAAACTATTTAAATGTACATTCATACATCTTATTATTCAGACATATAGTGATGATTACTGAGTGTGTTAATAAATGCTTTATTAACATGTATTTATGCTGTAATTCAGGGTTAATTTGGGTAGTTGTAAAGCATTTAGTAGTGGTTAGTTAACTATGTGTGTGAACTCATCTAAAGTGAGGACTATTCATATCCTTGTAAAGCATTTATAAAGGAGATTTAAAGGCTGTTAAATATTGTTCTGTATCACTGTGCTGTGTTTGTCATATTTCACTGTTTTAGGAGATTGACGAGTCTTTAAATCTCCTTTATAAATGCTTTACAAGGCATGAATAGTCCTCACTTTAGATTAGCTCACGAACATAGTTAACTGTCAGCCGTCCCACAGGTGGGACGTTTGCCACTATATTTTTAAATCAATGATATCTTAGTAAATACCTTTAGTAATATTGACAAACTATATATCATTTGAAAGCTTACAATCTCTAGTTTCCATATTTGGTGACTGATTTTCAAAATATATTACAGAGGAACCATAATTTATCAATATGCAACAAGAATATTTCCATACTCATAAAGCGAGTTCAGACCTTTATTTTAAAATAGCAGAGAACATGAAAAATCATGAAAAAATGGTAGATACCTCAATTTGTTTTCATGCCAAAAGTTCTAAAGATAGCATCCATACAATTATTTTGGAAAAAAAGGACTGAAAAGTTTGAAATATCAAGAAAAAAAATAATGGAGGCGCCCTTATATGGGCAGTAATGGAGTCTGATTGTGCCCTAGTGAAAAAGTTTGGTACTGCGCTCAAACAAAATCTTACTGAAAGCTAATTTTTTGAGATATCAACCTAAAATTTGAAACACAACTTGTTCAGATTTTTGGCTTTGATTTTTCTGCAGTTTTAGAGTAGCCCAGGTTTTGAAAATATATATTTTATGTAAAATATAAATAATTAATATTTTTACATTGTACATTTCCATAAACTCAAACTTCTATAACTTTTTTTTCTGTTTAACTTTCTTAATTTATTTCACTTCTACAAAAATCTGCCAAATGTCTTCTTTAAAACAAGACCAATCATATGTCTATATTCCAAAGAATTCTTGAATTACAGCCATTTAAGTTTGAAATGTGCATTTTCATGTCTATTCAAAAAGGGGGGGGTGACAGTTAAGAGGTTAACTGACCACTACTAAATGCTTTATAACTACCTGTATTTACTACATTTATTTACACTTTCTAAGTGATCTTATGAATCACTGACAACTCTTAAATAACTGGTTTGTAAACAATGCTATACTTCATTTAGAAATTAATTGATCATTAACAAAGTATGAAAATACAATTATTAAACACATTATATGCTTATAAATCAAGAAAAAGCATTTATAGCTGTATTTATAAACTGCTTATTAATGTCTAGTAATGTTTTATAAATGATGAATTAACTGTTTACTCATGCTTAACTAGTGATTAATACTGTGCTGTTATTATAAAGTGTTACCAAATGTTTTATCAATTATTATGTTGTATGCTTGTAAATAAAATATTTTATTAAATTATTATTTTTCATAGATTGTCTTTGTCTATAAGACCAATAAATCGATAAGGCTTTTAAAACCTTTAAAAGACTTGTTCTTGACGAACTTTACTTTTCTAAATAAAGTACAATCATACACTCTAAAATTGCTCGTTTGTTTCAACCAACTTTGGGTCTTATATGGACAAACCCAAACATTGGGTTAACAGTTGGGTTAAACGTTGGGTTAAAATTCCAACCCAATGACTGGGTTTGTCCATATTTGACAAAAAAGTTGGGTTAAAACATCCCAGCAATTTTTAGAATAGAATTTCTTTTAATTCATTTAAATTTCACCTCCAAGTGCAATTCTGCAGACAAGATTTTTTATTATTATTATTATATTTTGTTATTTTGTATTCTTTAATGGCACATGAACCGTGTGTGTGTTTGCGTGTGTGTTTGGCCTTGGCCTATATTTGGCCCAAATGTATTTATATTTGCCCTGCAAAATAAAAAGCATGATTCATTCTCTACTCGTCCTGATGAACAAAAAATGACCTCCTGTCGTCAAACAAAAGATTCTTTTTATTTAAAAAAGGCATAAAGGGGGGAGCAAACACGAAGCGCATAATTTAAAACAACGCAACCCAAATCTCATCAGAGGGAAATGTGAAGCGTTCGCATTTAAGAGAAAACAGACAATGACAACTTTTACCAGCAGCCCTGCCTCGACCTTGTTAGTGGGGCACTCTGGTAATCTGCGCTTAATGATTTTTCTCTTTTCTCCCTCGCCCTCCCTTCACCTCTCCCTCATTCTTCCTCCTTTCTCTTTTTACATTAGACCACAGCTTGAGCCTGAACCGCAGAGTGTCACAGTCATTTAAGACGCAGCCCTAACGTTTTTTCCTCTCTCACATTCCAACGCCATTATGTTACATTGTTGCAGAAATAAAGAGCCGTATTATGTTCCAGCAGTAAAGGGCACAAGTGGACTGAGTTTTTATCTGCTGAACGAATCAATCAGGATTATGTCAGTTGAAAAGAATCACAGACAGCAGTCGCCAGCGGACGAGGCCGTGTATGTGCGCGAATTAGGAGAGGATGGTAAACATACGTACGGGAAAAAGCGTATAGCGCTTGTTGAGTGAAGTGTCGTTTCTGCGAGGCTCTGTTTTATTCTACACTGTTCTCTCACAGTCAGAGGATATGTGAAGACACTGAATTATCATTTCAGCAGAAATGATTACGCGATGCAAATGGAGATCGAATGCCATTTCCTTCCATTAATGCGGGGGATTTAGTGCGGCTGTCATGCATTGGCCATCGCCGGGCCTGTGGAAAAACACTGAGGGAAGAATTTGGGAGAGGCTTAGACCGGGCGAGCTTCGGCCAGACGGGAATATTCATTACAGCAGTGCACAGAAATGGATAGATGACCTCCGGAGAGATTGAAAGATCGCCCGAGGTCCGGATGAAACTTTGAGATGTGTGTGGATGCTGGTTTGAAGATGCCTGTATCTGTTCATGAAACGTGTCTTTCATTTATTTAGTGGCACTCACGTGACGGGACGGAGGTCATGGCCTGAGGGTCGCCCTCACAACCTGCTAGTGAATGAGCACACAAGTGAACAGGCATGAAACGAACACATTTTGTTTGTCAGTGTAGTCGAACAAATTGTTCCACTGCACCGCGTTCGTGTCCCCTGTTGGTAGCTTCGAACGAGCGAAGAGATTTGTGTTGCAGAAGTGGTAAAATTGTCGATTTTGTTTAAATATCCTCTCTTGGCTTTGCTTGAAATGGATGATGGAAAATTTCAAAGTGCTGCATAGCCATTTGTATTGTATTTATGTATTGCAAAAAAAGGTAATAGATCAAGCACATTCCATTATCCCTTATAAGATCATTAGCAAATATAATTAGATATGAAAGAGAAAGTAATTTGGGTTCAAGAGGGAGAAAGCGCTATCAGGCACAGAAGACAGATTGCAACATCAGTGTTTGGCTTTGAATTGCATCAGTGGAGGTAGTATCAGTGTGAGAATCTCTGCCCCAGAAATAGACTGAGTCAGAGAGCAGAGCACATCCACATCCCAGCCCTCCGTTTTCTCCGTTTTCTCCGTTTTCTTTTCTTGGCGTAGTCAGAGTCTGGAAGTTGCTCTTATTCTGGTTAATCTGTGCAAGTCAGAAGAGTTTTCGTGTCGTTCTCCATCATCTGAGGCAGGTTTATTGCTGCCTAGTCATCCGCCGGAGTAACAAACTCGCTGTTTGTTTTACCTTCACAGTCGCCCTTTCCTCTCAGTGCATTTTAACTTGAAAAAAGCAGAGGTCGCCTGCTTTCTCCGTATACTTATCTAAAGGCAATCTGAACCCACACAAGCGCCAAACGTACAATTCTGCCGTTTCCTCCAGAAACATTGGGTTTTCTTTTACGCTTTGAGGGGAGAGAAGGGGGTGGTGAGCGAGGATTCTTCTAGTCTTTGTGAATCCCACAAATGGTATTCATAAACATCCTGTATTCATTAAAACCTTCTAAAAATATGATTTGGGTGCACTTCCTTGCGTTCGGCCCGCTTATATGTGTGTTTGCGTGTGTGTGTATTCGCAGGCTGACTCGTATTTACATATTTATAAATACTGGGCTGTACAATGAGGTCTACCTTTGCCAAAAACAACTCTTTTCCAGCAGCACCGGATGCCTGGGAGAGAACAAAGCCACCCTCCATGGCAGAATGTGCGGTGTGTGTTGTGTTTGCGTTCAGCAGGAGATGTTGGTGAACCACATCACTTACATCTAGACTTCATTCATATCGAAAAACAGAGACTTTTAGACTACCAAAAACAGCTGAACTGAAGTCTTCTTGTAAACAGAGGATATTAGACTAAGCACTTATAAAATATCATGCAGGGCACGTGCAAAATAAATGTTCCCGATTCCTTTCCATAACGCATGTTCTGCCTTATCTGATTGTTTAAACATGTATTCAAAAGTTCTGAAATTCATATCCTCAATTAAATGACCCCTGTTCTCAGGAAACCTAAAACGAGCAGGCCTTTGAAACACAAATATTCACTAAGTAGATTTCACGGTAAAAATAGAATACCTGAGGGAGGTCAGGGTATAAAGCGGCCCTGTGTTTTAGATGGGAGCGCTCTTCGCCTTAACTCTGTGGTCCGGGAATAATAAGAAGCAGTTAGGAAATGTCAGGACTTTGACTCAGACAGCCCCGCTTTTCCCCAAGTGTGCTGGCCCTTGTTAACTGAGCTTGCTTCCAGCCTTGTGCTGTGCTATTGTTCTGTCTGCCTTTTCATTTAGCCATTCTGTTAAGCATGACACTTGTATTAACATAAGATGGATCCTGGAGCTATGTGTCCTCTTACCATATGTCTTGTATTACTTTCCAGGGCCCTCTCTTGTCTCAGAGTGAGAGTGTATTATCACACTTGAGCAGTAGAGGGCGCCACATTTTCTTGCTTCTCCCCTTGATTCAGTGGTGGGAGTAGTGTCATTTTCATTACCATTTAAACGTTCTCCTGTTTATCATGTAAAAATAATCTAACTTTTCTTTTTTTTAATTTGTATCGGAATAATGACAAAGAAAACGAATGTTTGGGCAAACACAGACACATGATTCAAGCTATGAAGAAAATAGACTGATGACAACATAATGTGACAGGCCAGAGTATGATAAATATTCCTAGGGTGGCAAAATAATTAAGCAATCACTCCACATGCGGACAGGGATGCTTCAAAATTGATCAGAACAGGAGGAGGAAAAAGTTGCTAGGATCGTAAAGTTGGTGTGCTAGTCTCCAGATCGCAGTGGCAGTTGTTTGGGGAAAAGAAATGGCGTCCTTAAATAATAACATTCCAGGTGGCTTAGTTAATGAAGAGTGAAAATCAAATATGGGGTGGAATCTGTAACTCATTACCAGAACTTTCTTTAAGAGGAAGTCACCAAGAGCACTGGCCCCTGGGAAGACCAGGCGTTTTAAAACCTGAGAACATAATTTATTATCATTATGGTTATGATTATCTTAATTTCCTCATGGACGCACAACAAAAAAATGCCAGCAGACAGCTGTAGAGCCGCGACCACGGTATAGCCGTACAAAACACTGCCAATCACTTCAGATTTGATAAATATCAAACACTTTATCTGTAGATTAACATGAAATATCAGCAGGTTAAAGGAAATTGACATTGAGTAACAAGATCTTATTTTCAACATGAAATCGGGCGGGAAGATAATTCGAGGGCTCATACTGCCATCTCTTGGACAAAGTGTGCACTGCACCCTTCAGCCTGAACGGTTGAAGAAATCAGTGGTTTTGCTTTGCTTATCTTTGGTATTTATTTTAAGTTTTTCTGGTAACACTTTACAATAAGGTTCATTAGTTAACTACATTAGCAAAGATTAACAAATGCTGAAGAAGTATTGTTCATTCTTAGTTCATGTTCATTTCAACGTTTACTAATACTTCATTAAAATCTTGTTAACATTAGTTAATGCACTGTGAACTTACATGAACTAACAATGAACAGCTGTATTTGTATTAACTAACGTTAACAAAGATGAACAAAAACAGTAACAAATGTTTGCTCATGGTTAGTTCATGTTAGTTAATACATTAACTAATGTTTAATTAATGAACCTTATTGTAAAGTGTTGCCGTTTTTCTTTTGATGTAGGTTACACGTTATATTAAGACTCCAGACCAAAAAAAAAATAAAGTGGCCTAGCTAGTAAAAGCTGTTTTATTTTATGATTGAGATCACATTACAAGTCGAATACTACTCTCTTTGTACGCTGTATTATTGGACACTTTTTTTGTTTATGGAATACATTACTTATAGTTGACTGGGAATAGGTATTTCTGTAATGGCATAAGTAACTGAAAACTGTTTTTTTTGGCAATACTTTTAGTGATAAACAAATCACTGTAAAAAAAGTTGCTGCATAATGTTTTAAGTACAATCAACTTGGATGTTTAAGTCATTTCAACTTAAATTGCATTACCTTTAAAACTACCTTTAAAATGTTATGTTTTTCAATTTTATATAACATAAAACTAATATAATTAAAGTTGAAAATTGCTTAACTTATTTTGATGAGTTAAAGCAATGTAAAAACACTATAATCTATTCATAATCTATTGATCATGTATTTTTTGTACAGTGTACTTTCATATATAAGTAGAGTAGTGGCATTTGTGCTTAAAAAAGATGTGCGATTATTGAAAAAAAAATATTTGCATAAGAATAATTTCTATCTGAGAACACAAAAGTGGTTCATTATATTTCTTAATCTATATAAGCAATTTCAGAAGCGCCTGACATCTGAGTGGAAAGTGTGTCTGTTAAAGAAGAGCACATCTGAAATGTGTGCATAATGCAAAGCGAGTGGGCGTCAGCGTTATTGCTCTTTGGCAAATCTAAATGACGATGTTTTATTCCATTATTAGCGGGGAACTGACTCCTCGTTTCATTTCCATAACATTTCTTGCGAGAGCACACTCAAATAAATGCATGTTTTAATTTCATTTTGTCATTTTCATAGAGGCACTTTAAAAGAACACGAACTCGGAAATGCACTCTGTAGATTTTATTGGCAAATAATTTTCTTAGAGGTTGTAGAGGGAATTAAACAACATTTATATTATTTAGTTCAAACGACGATAGCACATAAATAGAAAAAAAGAAAAAAGCAGTAAGCATTTCGACCGGATTCAAACTTCAGCAGTAATTGCACAAGTGCAATGTTCACAGAGTTATTGTCTTTATATTAGAAGACTTTATATATTTATATCTTTATATTCAGAGCTGGAAGAAGTCTGAAAGTGTTCAATTTATCCTCCTCCAATATCTAATATTTTATCAAACGATTCACAAGATGCGTTTTCTTTAGTGGCATTAGAGGTTAACGCAATCTGAATGTAGAAGTTAATAGTCAACATTTAAACACACACACACACAAACACACACACAGGCATTACTATGGTCGTTCATTTCTCCAAATGTACCCAAAACCATTTTTTTCTCTCTGCTTTGAAAATCATAATTAAGTGATCAAAAGCAAACTGTTTTTCTTTTATTCATTTTTGTTCGAAATATTTTTTTTAGTCAAGGGAATCGAATGATGTTCATTTTGGCCACACTTAATTAGACCTCAAGTCAGTTGAATTCTTTATAAAACATGTTTTAGTCATTATCACACACTGTAAAAATGAATACGGCTGAATATGTTCAATCTAATCAATAAACTGAGGCAACACAATACAATCAATATTATTAATTACATATTAGAATTGAGTAATAACTAACCACATTAATAACTTAAAAGTTAACCATTTAAAATGAGTAGAATTTACACATTTTTAAACAAAAGATATCGGAAAAACAGACTAACGTCAAAGATGAATTACGAACTCAAGAATTAAGAATTCTGAATTAAGAATTGGCCCAACTAAAACACACTCTGATTCTCCATAATGGTGACTTAAAAATACAGTTTTCTCCTTCAGTGATTCTGCTTATCATCTGGTGTCTTCAGTGTTGGCAATGTAAAAAAAGAGTTACTTAATACATCTTTGACGTTAGTACTGTTTTCTGATATTTTTGTTTTAAACAAATGTGTAAATTCTACTCATTTAAATGGTTAACTTTTAAGCAATTCATTTGGCTAGTTATACTCAATTCTAATGTGTTCAATTTAATTAATAATATTGATTGTAATGTTGCCTCAATTTTAAATATTCATTTTTACAGTGCAAGCTAATAATAGTTCTTTGAATTTCATGTCCTTCTGAGATGCCAAATTTAAAATAAATGATATGAAACATAATAATATGGTTGATTTGACTCTCTTTCTTTTTTCTGTTAATGATGGTCTGTCAAAAGTGTATATTTGAAAGAGAGAGAGAGAGAGAGAGAGTGAGAGAGGGGGAAGGGCACAGGCCGGTGGTGTTAATCTGCGTTTGTTCTCTTAACCTTAGTTCATCTGTGGGCGGAGGAAGAGGCGTCCCAAAGGTTTGGTCCTGCTCTTACCCCTGAACATAGCCTAACTGACACAGAGATGCAGGACTAATCAGAAACTAACATCACCTCCCCTACTGGACTGAGCGGCCAAGAGCAGGCGGCGGAAAAGAGGACGAGGATTGTGACAATGAAGGACATTATCTTATCAAAAGCATTATTTAACGTAAAAGACTTCAGAGAGAAAGAAAAAAAGACTGATAAATTGGACAGCTCAGATGGTTTCCTACACGAGCATTCTCGCTGGATGGAGGGAAGAAGATCTGTTGATGTTTAGTGAGCTGGAAACAGTGAGGGAAAAAAACAACATTTTTTTGCTTCCTGTGTTTTATGTGTCTTGAATCCTCCCTTGTGTAGCTGATAAATACTTTCTGTGTTTTTAATTGCTTTTTTGACTTTGACCTAGTGAGGAAACGTTGAAGTGCTTGTCCCTCAGAGCAACACATTCCTTGAACCAAGATGGTGGAGAGTTGCCAGTCTCAGAATGAGAAAATGAGAAACCGTACAGACTTCCCTCTCGCTCTCTCTCTCTGTGTCTCTCTCTCTCCCTTTCTCTGTCGGTGTTTCTCACTGCCCACTGAATCTTCACCAGTGTTATTTGTCTGAGGCTTCCTAAACCGTTCCTCTGGACGTTTGGACCAACTCACTACACGTTTGGAGACCAAGCACATCCTTGTCAAAAACTCAGCACACTCTTAGCAGTCAGTGCCTGGACGTCAAAGCAGAAGAATGACAATCCAGTACATTCAGGAAAGAGAACACTGCGTTTTAAAAGGGAAGCTACGCCTTTTCTTTGAGAACTGGCTCTGTGATTTCACGATTTGCTCTCCTGGCGTGTTTGTGAGATGTTCAGAGCTGAACTCCTGAGAAAGAGGACGCTGTAGCACTCGAGACAAAAAAAACAAAAAAACAGCCGAGGTGACGGAAGAACTAGTTTACATGGAGCGTGTCTGATGAAACGAGCACGAGCCAAGGAGACTGCGAACGCGCAGCCTGCAGAAATCAAAACAGAAACGCGGCCCCTAACCCTTCATGCTTTGATCTCAGTCTTGCTCACTTCAAGTACTCTGGTTATGAGATTGTGTTTGTAATATACTGCCACCAATCAGTGTTGCAAAGTGTTACTGACTACTGAAATGGTTTGATGTATTCAATTATTAAAGAAAAAGAAAAGAAAAAAAGAAACAAGTATTGTCTAGCCATAGATACAGTCATGCGTTGTTGCATTTACAGAGCTAGCTGTTTTAAGAGTGTAGGTATTAGATTGGAGTATTCTTCTCTAGTACTGTAATTTTTGCCTTTCACCTTTGTAAAATACCAATAACATTAAAAGAACAGGAAAAAAGAGAAAGATTGACAATCTTCTTCTGTTGCTGCAAGCATATAAACCCATACAGTATATATATATACCCATATGCCTCATGCAAGCAGATACAAACTGAGGTTTCCCCCTAAAGTATTTTGCACTGTGATAGTAAATGAAAATCCAGTCTATACAGTACGCAGATCGCTAATGGAAAATGAAGGTGCGTGTGTGCGTGCGTGTTTGTGCGTCCCTTGACGTTGTGGACTGATATTCTCTCTAATCTTTTGTGAACTCTGCTGATTTGTCTGTGTAGTTCAAACTATTTCATCTTATGATGGTCATCTATGTTGCTTTGAGAATCAATTCAATGAACTTCATTGAAGTCATTGTGTGTAGACTGATGCGTTCGAGTCCAGTCTCTTCAGATATATTCTTTAGTTGTCCTCTTTGCAAAAAAATAAAAGAAATAAAAAATGAAAACACATCTCTGAAAATTGAACTTGTTTTTATAGTTTCCAAACAAGGTTATGTCTTATTGTAAATGCTACGATTAAATAAAAAAAATAATAAAGTCTCAAAGTGAAGCTGTTTAGTGAACTAGTTTCAGTAAACTAGTACAGGCTACGGTAAGGTAAAGGACTTATGACAGGGGGGTCAGTGATAGGATATGTATTGACCAATCCCTATATACACTGGTTATAGATGAGCACACCTCTGGCTCCCTCCTCTGTGTAGTATAACTGAGCATCTCTCTCTCTCTCTCTCTCTCTCTCTCTCTCTCTCTCTCTCTCTCTCTCTCTCTCTCTCTCTCTCTCTCTCTCTCTCTCTCTCTCTCTCTCTCTCTCTCTCTCTCTCTCTCTCTCTCTCTCTCTCTCTCTCTCTCTCTCTCTCTCTCTCTCTCTCTCTCTCTCTCTCTCTCTCTCTCTGTCATTCTGGACTAATATATGAGCATTCCACACCTCTGAGCTGTCTTGTGGACTGTATGATTTTCATTTGGTTGCTGTATCTTCATGGCAGATGCTTTGTTTTGTAACTACTGAACTGTACTTATAATGAGAAATAAAATGTATTCAAACTATGAAACATCAGTGTGAACAACTGAGCATTTTTTGGGCTACATATTTGCAATTTTTACTCTGAACTTACAAAACGTTTTCGTGAGGAAAGGGTGCAATAATGTACCACAAACTAAAGCTTTTTTTTAAGAAATGTATACTTTTATTCAGCAAGAACAAATTAAACATTAAATGTATTCCATATAATTGTAAAGTAATTTGATATAATGTTACAAACGATTTCTGTTTCAAATACATGTTTTTCTTTTGAATAGTTTATTCATCGAGCATCACTGTTTACACAAAATATAAAGCAGCACATGAAACAGAGAAATAAGCATAAGATTCGGCATATTAGAATGATTTCTGAAGGATCGTGTGGCACTGAAGACTGGAGTAATGATGCTGAAAGAAATTGGAAGCTTTTTCCATCACAAAAATACAGTATATTGCATTTTAAAATTGAATTAATAATAAAATTTGTAATATTACTGTTTTATTTTGATAAAATAAATGCAGTCTTGGTGATCACATGAAATATTTAAAAAATATCACCGATGTATGCATTTTCATTTTGATGTTCATGTAAATGTACAGTATATAATTGTGAGTGGAAAAATCTACCAGCAGAACAAGACAAAATGCACTGAATATATATTTTTAGTGACAAAATGTTGCTTTTTGAGTTAACATTTAAGAATATTTTAACATTTGAGAATATTGACATTTTATTTTAAAGACAAAATACAATAAGCAAAGAGGACTTTTATGGGCAACAATTATATGATTAAGAACTAAATTTTAAACCCAGCTCTTCCTCAAATAGAATTGCAGGGACACACACATGGCAACATTTCAGCACACGTGTGAGCTGAGGACTTGTACGATAGACAGCAGAAATGATACAATTCTCTGTCCTCCATGTTTCTCTGCACCCCTGACTCCCATGTTAAGCGTAGTACATGGTGTTAGCTGCAGGGCTACAGGCCTCTGTGCGCGCGCGCGTGTGTGTGTCTGACTCGGGAGCAGTACGGATTATGACAGCTCGCATTACCGGCTGTGTTCCTGCTAACTGTGGCTCTCTACCCTAGGGCTATAGCCGTGTTAATTCCCAAACCTGTGAGAGCTGGGAACTAGTGTGCCAATTGATGCTCATCCTATTTATTTTTCAATTTTCTCTTTGTCTTTTTTAACTTTTTTACATTCTGTAGTCCATGTGAACATAAAATTCAGTATTGTGGCCTAAATTACCTTTTTTTGACTTTCTAAGATCTGATCCAAGTGGAATAAGCTTTATGCCAAGCGTCACGTGACCAAACCGGAAAACAGGTCTCATTGCATCCGCTTGTCAGAGAAAGAGTTAACGGCCGTAAGAACTGACTACGATATCTATGGATTTTTAAGGTAATTAGCTAACCTACCTAGTTGACTTTGTTATTGGCATTTTATTACATTTAACCCTCTGGGGTTATTCGGGTCAATAATGACCCAAAGCGTTTAAAAAAAAATGTTAAAAATCGTGGCTTCATCGGAATGGTCAGAAACTTATTGACTTTAATGGTACTTGGTATATGAACACCCAAAAAATTGGGGACAGGATTTGAAAAGTCTAAGTGGTCGTAAAAAAAAACTAGTCACACTCACATTTTTACACACTCATTTTTTATGTTTTTTTAAGCCATTTGATTTATGAGGACTTTTGAAATGTCCTCATAAACCACCAATAAGTTGCACTACCAGTGTAATACACGTCATTATACAAACTTGTGTCCTAATAAGTCACATAAACAAACCCACCTTTATACACAAACACACCAAAAAATTCTGATTATACAAGTGTTTTGTATTTTTAAAAAGCTCAGTTTGTCACGAGATGGCATCCATCTAATTTCAAAAATTGCTTTTATGAGGCCTAGGCTTGACTCCAAAATGAAATACAGCTTTAAAAAAATATTTTAAAAATATTTTAAAAATATTTTTTTTTCTATTATATTCAATGGGGAAAAATGTTGTCATAATTATTACATTAATACTAAATTATATATATATATATATATATATATATATATATATATATATATATATATATATATATATATATGTATATATATATATATATATATATATATATATATATATATATATATATATATATATATATATATATATGTATATATATATTACATTTTCTCAAAACACCAAAAAAGAAAGAAAAAATATAATAAAAAACAAGTAAAAAAAATATATATGATTTTCTTTTTTAAATATGAATCCCGCCCTTCGGCTCAATTTTGACCCGAAGGTCCTGAGTGTGACTGTTAAACGAAGAACCCCAGAGGGTTAAATATCTAAACGTTACTGTGAAGAAGAAAAAATACTAAATGTTTAATTATCAATCTGCACATGTGAGGGACATTGGTTTTGCTAATCTTTGCTTGCTCCTTTTAAGTTATCTTGAGTAATACCGCAAAAAAAAAAAAAAAATCATGAAGCACATACAAAAGACCTGGGCTGGAAGCGATGAGACCTGTTTAACAGAATGCGGAAGTAAGTTGTGCATAGAGCCTATTAGCCGATATGTCTGCTGTTTCTCTGATGTCATTAATTGTATCAGAGAAACACATATGAGCACAGGACATAACTCTCAAGGACGTTCCCTCTCTCCAGCCCTCTTTCAGAGATGGATTTGCCCCGTCACACACTCGCGCAACGTAGGCCAGTGACACACGATAAACTGACACCCTTTGGCACAGAGGCCTGTTGTGTCAATACCTCAGACAGATAAGACCCTGCTCTCTAAACACATGAAAACCATTCTCACGCGCACATTTACACACCGCAGACTGAGAGAACATTTTCCCATTATAGTTCCGTATTTCATGTTTTTCTTAACCTTTTCCTGTGGGTTAGCGGGGTCTCGGTGGAGGGAAACCTGATACCCTTTAGTCTGATGGGATCCATATTTGTGTTAACCTGCCGTCAAGAGCCGGTGAGGGGAGGTGTCTGAGGTCAACGCCTGACTAATTTTTAAACGGATCAGCTACACTAGACCAGATGGAGAAAGGCCTGTACCTAATAAAACTCACATCCTGAAAAATAACCGTTTCATTTCCCTGCACCCCCTCCTTGTGTCTAGCTTGTCTGGAGCTGTAGAGTGAAGAAATTGAAGAAAGTCAAGCTATATCTTTAAGATTTGGATGGATGAATAGATAGTCATGGATTAGGTTTACTACATTATCTCTAAAAAAATAGTAACATTGTTCAAGTTTTTTTTCGAGTTTTTGGTAACACTTTATCCTTGTTACACACATGTACAGTAGTAATAACTATACATTATGCATAATTACAAGCAACTAGCCATAATCAAACTTCAATCCTATAACCTAACCCTAAAGTAAGTGTGTGTGTTAATTAGTACTCTGTACCTAAATGTACCTGTAATGTGGTAATAGTTCTTGTTACAGTGTAGTTATACATTTAAGTAATGAGTAATATTATTTAATAACTTGCACTTACCATTGGGTTTTGGTTTGGTTTAGTTAGCTGCGTGTAATGATTTTTTACTTTTATTAATAGTGACTACATATAACATGTGTAACAAGGATACTAAAGTGTTACCTTTTACAACATTAGTTCAACACTTCATTTTTTAATGCGGTAGACATCATGAACTAATAATGGACAATGATATGTAACATTAGTCCATGCATTATGAATGTCTTATGATTAAATTAACATTAACCTAAATTAATAAATGCTGGGAAAATTACAATTTCGATATTAGTTAATGATATCTGATGCATTAATGTTACGAATTGAGCATTATTCTAAAGTATAACCCCAAAAATACTTACACCCCTGCATTTGACCATTCGATTATTTTAGATCATACTGTTTTTCCCTCTTGCTTGATGGTCTTGGCTGGTTTAGGCTGGTTTCACAGCACTCAAATGTAGCGAATTAGCAGCTTGTTTTTGTTTTAATTTCATTTTTTTTTCATGTATCAATTATGTAGTAATTTGGAGTATGAGTATGGTAATCTTTTAGTCACCATACAAAGTTATCAACACTGAAAAAAATCAAGATTTGTTATGACAACATTTTTTTTCTTTGTCAAATCAACTTAAATCATTTATTTAGTTGAGATAACTTATTATTTTGAGTTTCTGATGATTAAATCAATCTCCTTCATTGTATTAACTCACTATTTCCAGTTCAATCAACTTAAAATTTTAAGGCAACCAGGTTACTTACTTTTTTAAGTTAAACCAGCAATATTTTTGTACAGTGAAGATAATATTTATTTGTATAAGATATATTGATAATTAATGACGATATACACGTTTGTGTGCGTACATTTATGTGTTGTAAAAGGTATTTCAGCGCATTAGTGTCACTCTGTCTCTGGTGTCATATTTATGTGAGTGTGTGTATGTAGCTGATGTGTTTAAGAGGACTGCGCGGCTGGGTTGCTGTGTGCCAGCACTTGTAGCTGGGCAGATGGTGACCTGCGCTTGAACCTCTCTTCTCTCTCATTTGTTCAGCTGGCTTTCATTTGGCCTGCATGCAGGCTGCATACTATAGCAAACGCAATTCTTAATTCACACCACCAGGTGGCGCTATAAACCAACTTATAGCAACAATGCTTCTAATGGAGGCTGAACACTGCGATCTTTGAACACCAACACATACGTATACTAGATTACAATCAAGAAATGGATATTACATCAGTAAATCTTCATAGAAATGATGTGAGAGCTTGTGACAGACATTCAGACCTTATATTTGAGTTCTGCCATTGAGTCAGTCGCATGGATTATAGCCTGTTTATACACTAGCATACTCTTGTCATTAAGGCCAACTAAATGATATCTAGAGAGAAACGCATTGTCTGCCGAGAGAATTGCACTCTATTTCCATTTTCAATCTGCAGTCAATCCGTAATCAATCTTATCATACGTTCTTTGACAGCCTTTTCACATTTTTACACATTTTTGCGCACTCTTCCTCTCTCATTTACACGCACGCAGACAACAGTCATCTGTCACCATTCGAGAGCTCTCTGGGCGTCTGGATACACACCGTGTCATAATGCTCATCATCGGCGAGCACATACAGTCTCACACACATACACATGCAACTTAACAAGAGTGTGTGTGTGTGTTTGCTCAGCTCTCAGGCAGGGTCTTATGAATCGATGATCATGTGGTATAAGAGAGATAGATGGCTCGGAGCTCCGTCTTGTCTCCTCTAATTGTAAAATATTAGTTACATTAGAGTGTGTTGGGTGATTAATGGAACTTATTTGGAGGTGGCCCTTCCTAACCCCCACCCCCAAACCCACACACCCCCCACTGCCAAAGCCTTCTCCACTGACTCCTCCGAACTCAGGGAATTCTCTTACAGCAGACAAATTGGTCCTGGGACAAAATAGAAAGGAAATGATGAGAAGAGAGAGGAAGATGGAGGTGGACGGGAAAGAGAAACGTGGAAGAGTCGTATGACACTTGTAACAAGAGAGCCAGATATTTTATTCAATTTTACATCTACTTCCAGGTAGCTTACATGCAAACAGTCATATACTGTAGGCCTATTGCGTCTGCATCGATATGTTCCGTGTCTGCATGGGGAAAAAAAATCAGTATTGGTGTATATAAAAGCTGATGGGAAATGTTATTGATACCTGAGCAGATGAGCACTTAGTCCTGCTGGAGGTCCAGTGACGCTCGGCCTTGCTCCCCTTTAGCCACACTGTAAAAAAAATCCGTTGAATTTACAGGAAAACCCTGGCAGCTGTGGTTACCAGAGTTTTCCTGTTAAAAATACAGTAGCAACATTTTAGATTTTACAGACTTTGACCGTATTTAATTTTACAGCAATAAACCGTATTTCATATTATACAATGACCTTCTTTTTCACTTCCAAAAACTGTAAATTAAACAGTATTTTACAGTAAAATTACATTAAACGTACCATTATTTATATCACAGTTATTTACCGTATATAGTAAGGAAACTTTCTGTTAACCACATAACAGTTTTTCACTGTAGCATTTTTACAGTCTTTTACTGTTAAAATCACGATCATTTTTTACAGTGCAGCCATTAGAAAGCCATGGATAATGTTATGGCTAGCAGAATAACTCCCAGTGCTGGAGCTTCAGCCACACACACCTCCATCCTCTGCCTTTGTTCATATCAGTCTGCTTAGTGCTGAGGACTGTGGGAAAGGGAATGTTTTGATTGTCTTTTGTGGAGGTGGAGGCCTTGAGAAACAACTGCTTGCTGCAAATATATTCTCTTTCATTTTTATATCTCTTTCATTATATATTATATCACACACACACACACACACACACACACACACACACATGGTTTTGCTATCTTTGTGGTGATTCTTCATATAGGCGTAATGATTTCATATCAGATCAGTCTGCTTAGTGCTGACGACTGTGGGAAAGGGAATGTTTTGATTGTTTTTGCAAGTGTGGAGGCCTTGAGGAACAACTGCTTGCTGCAAATATATTCACTTTCATTTGTATATCACTTTCATCTTATATTATATTACACACACACACACACGCATGGTTTTGCTATTGTGGTGATTTTCTCATAGGCGTAATGATTTTTATACTGTACAAACTGTATATGCTATCCCCTTACACTAGCCTACCCTTACCCTCACAAACTCAGCATTTTTACATTTTCAAAAAAAAAAATACATTTTTGTTATTATGGTATGTTTACTCAATATATTGCTTGCAAAAATATTTATGACATATTTATAACAAACTATTTCATAGCTTTTTAAAGAAAAACTGTCATGGTGATTGTACCACAAATCATGTAATCGTTGTTTTTTGCTCATTTATTTATACATTTATCTATACTTATATATTTATTGGTTTAGCCTAAATTGTTTATCTTTGAAATCTTTGACATCACAGCCGTCATTAGCTTTGTCAATTAGATTTAACCATTAACTTAATTGAGTCAGATCCGATTAAATTAGACATACACAAAGGCTGATGTTTCGTGCTTAATTGTAATGATAATGTGTGATGAATGTAACAACAAATGAAAATGAAGTGTGTGAATAATTGTATTTACTATGACACACAACCTGCTCAGACTCTGGATATATTTTAAGATTATGGATAAGCATTAATACAGACTTACCCATGTAAACTAGCTGATATGGAAATACATATTTTAAGGAAGACCTAAAATCTACAGTAAAATTGAGCCCCAATTTACATTACAATTTACTTATGAAGAGCTCTGGCAAATGCAAGTTTTGGTTCTCTGTGTTCATATAACTGTCACCGTCCCGTGTACGGGCGCCTAACTTTACTTCGATTTATTACTATTAAATCCTAATCTAATTATGACAAACTATATATCGTTGGAAAGGTCTAAGACTCCTAAATAGATATTTGACTGCTGTTTTTTGCTACAAATTATGAAGGAAGAGTAACCAATAAATTTTTGACAAGAGTGCACCTCTAAAAAATCTGCCTCATAACAGACCTTTGTCACAATTCTGACCTTTGTCACAAAAAGCCAATTGATCGACTTTTAATCATTGCAAATTCTGTTTTTATGCTAAAAGTTAATAATAAAACAAATAATCTAATATTTTTCAATAAAAAACAAATAGTATAATATTATTCTCTAAAAATTATAATATGTATATATTATCCTCTAAAATATAATATTATTTTTATCGCCTTTTTTATTATATCACATATTTTAGTAGTTATCATAAATTAGGTATCATTTGAAAGCTTACGAAATCAGAATTCATCCTGTGAAAACCGTTTTGAAATTGGACGTTGCGTTACCATAGAAACGGTATTTTTGTATTAGGCCCCTCTCCTTTTGGGCATCATCTTTCATCATTTATTATCAAAACCTTTTCTAATCTTGACAAAACACATATTGTCAGAAAGGTCTGAGTCTCAAGGTTCCATATTTAGTGACAGAAGTGATATTTGGATAGAAATGTATTAATTTGTTATGGCAGAATGCATACAATTAAATTCAATGGAATTCAATGGCACCCGGTGGCTATTTTTGGTATAACGCCTAAACAAAATCTCATGGGAACTTCAAAATTTGTGATATCAACTTTAAATTTGTTGTAAAAAATATTTTGTAAAATATTTATTTTATATTAAAAAATATATTAATAAATAATATTTGATTTACTGTAAATTATTACTGTAAATGATTGTTTTCTTTAAAACAAAACCAAACTTGTGTATATATTCCTAAGCATTCTTGAATTACAACCATTTAAGTTTGTATAGTGCATTTTAATGTAAATTATCAAAAGGGGGGTGACAGGTAAGGGGTTAATGATTATTTCTATATGAACATAATAGCTTTTTTTAAAAAAATCATAGATACCGTAACTGTCTAATGTTACAACTTCACAGAAAGACATGTTACCTTAAGCATCATTCTAAATAGTTCAGTGTCGGCATAAATGTCAGCGTTATGATTATCCCAGCTTTCCCGTACATACCAAAGTGCTGATGCATCACTTAGCCATACAGTACTTTTTTTTTTTGTCTAGAATGACCAAATTCAGAGTGAAACTCATCAGGTATGAGATGTTCTCTTTCTCTATACTTTGCAAAACACACACTTACACACACAGCATACACGCACACACTCCTGAGACATTTATTATGTGTCTGCCGTGACAGCTCAGCACTAGAATGTGCAGCAATATGCTCTTTAGGGATAGAGAGAAGGAGAGAAGTGAGCAGTCCTGCAGATGAGTACTCATGAACTCTTCCTCCCTGGCCACACAGATACCCACACACAGACACACAGTCCTGCTGAGACTGCCTGACACATCGCTCTCATCGCATGATGTATATACTGCCTTTTACCCATGAGCCTTTCTAACTCTTGACCAATCACAGGAACTCCATCCAGACCCTTGCCAGCACCTCTCATGCACTGTCAGTAAAGGAAGTGGTATATTATCCCAAAAATCCTTCCTTAACTTTCAGCACACTGTTTCTCGAGACATGTCCGTGTGGAAAAACAAAACGAAACGCTCTGGAACACTTCAAAGAATTCCATTTGTTCAGAAAAGAGAGAAATGAAGCCAAGTAAGGAAGATTGAAAAGAGATATAGTGGCAGGCAGACTGGGAAATGTATAGCAGAGAAACAGAGAGTATATTAAGAGGTACGCCTGCTGCATCAGTTTGTAATCTAGTTCAGCGGTTAACATGGGGGCTGCTTCCCGGTGGAGCTTTTTAGAGTTTGCTTTTGATACATACACACACAATCCCAAATCTCAAGTTGTTGTTGTTTTGTCCCTTGGAGAGTCAGACTACAGCATCATTTCTTCAAACTATTTCCATTAGAGCTGCATTTAGTGCTATACAATCTCTCAGAGCTTTTCTTTTCAGTTTGAGAAATATCCATTGTGGTTGACTATAGAGGCTCATTAGCGAAATTCAAAACTGTTCCTTTTTTTTGTATGGAAACCTCTTGATATCGAATATATTTATAATGATAAAACTTTACTAAGGTAAATATTATTATTGAGCCCAATGCAGGTGCAAAGATTCAGCTCAGTAGTGCTCATTGTACTGGTGTTTTTGCTTCTTTGTGTTTTTCCGAATCAGAACGAGTGGATCTGAAGGTGTGATGTCGGTTTTAGTGTGGAATCTTCTCAGCAGGGTTTTGGGAGCAGGTGGGGAGAGATAGTGCGTAGCGCACTAACGTTGCGGAGGGATTTGGGTGTTTGGAAGCTCTCTTTGCTGAGTAATCTCCCAGCCTTTACAACACGCAGGTTATTACTGGCCGACAGATGGTACATCACTTTTTACTGCTCACACCTTCTGTGGCTTGCGTTCTCCCCAGACACACACTCCCTCTGTTTTTCTTTATCTTTTCCTTATCTTCCATATACTGTAGGTGACACTCAAACACACACAGAGAGGGACAGAAAGTTTCCACTCAAATATAAGCACAAGGATATGTAACATGCTCCACAGAGCAGAAAACCCTAGTCCAACACACACACACACACACACACACACACACACACACACATGTACAGCTTTGTGTGATTCCTACAGATTTATCATATTTGAAATATCACAAAGGCCCATAGTATCATTTTATCTTATAGGCAGACATACAAGCACCCAAACAGATTATGGGTATGTTGTTCATAAACATTTTAAGAACAGAAATCAATATGGCATTTAGGATATATCTTTGAGCACGTTTTTGAATTTAAACATTTATACAACAGTATGTTCTAGTCCTTGATTCAGACTTGTTAGAGCACAGTCCAACAGTACTGGGACTTTTCACTGTTTACATTGTGATGCTTGTCTCTGTCTTTCGACAGACTGTCAGTTTGTGTATTGGTGTGTATTTTCAGTTACTCTTTCTGCAAGTTACATCGTTATGCCAGAGGGTGGTGACGAGTGACTGTCTTTATGAGTTAATCATTGATCAATTCATTTATTCAATTTGTTCAAAACATGGATTCACTTAAGAATGATAGAAGTGACTTTATAAGTCAGTGAACGATTCATTTATTCGTTTAAAAATCCTTTGCTTCATCTAGAACAAAGAAAAATAAACTGATTGCATCCGAATATGCAGCGCAGTCTCATCCCAAGACGTCATATAACTGAGCGCCTTGGGACGTCTTTGACCATACGTCAATATCCGCGTTTTAGGGTCCCTTAAACATCGGTTAGATGACGTTATCTGAATCCTAACTTCTACCCCAGATCTAAACCTACCCCTAAATCCCGTTAAAGGTAAAGCGTTAGGTGCATGGCGTCCCAGGATCATCATATGACCGATGTTTAAGGGTACCCTGAAAGGCGGATTTTGACGTATGGTCAACTGTGTTAGAATATGCCTACTTCCCCTACTATATGCAGTAGCTCGATGACAAATAATATGTAAAATCAATAGACAATACTCATAAAACAGTAGGTGAGAAATACCTGGATAATTTGAAGTGAATGATGAATGGATGCTTTACTATCCAATTAGGCCATGGGAAAGGAATTTGTGAATGCCAGTAACTGCAGCCCGTTCTCATCCCAAAGCGCCATATACAAACGCTTTTGCAAAAGCGTAAATATACAGCGCACAGGGTACCCTTTCAGCGCCAAATGAGACGTAAAATAAAGCGGGCAGAAGGCGCCTCCTAGTGGCCTAACCCTACCCCAACCCCATACCTAAACTTAACCGTCTCATTTGGCGCTAAAGGTTACCTGTGCAGTCTGTATATTACGCTTTTGCAAAAGTGTCAAAATATGGCGCCTTGGGATGAGAATGCGTTGGTAACTGACACTGGTAGGTCACTTTACAAGGACAATATGACGAATGTAGCATGTCCGAATTACATTTATACTGCACATTAAAACTGTATAGAACAATTACCAGTTACAAAGTAAGAACTTGATCAAAAGACGTGCCTTACACAGAGACAATTTGATTTCGGATGCAGCCAATTTCTTTATGAGTTAAGTCATTGAATGATTACTTCAGACCGATTTGTTAATCATTCAGGAATGAAACAAGATAATTGTCTTTATGAGCAAAGTCATTGAATCATTCATTTAACTGATTTGTTCCAAAAACATTGATTCCCTCAAGACCACTATACTGATGTTGCCTTATTTAGAAATATTTGAATTGCCGCTCCAAAAAATGAAAATGTAAGTCACTCAAAATGAACTGTTTTGTGAGCTGTTGTATAAAAGCAATATGACTTGCATTGCTGTTGTTGTTTTGAATACCTAAACACATTCTTATTTGTGTGATACTGACGCAGAGCGGAAGTGTTTAACTCAGGTGAACTCATTCATATCTACAGTGAGAGTTGAAAGGATGTGAGTGTTTAAACCCTTAATCACCCGTAGAGCGGAAGTCTCTCTCTCCTTCAGTATTCCTATCTCGCTCGTTCTCAAGCTGGAGTTACTCACAGTGAGCATCTGAAAGTCATTAGAGCTCTGCAGTCTGTCAGGTGCCAGCCCATACACACACACACACACACACTAAACATGCAGTATTCCTCCCAAACAAAGCCACACACATGCAGAAACACACATTCATGACATGCTCATGAGCTATTATTCCTCAAAGACATGCCACACATACACAGGGACACATGCTCGAGTGTGTAAACACACACACAGCAAAAATGCTGAAGCCCTGCAGGTTCTTTCTGCTGCATGGGGCAAGGGATTCGTCATGTGCTGATGAGCTGTTATAATAATATATGAGCAAATCACAAGCATTCTGCAAATTAATCATTTTTCCTCCTCAACACCCTTCTACCCGCTCTTTCACTGTCACACACACATACACACTCTTTGTTACTGAGCGTTGGAGAGGGTGACTTCTAGCAGACAGACAGAGGTGAGAGGCAGCATTCTTTCACAGATGGTAGGTCTGGCATCAGATGGAATTTATATAAGACTGATTTTGATTACATGCCAAAACACCTCCATGTCTCTCTCTGTTTGTGTGTGTATGTGTGTGTGTGTTTGAAAGTTACAAGAGATAAGAAAAGGAGAATAAAAGGAGAGGGCAAGAGCTGGTGGCACCACAAGAGGGAGCATTAGACGTGTCTTCAGGATGGAGATGAGATGATACAGTAGATAAAGACTAGATTCAATGATGTTAATGTGTGTTATATAGAAGAGAGAGAACGAGTGAACTGAATGAATAAATGTGATTTTTTGTTCTATTTTAATTTTTGGAATGATAGAACGGTGAGAAGGACATTGATGGAGTGATATTGTAGAATTTGCAGGAAGTGGGTGTTGTCATTGGTTCTCCCCCTCCTCCTCTCCTTCACCCTCTGATCTTCACATATGAGGCCTTCAGGGGTTAATTAGGCAGGCGTGATAATGGCACACCGCTGAAAATAATAGAACTCTTCGCACTCTTTTTCTCTCTCTATTTTGAGACAATGTTAGAAAATGATGGAAAGGGGTAAGAGGCAAAAGGGTTGTTGGAGATAAAAATCACCTGTCATTTCCATATGTTGTTTTGCAAAGCTTTGTATGTATAGAGGTGCAAATGTCTTCATGTGTGGTTTTTGGCCATGGAGCATTTAAAAGATTTATTGGCCAGTGGTAACAAGTACATTGGAATTTTTACTCACACAGGACTCACAGTTTCGGGAAACAGAATGAAAAAAATGTGGAAAGGACTGACACATACTGGAGAAAAGAGAGAATGGAGAAATAAAATTCCTCATACTAGTTCATGTCACTTGGCACCTCAGTTGCAGTAGATGTGAATCACTGGAGTGCTATGAAAAGAAGAATGAGAGAAGAGGAAAAGAGAGAGAAAGAAAGAGATGTCATCACTGCTGAGATTCATGTTTTTGCGACACACATATAGATGTTTACCTATATGAGGACATACCTTGGACTTTTATTGTTTTTAAGTAAAGGTAATCATAATTACTACAGGGAGTACGCTTTGCAATTGTAGAAACAAGAAAAATATATATTTCTTTTTTGTCCCTATAAGTCCCCAAATGAGAGGTTTTGTCAGATTTGAAGGGTTAGTTCACCAAATAATAAACATTTTGTCATTAATTACTCACCCTCATGTGGTCCCAAGCCCGTAAGATCTCCGTTCATCATCGGAACACAGTTTAAGATATTTTAGATTTAGTCCGAGAGTTTTCTGTCCCTCCATTGAAAATGTGTATGATATACTGTCCTTGTCCAGAAAGGAAATAAAGACGTCATCAAAGTAGTCCATGTGACATCAGTGGCTTAGTTACAATGTTATAACTTACATACAACTGACGCTTTACCTTTAACATCAGGTGACGGGGTAGGTTTAGGTCTGGGGTAGAGTTAGGATCCGATAACGTCATCTAACCGACGTTTAAGGGGACCCTACAAAGGCGGATATTGACATATGGTTAAAAGATGTCCCTAAGACATCAGATATATGTCTTGGGATGAGACTGCGCTGCTATGACACACTGTAATCTTGTGTACATAGAATCTCCTATTCTTTTGTCATTTAGGAACAGGCAGCAACAAGACAAAATTGCCCCAATTAGTTGTTAAGTAATCGGGGCAACTATTATGGGAAACATTTTAAGAGGGGACTAGGCGTGTATACTCTTTTTGATATAAGAAAAATGTGCCCTCGAAATATGGTTCATTCTTGCCAATTATTTTGACCACCAAATAGGCATCCTGGAAGGGCAGTATTATCTCACTTTGAAAAGTGAAGCTGGAGCTGGAAGCTTTCTGCATGAATACCTAGAAGTGTGACAGAGGTTACATGTCAATGGGCGTTGTTTTTCTTTTTTGTTCGTCTCTAGGGCCTGTTAATCATTTACCTGGAGTCCTGTGAGAGCCATAGAGAGCACAATGCTCTCCTCTTAAATTTCTGTATTTATTCTGTTTATCCCAAATACAGAAAATGTAGATTTCCTTTTTAAATGGGGTTGAAAATCACCCCGTTCCGAGGCCAGTTGGCCCAATCTCTGACAACGTCCAACTCCCTCTGAGTTTTCCTAAACAGCCGACTCCTCAGGAAGAGACAAGATAGGGAGAAGAAAGAGAGAATAAAAATGAAAGAAAGCTGACTTACAGTTGGTGACACTGGTGGCATGAGAATATGCTGCCTCTCCGTCTTAGCGCAATGTAAGGGAGTGTGAAATTAAAGTGCGTATGAATGAAGCGGCCGGGATTGTGCATCGCCTCCTTGCTTATCAGACAACTGGAACATCGGAAGCTCTAAAACGTGTAGCAATCCCCTTTGTACTGAGGCCTCAGCAGACATTGTAGTATTCGAAAGCCGCTGAGACTCCAAAGCCAAACACAAAGTGCTAATAAATCCTTCTTTTTGGGGGGCCACACACGCATATGCAAGCAGTCGAAGATGCACACATTTACTTTGGGGATGCGTACATTTTTTCACGTTACGTTGCGGCTACACCTTTAATGCAGCCACTTTACATTCTTCCACACCAACGCGACTGCTATTTTAAACCACCATGTTAATTTGATTTAGTGCTTTTCAAATTGAATTGAGAAAATGGAGAGCAAATGTACTGTTATTAATGTTCTAAAGTATGTGAAGCTGAAAGTGCCTGGCTTTGCTCTAAGTGGATGGGCCCGATAAGAGAGCCAGATATGATAGACACGTAATCTGCATTCCTCAAACAGACTTGTGTGGGCTATTAAGGGTCATTGTGTACAATGCACCAATGATCAGATCCAATCTCTTAAACAGTTGTACTTGCTCTAAGCTGAGCACTTTCAGAGTTCTGTAGGATATCGCACAAAGAAAACGTCTTCACATGAAGAGCGGAGATTGTCCGTAAGGAAATGCTTTTGATACATACTGATGTATCAGAAGATTAAACTTCCATCTTGTGGTGGTTGTAACGGAGTACCTTACAAATACTAAACACAAGCGTAATGTGGGCCCTCTGATTAAAATCAGGCACAAAATGTTGAATTCTTTTGATATTGACAGTGTACAGGATGATAATGTCACTGATTTCATTCCCAGGTCATGGAGGTCAGAGGCCGTTCCAGTGCCGCTACTGCCCTTACAGCGCCTCTCAGAAAGGGAACTTGAAGACCCACGTGCTGTGCGTTCACCGCATGCCCTTTGACAACAGCCAGTACCCGGACCGACGCTTCAAACGCTCTCGCATTGACTCTGATGTCTCTGGGAACTCGGAGGATGGGAATCTTCCCTTCTCTGGCCAAGTGAACACGGGAGAAAGTATTTCTGGTGATGCTCCACGTTCTCTTGAGTGACGCGGCGTAAAACTTGATCCTTTCTAAGGATTTCTAAGGCTCTTTAGAAGGTTTGACGTAATAATGACACATCATCCAAGCATTCCCACTGCATCATTCTAAAAGAAACGTGATGAAATGTAAAATACTTCAAAAAAAAACAAACAACTACTATTCCATAAGTTGGTGATCATAAACTCCCAAATTGAAACACTTCAGCCTCAGTCAGTAATGTTCTGTGAAGCACAGGATAGAGATGATGAAGTAGAGAAACCTGAACCATATTTCTGATGAGTCTGAAACTAAATACATCCCTCTTATTGGAGTTGCCTGAATTGTGCATTGAAGAGACATTACTGAAGAGGGGGAAAAATGACAACGTTAAAAAAAGAGACTGTCATTAAATTCCTCAGAGTGTCTTTTGTCCCAAAAATAACGCTTTTATCAGAAAAACGATCCGCACCAATGATTCCGCGACATTTGGAAGGGAAAGAAAGATGGAGGGGAGCTGTTGAGCACATCCTTCAAGAACATGACACCACCAGTGGCCATTTGCCCAGCGCTGCTGACGCACAGGGATGGAGTAAGCGGACGGAGGGATGTGGATGGTGAAATGGGGGGGTTGGGGCGTTTGGTGCCAGCCTGACTGGAGCTGTCATCACAGAGGAAATCAATTCAACCCCCCTCCCACGCTTCTTCCATTCAACCACCACTAACCCCCCCTCCCCATTTCGCCTCTCTTCACTCTTTCAGAACACGTCAAGAGAAACCTTAGTCGGCCGAACAGCCGGGCCGCAGAAGGGTCAGTCGACGACTGTAGCACTTCTTATCAGCCTCCCTCATTCTCTTTCCTTTCCTCCTTGTATTTCTACTATGAAGTAGTAAAAAAAAAGAAAATCATTGACGGCCAATAACATTGTATAATAATCAGTGGACATATATTTTTCTTCTTTTTCATTGTTGTGCAGTTTTAGGATGTAATTTGTAAGTCACTTGAAGTGACACAACTGAATGACGGAGACACATTAAATGTGCTTTATTTCCATTTAACACTTCTTAAAGATTGAAAAAAAAATGTAATTTTATTGTCCTTGAAGAACAATAAAATGCTGCTTCCCTTCTAATTGGTGGACTTCCATATGCAACCAAGAAGGTGAATATGTTTGTTAAGTGTGGCTTGGAAATAATATGAAGGAAGACGTAGCTTTTTTTTTTTTTTTTTTTTTTCTGGGGTTGATTGACCCGCAGCAGGCCTACCTTCTTTATAGAGCTCTTGAGAAAGCAGCACTATGAGGGTACTGTAGATATGAAGTATATAGATAATCACTTCTCTGATACATGTCTGTAATATAAACTTCAGGATATGTGTTTGCTTGTTTGTTTTTTATGTTTTGATTTTCCTAATAATCTTTACTTTTTATGTTTGATTGTTTTTAATGCCATGAATCATCATGGCCTCATTTTTTTGAGTGTATTTGTTGTCCTGAATGTTCCTCAACTAAAAGAGATTAACAATACAGGCAGTTTGGATCCTCTGAAATCAAGCCTCTTAAAGAACAAAATAAAGTGTATCAACTTTCATTGTACTTCCTTTTATTAAAGGCTAGCAGGGGTTAGAAGGTAAATAAGTATGGTAACGGGTTAGAGATGCAAGGGTGTTGGGGTGTGTGTGTGTGTGGGGGGGTGGATATTAATGTTTTGTGATAAACAGAAATGATCCATGCTTTAAAAAAGTCAATATCTTCCCGCTCAGCACAGGGAAGCTCAGCACTTAAACCCCAGGGCCTTACGGCTGCTCTACTCACGCCGGGAGGAGTTTAGAGGACTCACAAATACCCGCCACACTCTTCACTAAAGCAGTAAATAAAAACATAAACCCTTATCAGAGCCCTAAGTCCAAAACATCTTCAGAAAAAAGAGGGAAAGATAGAGAGAAGTTGAAAGTGGTCTAGAAGTGGTGCACAGAGATTGTACAAGTTCAGAAAAACAGTAGAGGTTTCAAGCAATGGTTCTTTAATTCACCATAACGTTGGAAGATATAAAGTATTTTATTTTTGGTCTGTTCTTTGTTGTTGCTATTTTCTTCTTCTTCGTTTTATTAAGATAGTTCTCACTGCCTTAAATCGAGTTAATAAATTTAATACAACTATTTGTATGAGCTCTATTAGAGGGGCAACATTCTGTCTGACTGCATTGAATTTTAGAGGTTTCAACGCAAACTTTCTGGTGACTGTCAGTCGCTTGCTTTCTTGTATGTTAGTGTGCACATTCCAACATAAGTATATTAGAATAAATAAAGAGAAAAAAAATAAAGGCAAAAAATAAAAAATAAATAAAAGACATTCCATTCATAGCACTTTTTCTTAATTCTGACCTATTTGATCATGTTTGGAGCTCTGAGACAGGCAATACTTCTTTTAGTGACACTGGAACTTTGTTTATATGGTTATTGTCCATCCCATAATTTCAGGTGCTAATGTATCCCCCCTAGTATTATTCCAAATCCACCCCATAAGAATCTGTAACCATGTCATTTTCACTGGTACACTCATTTGCATATTTTAGAGCTCTACTATTGTGCTTCTTGGGAAGAAAAATGTAAAAATAAAATCATGTCAGTTTTCTTTCTCTCTATGCTATACTATTGTATGTGATCATGAACATAATACTGTCCAACATTCCTAAATGAAGAATATTTCTATATCAGAGGATTTGCAGAGGAGGCTAGAGGATTATATTGCTTCTTATATGCTTTTAACAAGTAGATTACTTGTTATTGTATTTAAGGATTATTCCTGGTCATTATTTATTGGCACACATCTGTTTGAAGAGAAGAGAAAAAAGGTGTTCTGATGAACTATCGACAAGTTGTTTTTATTTCAGCTATGGCTGTTTTCTCTCTGCTGTTTAGAAGTTCTAATGTCTTTGAAGCAGTACAGTTTTATCCAGTGTTTTACGCAATAAAACCTCTACCTCTTAAAACAATGACTTTGTCTCAATCAATTGTGTCTAGTTCAGTCAATCGAATATCCTTTTTGGAAGCAATGTTTATTGTCTTGAAAGCTGTGGTCATTAGAAATGCTTTCAGTGTGCAATTGTTTTGTAATATAAATGTTTCATATTTAACTGATTGAATGCAAGGCTTGAAACATGTGCATATGTTAAATGTACACAGGTCCTTTAACAGTGAGACCTTTTGTTGAGTGTTTGCTGACAATTCCTTTGAATAGAGAAGCAAAGACACTGCATGAAATAAAATGCATGAAACGCAATCACAGAAAACCACAGATATTTGTCAAAAAGCTTTTAAAACCATTTATATTCCTTCATGGCTGCAACTGTTGGCCATAACATTTACGGATAGTGAAACTAAAAAAAAATAATCTGTTGATGCGTGGCACCAAAGAGAGCCGTGAACAGCACTAAATGAAATCAAATGGCTTTCATAAACTGTAATGAGCACCACCTGTAACACTGAGACCCACAGAGTCATCAACACAGGACACATGCAGACATGATTGTTAAAATTTAACACTGACTTTATGCCGCCTTCTCTCTATATGTATAAGATAACCCAGAGCTGGAAACGATGGGAAAGCAAGAGGAAGCTCAACACACAGCCCTTGAATCTAAAACGTCCCCAATGCATGCTCGTTTTACTGTTAATGGAGAAATACAGTGTGTGGCATGTTTAATAGGCTTTATTTTTATTATACAACACTGAATAATTAACTCTGAGGCAGAGTGTCACATAGATTTATATTTTAATTAAAATTGCGTGGTTCACGCATATTTGAGTGGTAGTCCAAATAAACGCAATATCCAAATTTATGTTTTGTTTATCCTCCTGTTAATTATTGAGAGATTGTTCGCTCTATAACCCTTCATATTTTCCCTCTCCTCGCACAAAGTTGGGAGGTCTGCATTACAACTAATAAAACCTTCCAGTCATATTTTATTAATTTATAGGTCATTCTACAAAAAAAAAACATTGATATTCACTACAAAGGTGAATATTATGAATATGCCTCTTTCAAATAAACCCAGATATCACAGTCAGTAAAGTCAAAATGTATTTAAATCATGCAGGATTATGGGTCCATGATGTCAATGATAAAGTAAAAAGAAAACCAATGGTGTAATTCATTAATATGTACTTTGTTTTCGATTTCATCTTTTATCTTTTTTTTCTTCTCATCTCTCTTTTCTTTTGAAAAATAAAACATAAATTTCATTTTACACAGTGTTTAGCATTATTAATATCTGTATCTATTATTTACAGAGCATTATGTGTTTTTCTTTTTATGGTTTCTGTCTCTTTTTGCAAAATATTTGTTTTATAGTACACTTTATCTGTGCATATATAGAAGGCATAGATAAAGTGTACTATATACACATTTTCAAAAACGAAAGCTGTATTGTGCCCTTTTTTCCAAAAAAAAACATGATGTGAATAAACGTGATATACAGTAATAACTGTTTAACAGGATTTATTTTGATCGTTTCTCTTTAAGTTATTTCATTAAATACTATATATAGTACATTACATACAGTGATCAAAGTTCTTATCTTAACATGACCTCTTTTATCTGCATTCAACCCAGCCTGAGAGTTTAAACAGGTGATCTGTGGTGTTACAGTATGTGTTGGTAGGGGCAAGTCTCTCATTGCTCTAATCCTCCACTGTTCTGAGATCAGCCCCTGCCAGCCCCTCCTGAGGCTGCAAGCTCTTAATTATGCCTGTTTTGTCAGGAGTTGGCAAAGGCCATCATTTGAGCCTGTGTGGCTTGCCCAATTATATTCTTTTTTTCACGAACTGCAGACAAAGACGGAACATTTTCCATATCCACGCTCCCCTGTCATTATTTACACTTCAGCATATAAGGGTCGTGTTACCAGCCTGTTTAATTTCCGCTCATGTTCATTAAGGCGCCTTCATCTTATAGGTAGGCTTTCATTGCCAGTAAGACCCCCCAAAAATGATTGGTTCATATGGCAGCCATAAGGTAATATTCATGAGCCAAGTGTGGTTGCAAAGATAATATTAGAGTCGGTCTGAGATCTACGTGTCTAACGTTTCTACGTATGACGTTTCAGTGTGATAGGCAAACTTAAACATTGCCGAATAACTGAGATTTGGAAGTGTTCAGCTATTGCCAGGAGATCATCTTTACAACATTTTTCAAAATAGTCATATGACAGATTCTCAACAAACCTACATACATTCGAGGACATCACAAAGCTTACAAAGCTCAATGCTACGATACATCAATGCATTCTCATCCCAAGGCATCATAAACTGATGCTTTTGCCAATGTGTAGACATCCAACGCACATGGCACCCTTCAGTGTCAATATGACACGCTTCGGTTATGGGTAGGTTTAGGTATGGGGTAGGCTTAGGGTTAGACCACTAGGAGGCGCCTTCTGCCCCATATATATATCTGTGTCTCATATTGATGGTAAAAGGTGCCATGTGTGTTGGATTGGCAAAGCGTCAGTATATGATGCCTTGGGATGAGAACGGGGTGGATACTTGCAGTACAACACCACAAGTCACCTAGTGGTGGATGTTATCCGAGTTATGCTAACTACTGGAACTTCCCCAACACCAGGGAAAGGTCCCTGAGGAGCTCCCACTTTATGTCACGTTCCACAGTGACTTATAAAATTAATGAAAAACTCTTAGGCTACGAGTCAGACTGTTAGTACGAAAATCCGATTTCTGTGCATTTTCGATTAAAATCCGATCAGGAATTAGCTAATGTGTACAGCAAAACAATCACATGAAGTGTGTGATTTGAAAATCCTATTCAAATCGCATTTCTGGAAATCCGCTTTCAGTCTGACCGCCTCTGATCGGATTTCGCGGTTTATGTGACTTTTTCATGCCACGTAAAACGTCCAATGTTGTTATATGAAACATGCTGAAAGTCGCTGCCAATGCTTTGTTGTTGCAAATTGCCTGACAAGCACAAAATGCAGTCGGCTTCATGTGAAAAAATGTGCAAAATGTGTAAATGTGTAAAATGTGAAAAATGCGTAATGTGCAGCGGCTTCACATTTCCACGTTGTTCAATTTAAATAATACAACATCTCTATCTGGCAAACCCATCCATGTTGCAGATGTTGTTGTTCTTGGCGTATGCCTACTAATGCAACGTCATTGCCATTGAAACCAATGCACATGTTCTGGAAAACGAAAGAGCTGCATGGACACACAAATCTGATCTGAACAGTTGCGATACACAGTGTGGCAAAATAAACAAACAAACAAAAAAACAGAAAAAAACACAACAACTAATAAATAGAGAGGGAATAAAAGCCCAGCACATAACAAACCACCACATAAATCAGGCGTGTTTTTGTGTTCGTATTACCGCCTTTTATTACACTTCCCATAATTACTTACAATGGGCTTTCTATGGTCTTTGTACAGATGGTTTTTAGTCTATATTCAGTGCACATGTGTCTCCCTGTTTATATTTGCACCTCATTTTTAGCTCCAATGAAGATCTCTGCTTTTTCAGCGGTGAAAATATTCTCAAACAGTCAAGCACCATTTGTTTTGGTGAGCACAGTCTGAGCATGCTCAGATCACACCAGTGAGAGAGACCACAAAACATGCTGACTCACCCCTACTGAACTAATGGACAGGAGGAGACACTACCATCGATGAGTCTAAAGTTCTCCATATGGTTCTAAGGTGAAAATGTTTAATTGCATTTTGCATGCACACTGGGTCAGAAAACTGTATTAAGATGCGATGCATGAACAGGCATATTAAGTTGAAGCTGGAACCAAATCCTGACGTTGTTGTTATGTTAAATAATTATCTGCATTTCTTGTTTTCAGATGCCCAAAATGTCACCCCCATGGCTCATGTGCTCTGGACCCTATAAAACGAGAACATAATTAAAGAGAAAGCCACTTGCTCCCTTTCTCCAGCCATTTTGTGCATAGCCGGAGCAGCTGGCGTGTGAAGAGTTAACTCTGAAGAATAAAATATAAGATCTGTTTGGCCTGCAGATATCCATTAAAGGACAGAATGCTCTTTTCTATCACAGCGCAGACGCCAGATGTTCTCCTCCATTTCTAATCATTGCAGATGTAATGGGGTAGAATGCTGCAGTTTGTGGCTTCACTGGCACGCAGTCTGTATACTGCACAGGGGAACAGCAGTCTGAGATTTATAATTACACCCCATTAATAGGCAAGCATTCCACACTGGCGGTAAAAAACAAAGCTTAATAAACAAATCCGTCGAATATACTGCGTTTCGGAAGTGTCTGTAGCGCAAGCGAGCGGCAGATGAAATGCATCGCCGTTGTTAGTGGAGTGTTACGAGAGTGTCTTTAAAGGGGCAGTTGAGTTGTGACTGTGTAGATGTGTTTACTCTGTTCCTTTTTCCACATCGACCAGCTTGTGTGAAATTGTGCAGGTGTCCATCATTAAGGCTCCGTTAAGGGTGTGCGGACGATGCTGAAGGGCTCCAATCACTTAAAGAGTCAACAGACAATTCCACCTGTCATCTGTCTGATGGGTTATTGACCAGAAAGAGGAAGAGAAGAGGAGAGAGAGAGCAGGGTGTAAAAATAAATCATGCCCTATCTTGTCACGGTTTTGTTGTTCATTTATTGTTCACTGCATGTTAAATACTTATTTGTCACACAAATCAAATTATTTTAAGGTGAGGCGCGCCCACTTTGTGCTGTGATTAGCGGGCATAAAATCATAGTTGTGATTTCATACAAACTAAAACTCATTCCTCTACTCCGTATGTGCTAAGTGCTCAGGAACAATCAAAATCATAATTATGGCTACAGAATGGCTCAGGGACTTGAAAAATGTGTCCAGGGTGAGCAACACTCATCTATTCATTTTTATTGAGGTCTCAGTATGAGCAGCCACCAAAATTGATTTATATTCCATGCTTTTAAAAGTGCAGGACCCAGACTTCTGCAAACGAGGCCTGGTGCTGTTAAGAATTTCAAATGTGCTTTTAATGTTTCCTCCTTTTATTGACGGTTTGGTGCAAATCTGAAATCTGTCCGTTTTATTTCTGCCATTTCGCTTCGCCACCACAGATGTTTGTTTGAGGGTGTCAGCACATGTGTACATGAGTGTGTGTGGAGGCTTCAAGCATTTATTTTCTTTATCGAGTGTTGAGAAGCCAGTAAGTGGGAGCGGTAATGGTAAGTATTTTCTTTTTTTTCTTCTATTTTTTGTGATTTGGGTCTGATGTCAGTGTGTTGAGGAGGGTTAGACTGATCTGAGCCTTGGGTAATATATGTTAGATATCAAGTTATGTCTCCTCCTTGGCTGCCTGTCTCATTTTGATTAATGACCTGAACAAGTGAAAGAAAGTGAAAAATGACATCTGTCTTTGTGAATCTACAATTTCTGGCATTAAAAAAAAGAAATCACAATTAATGAGAAACATATGTTGGGTTAGATTGCTAGATTAAATACATTCAAACAAATCATTTTCAATCTATGATTTACATGTGCTTATTTATTTATTTAAGGCTAATTTATTTAATCAAGAAATTATATTTCCCCTTCACACTAAAAATTGCTGGGTTGTTTCAACCCATGTTTGGGTAAAATATAAACAAACCCAACAGTTTAAAGCGTTTAAATGTAATTTAAACAAATGGTTGGGATTGTCCATATTTGCTCGAAACATGGGTTAAAAACGAAACAAAAAAAAACAGCATCTTTAGGAGTGTATGATTGACATAAACAGAATATTATGTTGTCCTAATACAAACGAAGAGTCAGTAGGCAGACAAGTGATGGAGAATGTGTCACCTCTAAGCAGCTGTCTGAATAAGGCGCGCGTGTGTGCGTGTGTGTGTATGTGTGTGTGTGTGTGTGTAGGGTTGTCATTCTTCAGAGCTGTGGATTTTGGGAGCTGTGTGTAGGGCCAAAGTAGCATCACCTGACAGCGCAGACTGCTAATTGACATATTCATTAACACTGAATTTATATACCTATTTCTGTCTGTGATAATGACCATTTCATGAAGAAGTAGGAAGTCTGTTGACGGGCATGAGATTGGGGAGAAACTTGCATAATTACAGCCCCTTGTTGGCCTAATACATGTATGGCTCTTGCCGGTGGAATATGGTGTTAGTAAGTTGTAGAGATCTAGGCTTCTTTAAGGACATTAGTTTGCGGTAGGATTCTAGGTGTCTCGCTAATCAGGAAAAAAAAACTTTCAGTAGATAGGAAGAGACTTCCATTTGCATACAGTGCAAGAAAAATCTGCTATCATATGATTAGCCAAGGTAATTAAAACAGATGTAACTTAAACACGTGCTTAAGTACTGCTAATTAATATGTAATTATGCACTCATTTAGACACAAGTTAACACATTTAACAGAAGCAGACATCTCCAGCTCCACTCTTTGTCATTATCAAAAAAAAGAAAAAAAAGCTGTTCAATTGAGAGATAAAAACAAAGATTGTGTCTAATGACGAAAGATACAGATGCTTGATTGTTTTCACTCGAGTAATTTGTTAATATGCACATCTCAGTCCCTTATTTCACGATGGGTGTTTTGTTCAGGTTTTCAGGTCCCTGGCAAGGTCAAAGTTCAAAGGTGTGGTATTCCATGGTCAGAATTGACCACATGTATTGTAAGTTTCCATTTTGCAGCTCAAAGAAGACCATTATTGGAAATTATTTCACCTTTGACCTTAAGTGGTTACATTAAATTTATTTCCTGTTAATGAAGAAAGGTTTTTATTCTTAAAGCTACACTGTGTAACTCTTTTAGTTTATTCTTAGCTAAAAACACTTAGTTCTTTCAAAAATAAATGCACTCATTAATGTATATTTACTTCGTTCAAGTAATAAAGTATTCTTGTGAGTTTATAATATGCCATTGAAAATACATACGGGTAAGGGTTTCTAATGTCAGTCGCCATGTTGCCCCTCCATCTTGAAAGTACATTAGCCAAAGGGGGACATACCCGTTAATTCAAGCTTCGCCTTTCGCGTTTAACGTCTGGACGAGGTTGAACTGGAAGCCATGTTAATCATGGACTACATTGGCCATCGTAGGAGTTAAAACGAAATCGGAATTGAGAGGAACAGAAACTAATATTCACTGGATGGTCATATACCTTTTCACCACTAGATGGGGGTAAAAATCACACAGTGTAGCTTTAAAGATGAAGTTTAAAATATGTTGTAAATGACTGTTTACTTCTTTTCAGAAGTGTAGTCTCATATTACGCTAAAGGATTTATTGGATTTATTACGCCTTGGGTTTGCGTGTTTATATTAACGATAAAGGGTGCCATGTGCGTAGTATAGCGCCGTTTTGTCATATAGCGTTCATGACGATAAAGGATGAGAACGGGCTCACATATGTGTGTGTGTGTGTGAGTGCGTGTGTAGTATATTACTTTTTTGCCCTCCAATCTTCTTATTTTCATACTTTCTTAAATTCCGTTTCTTGGCAATTTAGGGTGAAGCTGTTTATACAAATTATGTATTTTGGAAACCAATTTGAACACAATTATGACATTTGCCGTTCCATTTCCGGCCACTAAGGGCGCCACAATGACACACTTCACTTTTAACCTTTCTCTCTCGGCTTTCAGACAGTGTCTAAACTGATCAAGTCTCCTTCATTTCTCATCATGTAGCAGTGTTAAGAGACAGCGAGAGTCCTTCTGTCCTGTGAAGGAGAGATAGACTCCCTCTTTCTTAGATATGAATGGCAGTGTTAGACTGGATCCCTGTGGTGAGGTGGGGATACACAGCGGGCGTCTGTCGCTCGTAAAAGAAGAGATCACCTTGGGCAGCCGCGCCGGGCCGCTCCTCCATCGTTAACAGCAACGTGTGGCTGATCAGCAGCATTCCTGACAACTCCATTCAGCCGCCACCTGCTGGCTGTCAATCACAGGGAGGAGAGGCGTCCTAGGGCTATTGACAAAGCTGTCGGCACAGAAATGAGACGTGCCTATCAAAGCACCGACTCTACCTTTCTCTCTCACTTTCTCCTCTCTCATTCTGCCATCTGTGACATCACCTCCACGGACCAAAAGTGAAGATACAAATGCATTTGGACAACTTATATAGCGCTCTATGGCACCAACGCTCTTGCCACTTGTGAGTGCGATGTTAGGATTTCCGTTCTGTCTGCTTCCACCGTTGAGTTAGGGTATTTATATGAACCCGTCTGATAACATAATAACATTGACTTTTTGACCCTGACTTGTCAATCACAGTGAAAGTGCTGCTCGCGGATGCTTTTAACACTGATGACCTTGTTGGCATAGTAACACATTCATAGCAATACATTTTAAGACACTGAAACAAATGCTGTTTCATTCCACTCCTGTGTTGTGCAATGGTATATCGTAAACACGAATTCGGGCACTTGTGAGGCCTTGATCCACTAAACAATGAGACACTGATGACTCAATTACTGGTTTGTGCAATAAAACACCTCTGGTATAAGCTACATTGTTGTTTAATACATGCTTGTCTTTTATTAAAACAGATATTGTACATACATTTAAATACTTTCTGACACACACACACTATATATCGTCGCTGCCTCATAAAACTCACGTATGTCCAAAACGGTTACTTTTCAGGAAGTGAAAAAATGTCAAAAGCAGCTGAACGTAGCGTTGTCATGCTTGGCACAACATCTTTAAATGTAACCATATTCTTGCCAGTGTCATGATATAATACATATTTGACCCAAAATCGAGTTTAAATGGACATACGTGTATATTGTATAGTAACGATGGTCGATACGCATTCTTCCGATCATTAATTAGAATGACCAAATCGTGTTTCATATTGACAGATGAATAGGCTACGCTCAGTTTATCAAAACGCTCAGTTTATTAAATATCTCTTGCAAACTATGAAGAGACAATGAATCAATACACTGGCATGGATGGCGATGCTAGACTGATACTTTATTTACACAATCCTACCGTAATTTTGTCGGAAATGAGCTGCATTTTCTTACAGATATGAGCTGCATTTTATCATCAGCTAATTTCAAAATCAAAGACATACATCAATAAGAGAGTGTGGCAACAGCCTGCCCTGTAAGATCACTTCGTTTCTTTACTTGAAGATGATTGTGTGATTGTGAAGATGATTGTGTCTGTGACTTACTTTCACTTTTGACGCAGCTGCTCATCTGCGGTGATGCGTGTCGCAGTAGCGCCGTCATATCTGACTATAACGTGTCATATAGCCTATATAACACACTCTCACTCGTTTATTTTTTTTAGCATTTTTGGGAGGAGTAAAATATACATATGTGGTTCAACAACCAGATTGCGTTTACACCTAGTAAAGATCCGAACACAATGCGAGCCAGACTACCTCCAGATGGTCAGGCAGATCCGATCACAATCCGATCACAACGTATTTATACCTTGCATTAACATGCCTTTTGTATTATCCGGATAACTTATCTGGATACAGATCGCATTATAATACCAGGTGTAGGGGTCTCAGTGACGAGACCGGCGAGAAACTTCACGAGACCGGCGAGATGCCTCCACAGGGCGGGGAGATACCATACTGTCTATGGGAGATACGCTGCGTGATTGACAGCTTTGACAGCAAATGGAAATACGTGGAAATCAGATGACATGATTTCACAACTTTTCATTGGTCATTTAGATAATGTGAAGCATGCTGTATATGGAAATGAACCTGGACATTCTATCCGTGAAAAATCTCATAATTGTACGGACATGGGACTAAGACCTGAGTGCAGAAAATGGAGGCTCTAGACCCTTCCAGAGCTGAGATATTGAGAATATTGTATGACTTACTGAGATATTGAGCCATTAAACATATCTCAACATCTCAGCTCTGGAAGGGTCTAGAGCCTCCATTTTTGCACTCAGGTCTAAGTCCTATGGCCCTCTATCAGAATCCAGAGTTTCAAGAAGATTGGAGAAAAAAAATTTCGCACCAAAAAAAAAAAAAAAAAAACGACAGTGGTACCCCTTATGTTGTTTTTTTTTTGTCCGAATTTTTTTTTTCTCCAATCTTCTTGAAACTCTGGATTCTGATTGAGGGACATGGGACTAAGACCTGAGTGCAAAAATGGAGGCTCTAGACCCTTCCAGAGCTGAGATATTGAGATATTTATGAGATATTTATGACCAGTGGTGGAAAGTAACTAATTACAAATACTTTCGTTAAAGTACTACTTGAGTACATTTTTTCATTTTTTTCTACTTTCTTGAGTATAATTAAATTATGGTACTTTTACTCTTACTTGAGTAAAATAAAAATAAAATATTCAACTTCTCTACATTTATATTTCATAAAAAGTAAAAAGTACTTTGACAAAGGTGCCGACGGAGCAACAGGGCAAGCTGACGTTTGACAGACATTCAAACTACTGCAGTGGAGCACTGCGCTTCAGCCAATAACAGACAGATCTGAAGCCCTTCAGCCAATGACAGACAGGTCTGACTCGGGTGCAAAACCAATCAAAATCTCTAGTTCGGCTGGGGGCGGGGCGTTCAAACCGCGTTTGACATTCAATCATTATCACTGACGACGCTCGTGTTTTGAATCAGTAGCGCTAACGTTTCAATATTTCAGTGAATGTAAGTGAGTATTCTGCTCATATTTAATTATGGCAACTACTGAAATGGGTCATACCATTGATAATACCAGAGCACTGAGCAGTTGCAGTAAATAAAAAAGCTCGGCTCATAACATGGACGTGGTTTGCATGATGGAGCGGAGCAAGAACAATGTAAGTGTCTAAAATACATGCACACAGTTCAAATTAATTGTAAAGCTCGCCCTGTTTAACAATACAGTTAAACTGAATATACGAAGCAAACTTTGTACAAAGCTGAAAAAGTGAAATAAGATCGCATGATTTAGCTGTCAGTCAGATGCATATAAGTTCGTTCCCATAGCAACAGTGGGCTCCCAGCACATTTTCGGTAGGCTACAACGAAAAAAATAATTTAATTTAACATGTTAACCATACCCCACTTATTTTTTTTTTACTGGAATTTTTTTATTCATACTGTTTTATTGTTTTTCATACCTTTTTCATCTGAACTCTCCATTAACTTTCTTTCAACAGTAGTTTTAAAGCAAACTTATTTACTCTTACTTTGAGTCATATTATATTTCAGTACTTCTACTTGTACTCAAGTAAATTATTAATTAAGTAGCAATACTTTTAGTTAAGTACAATTTGTCAGTACTCTTTCCACCACTGTTTATGACTTACTGAGATATTGAGCCATTAAAAATATCTCAATATCTCAGCTCTGGAAGGGTCTAGAGCCTCCATTTTTGCACTCAGGTCTCAGGTCGTAGCATTTATGCCATTGTAAATATCTCAATATCTCAGCTCTGTATGCCATTTTAAATATCTAAATATCTCAGCTCTGGAAGGGTCTAGAGCCTCCATTTTTGCACTCAGGTCTAAGTCCCATGGCCCTCTATCAGAATCCAGAGTTTCAAGAAGATTGGAGAAAAAAAAAATTCACACCAAAAAAAAAAAAAAAAAAAAACGACAGTGGTAACCCTTATGTTTTTTTTTGTCAGAAATTTTTTTTCTCCAATCTTCTTGAAACTCTGGATTCTGATTGAGGGACATGGGACTAAGACCTGAGTGCAAAAATGGAGGCTCTAGACCCTTCAGAGCTGAGATATTGAGATATTTATGAGATATTTATGACTTACTGAGATATTGAGCCATTAAAATATATCTCAATATCTCAGCTCTGGAAGGGTCTAGAGCCTCCATTTTTGCACTCAGATCTAAGTCCCATGGCCCTCTATTCAGAATCCAGAGTTTCAAGAAGATAATAAAAATTTTGACCCGAAAAAAAAAACGACAGTGGTACCCCTGACGTTTTTTTTTTCGGGTCAAAATTTTGATTTTCTTGAAACTCTGGATTCTGATAGAGGGCCATGGGACTTAGATCTGAGTGCAAAAATGGAGGCTCTAGACCCTTCCAGAGCTGAGATATTTAGATATTTATAATGGCATACAGAGCTAGATATTGAGATATTTACAATGGCATAAATGCTATGTGAAATCTCAATATCTCAGCTCTGGAAGGGTCTAGAGCCTCCATTTTTGCACTCAGATCTAAGTCCCATGGCCCTCTATCAGAATCCAGAGTTTCAAGAAAATCAAAACTTTGACCCGAAAAAAAAACGACAGTGGTACCCCTTACGTTTTTTTTTGGGATTGAAATTTTGATTTTCTTGAAACTCTGGATTCTGATAGAGGGCCATGGGACTTAGATCTGAGTGCAAAAATGGAGGCTCTAGACCCTTCCAGAGCTGAGATATTTAGATATTTATAATGGCATACAGAGCTGAGATATTGAGATATTTACAATGGCATAAATGCTACGTGAAATCTCAATATCTCAGCTCTGGAAGGGTCTAGAGCCTCCATTTTTGCACTCAGATCTAAGTCCCATGGCCCTCTATCAGAATCCAGAGTTTCAAGAAAATCAAAATTTTGACCCGAAAAAAAAAACGACAGTGGTACCCCTTACGTTTTTTTTCGGGGTCAAAATTTTGATTTTCTTGAAACTCTGGATTCTGATAGAGGGCCATGGGACTTAGATCTGAGTGCAAAATGGAGGCTCTAGACCCTTCCAGAGCTGAGATATTGAGATTTCACGTAGCATTTATGCCATTGTAAATATCTCAATATCTCAGCTCTGTATGCCATTATAAATATCTAAATATCTCAGCTCTGGAAGGGTCTAGAGCCTCCATTTTTGCACTCAGATCTAAGTCCCATGGCCCTCTATCAGAATCCAGAGTTTCAAGAAAATCAAAATTTTGACCCAAAAAAAAAAAACGTAAGGGGTACCACTGTCGTTTTTTTTCGGGTCAAAATTTTGATTTTCTTGAAACTCTGGATTCTGATAGAGGGCCATGTGACTTAGATCTGAGTGCAAAAATGGAGGCTCTAGACCCTTCCAGAGCTGAGATATTGAGATTTCACGTAGCATTTATGCCATTGTAAATATCTCAATATCTCAGCTCTGTATGCCATTATAAATATCTAAATATCTCAGCTCTGGAAGGGTCTAGAGCCTCCATTTTTGCACTCAGATCTAAGTCCCATGGCCCTCTATCAGAATCCAGAGTTTCAAGAAAATCAAAATTTTGACCCGAAAAAAAAACGTAAGGGTACCACTGTCGTTTTTTTTTTCGGGTCAAAATTTTGATTTTCTTGAAACTCTGGATTCTGATAGAGGGCCATGGGACTTAGATCTGAGTGCAAAAATGGAGGCTCTAGACCCTTCCAGAGCTGAGATATTGAGATTTCACGTAGCATTTATGCCATTGTAAATATCTCAATATCTCAGCTCTGTATGCCATTATAAATATCTAAATATCTCAGCTCTGGAAGGGTCTAGAGCCTCCATTTTTGCACTCAGATCTAAAGTCCCATGGCCCTCTATCAGAATCCAGAGTTTCAAGAAAATCAAAATTTTGACCCGAAAAAAAAACGTAAGGGGTACCACTGTACGTTTTTTTTTTTCGGGTCAAAATTTTGATTTTCTTGAAACTCTGGATTCTGATAGAGGGCCATGTGACTTAGATCTGAGTGCAAAAATGGAGGCTCTAACACCTTCCAGAGCTGAGATATTGAGATTTCACATAGCATTTATGCCATTGTAAATATCTCAATATCTCAGCTCTGTATGCCATTATAAATATCTAAATATCTCAGCTCTGGAAGGGTCTAGAGCCTCCATTTTTGCACTCAGATCTAAGTCCCATGGCCCTCTATCAGAATCCAGAGTTTCAAGAAAATCAAAAATTTTGACCCGAAAAAAAACGAAGGGGTACCACTGTCGTTTTTTTTTGGGTCAAAATTTTGATTTTCTTGAAACTCTGGATTCTGATAGAGGGCCATGGGACTTAGATCTGAGTGCAAAAATGGAGGCTCTAGACCCTTCCAGAGCTGAGATATTTAGATATTTATAATGGCATACAGAGCTGAGATATTGAGATATTTACAATGGCATAAATGCTACGTGAGACTCAATATCTCAGCTCTGGAAGGGTCTAGAGCCTCCATTTTTGCACTCAGATCTAAGTCCCATGGCCCTCTATCAATAATAGCACAGTGAACTGAACCAAGATATTCAAAAAAAAGAAAAAA